>LPNX010756240.1:330001-373090 GCA_001517045.1 Pseudotsuga menziesii | reverse complement strand
CGAAATAGTTCCTCTTCAACATTATTCATTGAATTGCATTGGTACATTTCACTTCTTTACTCTTTCCAGCAGGCAAAATTGCAATTCACTTTGCAAAACGAAGTCGTTCCTCTTACAAGCCAACCATTACAAAATTTTCTAAGGGAAAAAGCCCTTTTCCAGTCTTCATTCCCACTATTTAAACTACAACTTTGTCCTCTCGGTTCCCCTCAGCGCATGACCTTTCAACGCCCTTGACGATTCAGTTTCTGCTCTGATCGCTGCGTTTTCTTCAATCATTTCAGTAGGCGTTTTACCCTCTGACAGTAACTGCTGAAAACGCCTCATCGGCGCCTCTATCATCCACTTGGGTTGTCCTTTTCCTCGCCGTAGGCCGCTCTAGCGATCCATGTGATTCTCCCTGCATACAATTTAAGCGCATTATCCACTAACTTGAGACATTGGGCATCGAAAGCTTTTAACTATGGTGAAAAAAAAATCCACAAAAGTTGGCCTGGTTCATCCGGGCGAAAACTTCATGGTAAAAATGAATCGGCGGTCAGGCAGTACTTCGATCGGATGAGACAAGGTTTCTGCACCGGGTGGGAGAAGGCTCCAGGAGCCGCAACGGCGGAGGAGCGCCAGAAGAGGGGGAGTGCAAAAGTAGTCGCCATAGGAAATCGGGCGGCGGAGGGAAGTGGATCAGAAGCTGAACAGCCCTGCCACCCGCAACAGCGGACGGAATACAGGTCAGAGACAGGCGACAGGAGCGGTAGGTCGGACGTCGGATGACAAAAGAATCGGAGGCCGACTTCCCCCTTCCGGCCGCAACGGCGGGTGAGCCGGAACTCTGGAGCACGCGATTTACAACCACGAATCGGGCGTCGGGCGACACTTCAATCGGGCGGAGACTTTGGTCTAGGAGCCGCAACGGCGGGTGAGACAGAATTCAACTTCTTCTAAAAGAGGCCCGATCCAAAGAGAAAACGAACAGCGCTGAGGCCCAAATGCGGCCAAAACATCAATTTTCTTCGCTAAGGCAAACTTTCACACTCTATGGGCATTAAAAAACGGATCGCGCGACTCGAGCTGACTGAAAGAAGCAAGCACAAAGGCAGGCAATCAACATCAAATGCAAAGATATGCTCAAAGGCGCCAAGCTCTCAACAATCGATCCAAGTAAACAATGAAGAGGAGGGGTCCCTGAATTTAAGTGAAAACTAAAATGGAGGAAAAAGGTTGCGGCAGCAACACATGGCAGGTAAACTAAAACTGATAAAAACATTGACTGTGTAGTACTCTTTGTCAAAACAAATAACAAGACCAGCACACAGAACAATAGAAACCTAGATGAAAAGCTCACAATCCTTTAGAACCTTTAACTTTACAATCTAAACATTGAACTCTAGATACAAATATTGAGCATGCAAAATCCACAACCTTCAAATTTCACCTAGCGTGGACCACCTCGAGCTCAGGATTATCCTTGAAATGGGGAACAGTCTAACTCAGGAAATCAAAGTTTGGCTGGAAGTCTGCATAAAAATTGCAACAAACCGATCGTCTTTTATATAATCATAACTCATTTCCTCCTTAGTTCTTGATATTCTACCCATTCTTGCATCATAGAAACCCTCAAAAAGTTTTTTCCATTTTCAACTATGTAGCAACCATGAAGAATAACTTCTTCTTATTTGGTCCATATAAATGAGGTGAATTCCAAGCATTCTCAGGTATACATGCTTGAAACCTGCATCCAAATAATCATGGTGTAATGTATGTTGTTGTGTTAGTTTTCCATCTAACACAACCACATTGTCATCAAAACATCTTTGATCAAGTCGTTGTAGAGACAAAAGCATACTAGTTTTGCATAAACTCTATATGTCCCCAATAGTCACAAACAGTACCAGTGCATTTGAAACAATAGAAAATGTTTTAGTCATGACCATACAAAACAAAATACCAAAATAGTTTTAAGGTGCATAATGTAGTCTGCTAGTATCCAAAATCCATCTTTGTGTTGCAATATAAAACATCACACATCCCTTTTGTTCAGTGATCTGACAATTTTTCTATTTATTCTATCGTACTTGAGAAATGTAGGCCAACAAAAATATCCATACAATCTTGAAACTCACCAACTTCTAAACATCCTTACTTGACATCTCATAAATTGCCCCTACAACTTAAATCTTCAAAAATGAAATATTAAAGGAAAGAATGTCACCATTTCAACAACAGCTACTACTTATGAGAAAAAATTCTAAATGTGAGCCATCATCCCATATTTTCAACAATCACAATAGTCACAAAATAGATTAATAGGACTAGGTTTTCAACCAAACCTGGAGCATCTCATACTTCTTCTTATAGAAACCATATTTCTAAGCACAAGCTACAATTTCTAGCACCAATTATGAACTAAAAACTTCAATCAAAATTACCATATTCTAACAGCAAATTTCTTCATATGCTGAGAATGACTCTATCACTAGTGAAAAATGATTATGAACTTACTATGGCTCCCAAATAAAACTTCAACATGGCACTGTGATCATTATGGAAGATTATATATCTTTTCTAAAGGTTTGAATTCCAATGGACAAAGTCTACCATCCCTCTGCATTCAATATGCTCACTAAGACTGTAACAAAGCATTTTGAATTTATCCTTATTTGAAAGCATAAAATCTCAAAATTTGCACAAAGATTGGCTATCTAGCAAGTAAATGCCATTGCTTTGATTAATCTAAGAGCCTTTTGTATCAGTTGCAAGATGATTACAAAGCCAAGAAGGTGCTCTTCTAAAACCAGCAAAAAACCTCAAGCACTTGAAATGTTCATATGCAAGCGCTGTGATTTATGGAGAAAGTGGTGAATCTAGTAAGACTTTACATCAGTTAGATAGGAAATCTCAAGCCAGGTAGCAGCCTTGATGGCGTTTAAATTTTTGGTGGTACAAGGGTGGAATCTTAACTAAATCAGATCAATGTTGGGAAGTCTGGTGGAGTGAAGAACATGACCATTTATGGAACACAGGCCTATGGGGATTAGTTTTAGGGATACTACTCAATCTTCACTTTTTCTTTTTCCAGTACGGTATTGTTTACCAGCTTAGAATTTCATGTGGAAGCAAAAGAATTGGTGTATACCTACTCTCTTGGATATATGTAGTAATAGTCCTTGCAATATATATTGTCATTTTATATGATCATGATAAGTATGTAGAAAAGCAACACATATACTATAGTGCAATTCAAGCCTTGGTCATCTGTTGCACAATATTAGTCTGCTAGCATTCATACCAACTGGCTGGGGTTTGATATCAATTTCTCAAGTGCTGAAGCCTTTCTTGAAATCCTCTATAGCCTGGAAGATAGTGGTTGTAGTGGCTCGGCTATATGAAATCACATTTGGCATCATTGTTATGACTCCTATGACTATACTATCATGGTTTCCTGGTTTTCAGTCCATGCAGACTCATATATTGTTCAATGAAGCTTTCAGTAGGGGACTCCAGATATCTCGTATCCTTGCTGGCAAGAAGTCTAATGGAGGATTCTAGTCCAAGTAAATTTGGAATATAAATAACTTCATATAGAACTTAAAGTTTCTTTTTTTGTAAGTGTTGTAAAAATATTGATGTGATCATACTTTTGAATCAATGGTTTTATTGTGTTCAAAATTTTAAATTGTTTCTGATGGTCTGAATGTGTTCAAACTTTTCAATTGTATTTGATGTTTTTAATGGGTTCAAACTTTTTAATTGTTTTAATGGTGAAATACCTGCTGAATTTAATAATAAAAGTTTTCAGTGGTTGTTTCTCTTTCTATATTTTTTAAATTTGCATGTTTCGCCCAGACTTAACCCCTAAATGCAATACCAAAGAGTTAAGAACTTAAGACTATTGAAGTTTGAATAATGCTCGAAATTCAGATTTCCTTGCAACAAAACACGGGGAAGGTTTATATTTATTTGCAAAAAATATGGTAAGGATTTATATTTCCTTGTAATAGAACTAAAATGTAGTTGTTTTTCTTCCAGGTATAGGATATTCCCGCTGCCAAGTTGTTTAAAGGAACAGTGCTGACAATATTTGTGTTAATTGTGGTAACCTAACTTCTGAAGACCTTTGAAGTAATAAGGATAAGCCAGGCGACTTCTTTAACTCAAGAGCACTTGCAGAGAGAAGCCAAACCCACTTCTTGTACTAAACCCAAGGCCACAATAAGATAAAGTACTTCTATCTGATTTTTTACTTTGGAATTATGTATTAACCTTACCATACCCATGAAAGTAGAAGTTTTCTACCCCAAACCAAATCTATAGATGGCATAGACTGTTTGAAACATGTTTAAGCTACGTGCCAGGATGAGTTGGAAGTTGGAACTTGGGAGAAGTAGCCTATCCATCATAGATGTGTGCACATTCTGAAATAGAACGTTGAAGCATTACATGAATACAGTGATCATAAGTATCTTTCATGCCTCATTCTTCTAAAGCAGAAATATAATCTATACAAGACTGTTCAGAACATATTTGCTAATTAGTAACTGTCGAGTTCCCAATAGTTTCTAGTCTTGGATTTACCTTATTAGGACTCTTTATTCCTGTTCATGTATACTCTCCATAGATCTTTATGTAATAGCTTTACATGCATAAATTATAAATTATTAAATTATTAAATTTTGTAATGATGAAATATCAGGCTGCTTAGATAAGACTTTGTGATAGGGTGAAAAATCTTTTACTCTGCCTGGCTTGGTAACTGAAGATTCCATAAACAGATAAGATAAGTTAATTGCGCTGAGAAGGCACATTTCTACAGCTCGGGTGGGGGAAATGTTTGTCTGTCATGCCGAGAAGGTGCATTTCTATAGCTCGGGTGGGGGAAGTGTTCGTCTATCCAATAAAAATAAAAATATAAAAAATATAAAATTAGAATGCATGCATCAATATGTTGTAGCATAGTGGAGACGAGGTGGGGGGAAAGTGTCCATCTAGCCCATTGCATAATATAAAATATATTCATGTGTCATTATTAGTTGATATTTTTCATGCACTGTTTATCCCTAGTTGAATATTAAAGGAAAATTTACAGTGAGGCAATAATCTACTGCACAATTATAATCTTCAAATTTGAAGGACAGAAATCCCTTGGGATTTGCTTTGTCTAGCATGCAAATCAGAGAATCCCACAGATTTCTTCCAATAGAATCCCCCACAAACATCATGCAACTATGTTGAATCCTCTGACCTCTCCAAGAAGGTGTTTGCATTGAACCTGAAGCTCAATTCAAACAAGAAATTAAATCCACCTAATGAATGCTAAGAAGAATATGAGATCAGAAATAGGCACACAGATAAACCAATGATTTCAAACATATAAACACAACATTTATCAGCATCGTATACTGGCGTTTGCCTTCTCTGCTCATTGAGCATTTTCTCAGTAGTTGGCAACACAACACTAGCTGGCAATGTGGTTTCAAATTTGATAAACAGGCATGAACTCCTGATGGCAATGGATTCTATAAATACATTATATGAATTGCAGAATTCTATTGTTCTTACATGGGTCAGAGTTAGGCAATAAAGACAGTGACATGTGATGCCACTCATCAAGGTTCAATTCCATCAGAGAAAGAAATAGGTCAGTGGGGTTAGCTAATTTAAATGGAAAAGTGCTCTTTGTTTCAATAGCTTAACTAAATAGAAATTTGGACCATAATTCCCAAAATAACCTCCTATGTGCATTCCTTCTAAAATCAACTATTTCCAATGTACTACTGATATCTTTCATTTATAAGGCATAGGACTCAACTATAAATCCATGGTTATTAAACATCAACACTAGTGTGGTCCACCATATTTGATCAGCATACATGCCATTCTTCTCTTACAAGCTGTCACACATCATGTTCTTAAGAATTGAATTATTCAGATGCATTCTCAACATTGAATTATTCAGATTTGATCATCCATGAGGTTGGATAGCAGGTAAACTAACAACCCCCTATAACATAGCAGGTGTAACAGAAAAGTGGAAATTCTTTTAATCAATGCCATGAAAAATTGGCATTAATGGTGAGCTGCTAAACAACCTGAAATGCCTAATGAAATCCGGTCAGTCCTAAAATACCTGGATTGTTTCAATATTTATTTTATTTATTTCAATTAATTACTTTGTTGTTTTTCTCTCTTGTTTCTTATATGCAAAACCTGGAAATTTTGTTTCCCTTACAATTCTCGTTTCTCATTCTGTAACATAGACTGATAGTAGTGTTGAGAAGTATGAGGCTAGGTTCATAGCAAGAGGATTCTTTCAGAAAGAGACATTTGCTCTAGTTTCTAAGCATACTTCTATGAGAACCATTATGTCTTTAGTTTCAAATTATCAATATTTGATTGGCTTTTATATTAGATGGATGTTAAGACAACTTTTCTTAATGGTTAGATTGAGGAAGAATAATACAGTAATCATCTATGAGATGTTGAGGTGCATGGGTGGGATAACCATGTCTGTAAGATGAAGAAGGCCCTTTATGGGCTGAAGTAGACACCACATGCATGGTATTCATAGATTGATAAGTACCTACAATGTTTGGGCTTCACTCAGATTGCTACAGATCCTAATTTGTATTAATTGTTTTATAAATATAATCTTATTATCTTAGTGTTCAATGTAGATGACCTGAACCTTATAGGCAGTTCAATAAAGCTCATAAATGGTGCAAGAAGAAATCGGCAAGTGAAATTGACATGATAGACATAAGCTTGATGCAATATTTTTTGGGTCTAGAGGTTTGGTAGTGTTCTAGGGAGTTTTTATTTGGATAGGGGAAGTATTTAGTGGAAATTTTGATGCATGGATTTGTTTATTTTAATTGGGCAAGAGATGCAGGTGATAGGAAGAGTACTTCAAGGTGTTGCTATAGTTTGACTTAGGAGTGATAACCTAGTTCAGCAGGAAGCAATCCTAAGTCACTTTGTTCAACATAGGTAGAATACATGACAACAAGTACTACTAGTTGTGACATTGTTTGGCTTTGCAAACTTATAACATAGTTGACTAGTTAGATGTTGGAGCCCATAGTTGTTTACTGTGATAATTGAGTTGCATCAACCTATCCTAGAATTTCGTATTTCATAATTGGTCCAAACACATTGATATCCAATTCCATTTCAATAGGGATAGAGTTCAAAAGGGAATACTAGTGTAGTGATCCTAGAGTATGTTCCTTCAGATTCATGGGTTGTTAATATTTTGATGAAGCCTCAGCTAAGGGGAATTTTAAGATGCCATGGGAGAGGCTTTGGCTGGTTGAGATCCCTCTCCCCGTAAATGGGTGGCGTTAGAATATCTACTTGTTGCTCCTAAAGTCCCTTCCCATCGTACCTATAACAGGTTGTAGCAGCAGCATGAGGGTGCATTAGTGTTTAAGGAACCAACAGTGAAGGTACATGCATGCATGTACCAGCCATAGACATATGTGTTATTTCTATCTTCAGTTCATTTCTAAAATTAGATCTTCAGTTTAGTTCTAGAATTAGGTCACAAACTTATCAGAATTATATAGGTGTAGTTTTCTAGGAGAGTAGGGCATGTGCATGAGTATAATTCTATTGCAGGAAGGGTACATTTACCAACGATATGTGGGTTCTTAGTTCACTTCAGTAAGACATGCTTTTATTCGTAGCTCTATTCATGAAGAATTCTATTATAGGAATCTTGAGTTAGGGTTTGATACTGACTTGATGCATGTAGCCCAAATTTATTGTTAGGCCCTTTGTTTGTGTTATAAAGACAAGAGTTCTATTCCAGGAAGGGTGCATTTACCAAGGGCATGTGGGTGCTTAGTTCACTTCATTAAGACATGCTTTTATTGGCAGATCTATTAAATTGATGGCGTTTCAATTTGGAACTGTCATCGTATATTT
The DNA here is from genome assembly GCA_001517045.1 of Pseudotsuga menziesii. NCBI lineage: Eukaryota > Viridiplantae > Streptophyta > Pinopsida > Pinales > Pinaceae > Pseudotsuga > Pseudotsuga menziesii. The sequence continues at coordinate 365,167 of LPNX010756240.1, read as the reverse complement.
TAATTAGGCTGGAAGCAACACACCTTCTCCATCATTTGTTGGCCATTGGCATTTACATTTCAAAATTTCTTATCATTTGGTGAGGCAAGAAATTTGTGTTTCAAGATTGAAAATTATAACTTGTACTTGACTTGGAAAAATATAAGTGGATATCAAATACATGTCCAGCTGTGCGCTTTATTGGTGTTGATGGGAAGAGCTCCACTGCCAAGCTCATTGCCCTTTCTTTCACCTTTATGGTCTGCAACAACTATCTCTTAGAGGGTTCTACCTTTCCATGGTCGGATCATTACCACTAGACTATTTGGAGAAATCACAGCTGCCCGATCAGTACTGAATACTTAGATGATGCTAGGATGTTGAGTGGGTACAGTAAAATTCCAAAAAGGCTTAAATACTATAAGATGCTTAGGACGAGTTTGAAAATCATGAATATTTCAATAGCATGTGGCACTTTCATTAGCCCAACCTTGTGTGTATTTGCAGCATCCCTGCAAGGTTTCAATAACTCTTTCTTTCCAAGGGAAAACTCTGAGATAGATGTTATCTCAAACAAAGCATGTGTTCAAGCTTGAAGCATATAAGAGCTTGAAATGTTATACAAAAAAAATATTGAAGTAGACGATAACTTTGACAATGGGTATCAATAACAATATTGTTTTAATTGTGCAACCTAATTATTGATTGACTGTTGGATAACTTGTCCTTGAACCTAAAGGGGGTCCCCCTCCACTAACCAATATGATTGCATTGAATGAAGATAGTTGCTTGCTTGAATGAGAAGACTTTCCAGTCTTTTTATTTCTTGTTGAACCCATATATGAAGATTGAGACCCAAATGCACCAAATTCACTTGTAACTGCATGCATTGACGGTGAAAAACCTTGACTCCTAGGTAGCCCTATAGAATCAACTGCTGTGCTTGAACTCTTTGATGATATGTCACACTCAGAAGGCATTTCATCCAATGTCTGAATGAGCAAATCCACAGCATAAATATTATCTATAATGTGCATGCGTTTATGGTATTGATATATTGACAATCCATACATGCACATGTTACAGCTCAAATAAAAATTCACATGAGTTTATATTCAACTGAAATAAATAAACATTTATTTGGCAAGCCTAACAAGCTCCCTACTCCTTTTTTTTCTCAAAAGGTTCAATACATGTGTATGGTTGTAGATATATAATATATTTGGTGGTGCACCTGGTATGATCTACAACCTTTATCACCTTGTCTAGTTTTCTTATAACCTCAAGTATGAGGTGTAAACAATGTGTAGTACATGGAGTCTGGAATATGGTTGGGTGTTTTTCCTCTAACAACCTACCAATAGGAACATGCTAAGAGGCATTATCATTACAATCTTCCAACCTTCCAAGGTATCAACGCTTACAATCCGACTAGAGTGGGAAGTCTGATTGCAAGAAAGTGACCTATCTTCAACAAAACCTTCAAGGGAAATAATGTTCATAATGTGGCTGGAGTTGGAAGCCTGACTACAAGAAAGTGAACCATCTTCAACACTGATAAATGAGCATCATGTAATCATATCAGGAGAAAGTCCTATCAAGAGAAAGACCTATCATGTCAGAGGATGTAATCATATCAAGAGAAAGACCTATCACCTTATCATCATGTTGTATGTAATCGTATCAGGAGAAATACCTAGTTGCCTAATTTCTTCAAAAAAGTCCTTGGCTTCTCTAAATTTGCTTGCTCTTCCAAGACAATCTATACAAAGATTAAAGGAAACAACATCATGAACAGTGGCCCTTCTACTTCATTTGCAGAAAGACCTAGTATACTTCATTGATATTTCCCTCCTTAACATAGTAATCTATGAAGATATTGTAGGTAAATGATGTAGGTTTGCATTCATGGGTATGCATTACATGCAAAAGTTTCTATTGTTCTTCCAATCTGTTAGTCTTGAGGTGCCCACTAATCAAAGAATTGTAGGTATACAAATTGGGAGAGATGCCCTTATTCACCATCTTATACAACATTCCAAATGCCTCATCAACTTTTCCTTCTATGCAGAGGGCATTGATAACAGTAGTGAAGGTAATCACGTTTGGCACACACCCATCACCTTCCATCTCCTTCCAAATTTCCAATACAACACTTATATCTCCAGAATCACGATACTTGTGGATTAGAGTATTGTATGTGACAAAACTAGGACTACATTTGCTTCTTCTCATCTCATTTATCAATTCCCTTTCCTCGTTCAATCTACCAAAATTGCAAAGAGCATCCATCAATGTTGTGAAAGCCACAAAATCCGGCTCACAACTCTCTGCCTCCATTTTCCTCAAAATCCCACATTCCTCATCTACTTTCAAGTTTCCCATCTCTTCCAAGAACTTTGAAGTAGATTGTGAAGGTGTAAACATTGGGCTTCAATCCCAGTCTTTGCATTTCTACAAAAAGTTATAATACCTTTACTGTGTCTCCCTTTTTCCCCTAGGAACCCATAAGTGTAGAATAGCATTTCATGTTGGGTACAAGTCCTTTTGATATCATCTTCCTATACACATCCATGGCTTCTCTATGAAATCTAGATCTTAATAGTAGAGTTATCAATCCATTGTATGACATCCTATTCAGCACAAACCCAACTCTTTTCATCTCTTCTAGGGCTAGAGGAGCTTGCTGGATAAATCCTCTTAATTCAAGGGCTCGGAAAATTGTTATAAAAGTCTGGGAATCATGCTTACAATGTTGTTTTTCCATCAGATCCAAAAATTTTGTCATTGAGTTGAGCATGTGGGCTGACCCCAAAATTTATAGTATGGAATTTTATGCCTCCATGTGGTACAATAATCATGGTTTATGGGCTGCCCATGTGAAGAAATCCAATGCTTCTTTTGGATCAGTGTATGATTTTAGAACTTGTGCAACATGGTGTGAAGTCAGCTCTCCTTGCTGTATAAACATGTGGGAAACACTCAAAGGACTTGTAGAAACCGACCCAAATCTTTAATTTTTTATGAGTGATCCTTTGTTTGATTGAGGTCTCACTGCATGTTGGAGCAGGGCCCCGCAGCTACAGAAGAAGCTGCTAGTTTTGGCGGAAAGATATAAGTTTTGGCGGAAAGAAGACAAGGCAGAGCTACGACGTCGTAGCACGTTTTCAGCTGGAGAGCAGAGCCAGAAACCATGACTTTTGGGATAGAAAAGTCAAGAAGGCAACGGTACCCGAGCGGCCGAGAGAAGAAAGCTCAACCACTGCATTGAAGGCAGCGGCGGAAGACAGGAGGGCTTAGCGACCCTCATAAAGAAGAAGGAGCAATGAGGCTCAAGCATTGAAGGTGAAGGATAGAAAGCAGAGAAGCGGTGCATAGTACCCATGATCAGTGCCGGGAAGCATGGAAGACCACAGAGAGCTGTGGTGTGACGGGAAGTAGCTACCTCAAGGACAGAGAGGACCGATTGTCACTAATTAGGGTATGGGTTTACTGTTGGGACAGGCCCACAGTGTTGTAATGGCGAGACCTTCGGGCCGCCTATAAAAGCTTGCATTTTGTATTGTAAAGGGTTAGCTAATTAGTCAGTTAGCCAGTGGGTTGGCTCGTAGGAGGAGTCGTAGTTGGTCAGTAGAGTATTTTTGAGTAGACTCAGGAGTCAGTCAGACAAACTGTGTTGTAACGATCCAGACACTTAGCTTGTCTGTGAGTCATTTGAGTTTGTATGTAACCATCCACAGAGAGGAAAGAGAGGGAAGGATCTATTGAAAGAAAGGAAATATAGAGATAGAAATAGACCAGAGATCTAGAAGAGGTCTCGCGCTGCATATGCAGTGCAACAGACTGTGCTAACTTCCCTCAAGATATATAATAGAAGCACAGTTTGGTGGACGTAACTCCCATCCTGGGGGTGAACCACGTTAAATCTGCGTGTTATGTGTTGCATGAATGTGATTGTACTTGCTAATTGTTACTGGTTATTATGCATATGATGTTAGTTGCAGTAAGTGAATGTATGTATTGTTCAGCTCATGATAATGCAAGAAGCTAGAGATAAGTTGAAGTATTTTAGTAAGCTGTTTAAAGGCTCCTTTACGTCTGTTTCTAATGACCACTTAATCACAATATAACTTCTGGAAAGTAGAGTTAGACACGGTGACACAGTCAACGCTAAGAGTGCAAAGTCATAGTGGTAAGATATCGCAGAGAGGCGATATCACACTGGCAGAGGAGCTGCAGTGCGCAAGGTTGCGAGCTGAGGGCTTAGCGTTGAGGAGAGGTTGGGTGTCTCGCGGTGCGCGGAGATGCGATACGGTTGGAGATATTGTGAGTAAGTGGAAGTTGCGCGACGTGGGAAGAATCCGTGCGACTTGCGCGTGGATAAGAATCGCACGGCTAGAAGTGTTGCGAGGAGACGGGGATGTGCGATGCGCAGGTATAGTTGACCTTGTGACTTATAAGGAGTAAGAGAAGAAAAGTAGGATGCGCAGAACCTGGTCCGAGACACTTGAGTCTTGGCCAACCCATTAGATTCACTTCGGGTGAGACTTCAGATCGCTTCGTGGTCTGTTGCCGAAAGGGCCAGTGAGTTAGGGGTGTTGTTGATTAATTATAGTAAACCCGGGTCTGCCCATGCAATCAACAAATGGTTCCATTGCCGATTTAAACGACTGGGAGTCAATGTTCTATTGGCATCCTACTAGAGAAGAGTTTCACCAGTGGCTGGATTCAGACTTAAGGGAGTTCGCCAAGAAAGAGAATAGGAGTCCGAGACTAAGCACAGAGGCCTATTTAGAAAAGCACATCGCTTCAGACATACACGCTATATTTTTTGTAACCTATGGAAATGAGCTATTCGACTGGTTATCCAAGTTGACAGATAGGAACACATTCAAGAAGAAAAGAAACATTGTCTGGACACCGGAGCTGATTCAGACCGTGCAGAACCTTGACAATCCGATCACTAGAGCAGTGGACTTCTGGCTTACCAGTGTGCTAGAAGGCTACGTTACAGAATTTGCAGTTGACCAGAGAAAGAGCTTCAGGGCAGCTGAACGATACTTCTTCAGAGGATACCGTGGTAAGTACCTAAGATCTCTAAACTTGTCCCTTAAGATGCTGCTATATGAAAAAGGAACAATGGATCTAGTCTCAGATGAATAAGTAAAGATAGTAATGTCACAAGAGTTTGAAAGTGATTTTGATGACATTGGACGAACACGTAGTGGAAAGAAGTATAAAGTAGATTTTAGTTCTCCTGTATTTGAAGACAGTTCAGACAGTATTAGACGACAGAGCCCTAGCACCACAAGAGAACCAAAGGGGGGTATCCCTTACCACCCCTATACTTCTCAGAAACAGACAGGGACTCAGAATAACCCCGTAGGTACTCCATCTACTAGCTCACAGTCAGTACCTACTCCCGCTACAGCACCTTCACCTACACTGCTGAGTGGTAGTACCCCAGTAAGTCAGAACCCACCACAGAGAAATAGAATGGGAGACGACATGAAGCTACCTATTTTTAAAGGTACAGGAGCAGAAGACCTGGAACAGCATTGGTTCCTATGCGAAGCTATGTGGACCATTAAAACAATCAACGATGATAACCTTAAACTTGTACAGTTGGTCACCACACTCCAAGACAGAGCCTTGACATGGTACATAAAGTATACTACATTACCCAAGACGCTTGCCCAGGTCAAGAACGCCATGATTAAAGAATTTAAGAAACCTAAGTCTGAGTCTCAGTGCATTACAGAGCTTAAGGATATTAAGCAGCTACCATCAGAGTCAGTATGGGACTTTGACCAGAAATTCAAAGCTCTTATAGACCAAGTAAGTTTTGAGTTTGCGCCACAGCAACATAAGGAATGGTTTATTGCAGCACTGCTCCCTCATATCATAATGCCACTAATGCAGCAGAAACTTACTACTCATGATGAAGCGCTGGAGATGAAAATGAAACTAGAGGCTTCACCTTTAGCAGAAACCAGTACAGGCATGAAAACTCTACAGACCCAGTTGGCCAACCTCACGTTACAGATACACGAACTTAAAAAAGGGAAAGAGGTTATGCAGGACATATGGTGCATAAAGTGTAGAACACAGGGCCATAGTAAAGACAATTGTCCAGTCTTTGCAGAATACTTAGCGTCAGGGGCTCCTAACCCCTTACCACGAACGCAAGGGCCATGGTGTGAAATATGAAAAACACAAGGACATCCACCTCAGCAATGTCCTTTGCTTCAGAAGTATGTACAGACACCTAAAAACCTATATTGTATCTTTTGTAAATCCGTCGGGCACGATCAACCAGATTGCCGAGCTTATGATGTCATGTCAGAAAGAACACAGGATGTGTACAGAGTCCAAGCAGACACGCAGGGTCCAGCAACAGGACCACAGCCCGATCAGACTTATGGAGGCCGTGGAGGAGGATTCAGAGGACGAGGCCATGGAGGAGGCTTCGCACGAGGAGGAGGTTTTGGCCAAGGTCACGGACCAGTCACTTGTTATAATTGTGGAATCACAGGACACTATGCTAGGGACTGTCAAAACGCCACTACTACTTGTAACTACTGCAAAAATTATGATCATACCATAGAAGAGTGTCCTATCTTGATAGCTAAGATCCGAGACCCTAAGCTCATAGCACACCAGAACATCCAGCTTATTACTGCTGAGCCTAAGGAGCCAGAACCAGCAGTTAACATTGTGACTCGGAGCAGTGCTTCCACTAGTGGCACATCGCAGGAGACCAGAAAGAACACAACTCAGGGGTGGGTGCGTAGAGCTCCTACTAAAGCAACACCACTCGACCTACAGAAGAATAAAGAGACCTTTCAGGAAGCTAAGGCTTCCTTTGATGAACTTACACCATGAGGACCGCAGGTACCGCCATCTAGGAGCGTACCGCAGCAAGTACCTTGTAGCGATAACCCTGAGCAAGCACAGCAGGCTACCACATCGGGAAGATGCGACGAGGATGAATCGACAGGAAGTGTACAAACCTTCCTGCATAGCTGCATGAAACTCCTGAGAAATGATAAAGCTGTTAGTGAGCTACAGCGTATGATAGATCAATGTCAGCAACCCTCTCTCTCGGGCAGTGCACACCGTGCTGTCCATAATATTACAAGACATGCAAGGACAGGAAGAGAGATGAAATTCACAGCGCAGATTGGTGAATTTGAAATGGATGAAGTTGTCTTAGATCTAGGATCAGAGGTGAATGTTCTAACTAAGCAGACATGGGAACAGATGGGTAGCCCTCAGTTAACCCTATCACCTATCCACCTGAGATTAGCTAATCAGCAGCGAGTATCACCATTGGGTCGACTACCGCAGGTGCCAGTTGATATTGACGGAGTTCGTACTTTTGTGGACTTCGAGGTTATAGAAATCATCGATGACAGTCGACCATATCCATCACTATTGAGTATTGATTGGGAAATTGGCAGCAAAGCTGTCATTGACCTAAATAAAAGACAAATGACCTTTGAGGATGCGCAGATCCAGGTCATCGCACCGCTGGACCCTTACCAAGGTCCTAGATATATTGAACCTATCCGAGCAGAGGAAGAAGCACATAACATCGATAGTCTCTACCAGATGACTGAAAACCAGAACGACTATATAAATCTAACCGCAGAAGGGCATATTAGTTGGCGATGCGACAGTTCATGCGCATCGGATTCGGATGTTGTTCTTGCAAACTGGCAGAACGGACTTTACGAAGTCTCATCGCACAGATGTGCGTTTATAAGTAAGTCACTACGATGGATTGGCGCTGAGATCGCGGAGACTCCATCATATCATGGTCTGACGGATATCCAGGATTTTTTTGAAAAGTTTGAGCAACAAATTCCTCATGAACAGAGGATCGCAGCTATGGACCTTGCAGTTCGAGCCACACCTGCAAGATGGTGGTATGCGCATAAAGAGAATATCGCATCATGGGATAATATAAAAAGACTGATGGCGATCAGATTTTCTGACAACAGAGAGTATGTCCAGCAGAAGTACACAGGAGAAACTGACCCCAGGGTACACATTCAGACATGTGAACAGAACTGGTCGAACATTCCAGAGGATGAATGGGTCCACAGATTCATTCATACATTGGACACAGTTCCAAGGAATTGGTATACAGAGACCGAGCTGCGCAAGGGAACAACCACATGGTCACTTATGATAGACAGCTTCCTACTCACCTTTGCGTTTGAGTCAGAACATCCAAGTGTTGCTCACGCCCTAGACATAATCAGGACAGAGATTTTTGAGGATCGCACCATATCAGTACCAGTCCAACCTGAGTAGACTATCCAGCTAGAAGAGGCGTTGGAATGCTACAATTTTGCATCAGAATCAGAGGAGGCGGATGAGGATCCTCGCAACACCAACATTCCAGAATCAGAAGGCACTCGCGACGTGGAGGGACCACAGTTAGAGATTCCAGCGATCACCGAGCCTATTAAGATTAAAAAGATCAATATTGGCACAGACGCAGAACCTAAGTTCGCCTCTATTGGAGACTACTGGAATGATGAAACAGTCGGCCAGATTGCAGATCTGTTACATGACTATCAGGACCTATTTCCCACCAAGTTCACAGAAATGAAGGGAATAGTTGGAGACCTGGGAGTCATGAGGATACCATTAAAGGAGGATGCTAGACCAGTTAAGCAGTGCCCATACAGATTGAATCCGCGCTACAAAGAAAAAGTGAAGGACAAAATTGATAAAATGCTAGCTGCAGGCATCATCGAGCCAGTAGAAGAAAGCGAATGGGTTAGCCCTATGGTAGTGAAAGAGAAGAAAACAAAAGGGGACATCAGGATCTGTGTTGATCTGCGAAAACTCAACGATGCATCACTTCATAATCCATTTCCAACACCGTTCACTGATGAAGTATTAGACAACGTGGGAGGACAGGAGGTCTACTCCTTCACCGATGGGTTTTCAGGCTACCATTAGATCAGAATACATCCAGAAGACCGATCCAAGACCACCTTTGCAACAGAATGGGGCTCGTTCCAGTATACGGTAATGCCCTTTGGTCTTAAGAATGCACCAGCTATATTTTCTAGAGTAGTAGTTGCTGTTTTTAAAGAATACATTCATAAGTTCTTAGAAGTATATTTTGATGACTGGACTGTATTTGGGTTAATTGATAAGCACGTAGGCGATCTAAGACTAATGTTAGAGAAATGTATGCAGTACCATATTTCTCTAAACTTGAAGAAATGTATATTCTGTGCACCATTTGGTATCTTGTTGGGTCACATTGTTTGCAGACAAGGCTTGATGGTAGACCCCGCCAAGATCACTATCATTGTAAACCTTCCAGCACCCAACTCAGTCAAGCAACTGAGGAGAGTACTTGGTCATACCGGGTACTACAGAAAGTTCATCAAGGGCTACGCAAAGATTACAGCGCCGATGGAGAAATTGCTCAAGAAGGATGTCAAATTCCTATGGAACGAGGAATGCCAGCAGAGTCTAGACATACTTAAGGAGAAGATGGTTACAGCACCCATCCTAGTATTCCCAGATTGGACTAAGCCTTTCCATGTACATGTGGATGCATCCGGCATCGCATTAGGAGTCGTCTTGACCCAGCCAGGAGAAGGAGATCTTGACCATCCTATCGCTTACTCTAGCAGAAAGCTATCCACAGTAGAAAAAAACTACACCACAACAGAAAGGGAGGGCTTAGCTATGGTATATGCGCTGCAGAAGTTCAGGCACTATCTATTGGGCGCCTCATTTAAAATGTTTACTGATCATTCCGCATTGAAGTACCTAGTCAATAAACCAGTGTTAGGGGGAAGAATCTGCAGATGGTTACTCCTCTTCCAAGAGTATGATTTTGAAATCATTGTGAAACCAGGGAGACTGAATGCAGGACCAGATCATCTGTCGTGGTTAGACTCAGGAGAAGAGCCCAGTAACCTAGAAGACAATCTGCCAGATGCGCCGTTGTTCTCCATATAGATCGCAGATGAGTACTATGCCGACATTATTCAATTCCTCACCACAGGAGTAGCACCTGATGAGTTTACTAAGCAGCAAAAGAAACGGTTGGTTGTGAAGGCAGCAGACTTCACCCTCATTGCAGGATGCCTATACAAGTTAGGTCTGGATGAAGTCCTACGCAGATGTGTAATGCCGCATGAAAAAGATGCTATTATCAAAGAGGCTCATTCAGGAACCGCAGGAGGTCACTTCGCTGAAACACCGACTGTGCAGAAAATCTTAGACGCGGGCTTGTGGTGGCCCACATTGCATAAAGACACTAAGGACTTTTGCAGATGCTGTGATATCTGCCAAAGGGTAGGAAAACCCTCGCGACGCGATGAAATGCCGCTGCGACCGCAGGTCACGCTGCGCGCATTCGACAAATGGGCTATAGATTTTGTGGGTCCTATCAACCCACCAGGGAAGCGCACAGGTGCGAGATATATTATCACTGGGACAGAGTACCTCACTAGATGGGCGGAGGCCAAAGCAGTAAGAAATTGTGATGCCGCTACAGTTGCACAGTTCCTTTTTGAGAACATCATCAGCAGGTTTGGATGCCCAGTAATTTTGATGAGTGACCAAGGTACACATTTCTTGAACAGTACTATTGAGGCATTAACAGAAGAATTCCAGATCCAGCACCATAAGAGCACTCCATACCACCCGCAGGCTAATGGTACAGTAGAGGCCTTCAATAAGATTTTAGAAAATGCTCTTACTAAGATCTGTAATAGCCAGAGGAATGATTGGGACCTCCGAGTTAACGCTGTCTTATGGGCATACAGAACCACATGCAAGAAACTCACGGGACACACACCTTTCAGCTTGGTATATGGACAAGAGTTTGTTATGCCTATGGAGTATATTATTCCTAGTTTAAGAATTGCTCAGATTACCGGGATGACTGATACAGACACAGTCGAAGCAAGGCTAGCACAACTGCTGGCCCTAGAAGAAGACAGGTTCATCACTGGATTCCATCAGAAAGTGCAGAAGGCCCGAGAAAAAGCTTGGCATGACAGACACATTAAGAATAAGAATTTCCAGACCGGAGACCTGGTGCTCCTCTATGACAGCAAATTCATCAAGTTCCCAGGGAAGTTTAAGACACATTGGCTAGGGCCATATCAGATACAGCAAGTCACAGAAGGAGGTGTCATTCAGCTCAGTCAGCTGAACGGGGAGCTCTTGCCCACATGGATCAATGGAAGTAGGCTTAAACTCTATAGTGATAGCCTCCCCACCCCTCAGCCCTAGCATGAACAGTTCAGGATGGCACAGATGTCCAGTGTAGTTGAAAGGAGGCATCGTGCTGGGAATGAGTCTACACCCTAGAAAAAAAAATAAAATAAAAAATGTGTGTTATTGTTTGACGCTGTTTGTTTGCGCAGGTGATGCGGAGTTGCATCGCAGTAGTAAGATGTTTCCCCCTACCACGTATTCAGTTTGCAACCGACAATGGGCTAGTCAAGTCACTATCTGACAGGTAGTTAATGAAGAAATGACCGGTATCCCCTTCCGTAGATTTGGCAGCAGAATAATAAATTTTTCCAGATTTGGTAAATCTCTGACGACACCGATGCCTGGATATGCACGCTTCGAAGGACACGTGATCAGATCTCAACAATTATGACAGATCAGAATGACGGGTAGGGTCTCGTCCAAGTAATTATGATGGACAACGGGGTTGACCCAGGAGGACCGTTGCGTCCGGTAGTATGACTTCGGCATAAAAGCAGACATCCTTCAAGTAGGAAGGGTACAGTTGCCAAATCTCGAGAGCTATGCAAAGTAGTGATAAGTGCCTCCTGTGCAGAGCCAATTAATTTGCAGAGTACAGCGACTTCCAGAGTTCGAAGCCACTGCACGCCTAGAGTAGTGAGCTGAGTGGATTCTAACTGAGGCCGAACCTATAGAATTAAAGTTAGAAAGAACGTACTGGCCATGTGTTCGCCATGACGACGCCGCCCAAGGTTGTGAAAATCGAGACAGCACAAGTTAGACAGTCGCTAAGGATGAAGAGTCAAGCACCAAAAGTAGAAGTTGTCACTAAAGTCTCTGCTAAGGAGAAGAAGGACGCCGAGCCGATCACTAAAGATAAGAAAGCAGAGCACAAGAATGATGAGAAGAAATCTCCCGCTAGGAGAAAGGTAAAAATGAGAAAAATAAAGCAATGGGATAAAGTCGCTGACCTATCTGATCAGCTAAGAGAAGCACGAAAGATTGCGAAGGTACTGAAACAGAAACCTGAGGGTCAGAGGCAGCAGGCGGATCTGGCCAACATAGAAGAGAAGATAAGTGGAATAAGACTGCAAGCCCAGTGGAGGGGATACTTCCAGAACGAGGACAAAGGCTTGTTCTTGGAGCGGAGTTCATGGGTTGCTTCTTCTCCATCCTCGAGGCTCTAGATGGAAGGAAATGTTTGAGAAGGCTGGAAGATACAGATTTTGCTTGTGATAAAAGTTCTAACCCAGATAAAAAGGAAAGGATATCTGTGGAACACTTCTCAAACACTAGAGCTCTCATATAGAAGAAAGAGCGAAGAGAGCGAAACCATGACTAGGGGCAGAAAGGATAAGAGAGCCCAGCAAACTAAGTTACCGAAACTCCAGAAAGAACGTGTCGAGGAGATGAATAATGAAGTCGCAGGACTTCAAGGCAGGTTACAGCGCGCTTCCCAGGAGGTGAAGGATAAGTTGCAGCATGAGAAGTCCGTTCCAGGTGGCTCGAGGACGAGCCACAAGTAAGTGTTAGGGGACTGTTGGAGTAGGGCCCCGCAGCTACAGAAGAAGCTGCTAGTTTTGGCGGAAAGAAGACAAGGCAGAGCTACGACGCCGTAGCACGTTTCCAGCTGGAGAGCAGAGCCGGAAACCATGACTTTTGGGATAGAAAATTCAAGAAGGCAACGGTACCCGAGCGGCCAAGAGAAGAAAGCTCAACCACTGCATTGAAGGCAGCGACGGAAGACAGGAGGGCTCAGCGACCCTCATAAAGAAGAAGGAGCAACGAGGCTCAAGCATTGAAGGTGAAGGACAGAAAGCAGAGAAGCGGTGCATAGTACCCATGATCAGTGCCGGGAAGCATGGAAGACCACAGAGAGCTGTGGTGTGACGGGAAGCGGCTACCTCAAGGACAGAGAGGACCGACTGTCACTAATTAGGGTATGGGTTTACTGTTGGGACAGGCCCACAGTGTTTTAATGGCAAGACCTTCGGGCCGCCTATAAAATCTTGCATTTTGTATTGTAAAGGGTTAGCTAATTAGTCAGTTAGCCAGTGGGTTGGCTCGTAGGAGGAGTCGTAGTTGGTCAGTAGAGTATTTTTGAGTAGAATCAGGAGTCAGTCAGACAGACTGTGTTGTAACGATCCAGACACTTAGCTTGTCTATGAGTCATTTGAGTCTGTATGTAACCATCCACAGAGAGGAAAGAGAGGGAAGGATCTATTGAAAGAAAGGAAATATAGAGATAGAAATAGACCAGAGATCTAGAAGAGGTCTCGCGCTGCATATGCAGTGCAACAGACTGTGCTAACTTCCCTCAAAATATATAATAGAAGCACAGTTTGGTGGACGTAACTCCCATTCTAGGGGTGAACCACGTTAAATCTGCGTGTTATGTGTTGCATGAATGTGATTGTACTTGCTTATTGTTACTGGTTATTATGCATATGATGTTAGTTGCAGTAATGAATGTATGTATTGTTCAGCTCATGATAATGCAAGAAGCTAGAGATAAGTTGAAGTATTTTAGTAAGCTGTTTAAAGGCTCCTTTATGTCTGTTTCTAATAACCACTTAATCACAATATAACTTCTGGAAAGTAGAGTTACGCACGGTGACACAGTCAACGCTAAGAGTGCAAAGTCGTAGTGGTAAGATATCGCAGAGAGGCGATATCGCATCGGCAGAGGAGCTACGGTGCACAAGGTTGCGAGCTGAGGGCTTAGCGTTGAGGAGAGGTTGGGTGTCTCGCGGTGCGCGGAGATGCGATACGGTTGGAGATATTGTGAGTAAGTGGAAGTTGCGCGACGTGGGAAGAATCTGTGCGACTTGCGCGTGGATAAGAATCACACGGCTAGAAGTGCTGCGAGGAGACGGGGATGTGCGATGTGCAGGTATAGCTGACCTTGTGACTTATAAGGAGTAAGAGAAGAAAAGTAGGATGCACAGAACCTGGTCCGAGACACTTGAGTCTTGGCCAACCCATTAGATTCACTTCGGGTGAGACTTCAGATCGCTTCGCGGTCTGTTGCCGAAAGGGCCAGTGAGTTAGGGGTGTTGTTGATTAATTATAGTAAACCCGGGTCTGCCCATGCAATCAACACTGCACACAACGCCATTTTGGTGAGAGCAGTCCATTAAAGTAGATGCTTTGAAAGGTGGAAATCCTTTTCCTCTTTTGTCTTCCGAAGTAAAAGTAAAGACCAACTCTACATGCCTTAGATGCATAATACTAGTGCACATATCTCCATTGGTTCGTACTCCTATTATACATTAACACAATTATACACTTGAAATTGTTCTCTTTTGTGTTTTGTAGGGGTTTTGGTACATACAGTGAGACCACATTAACTTTTTGACAATTAATTTTCTGATGCAATGTTGTATGCTTGTTGGTGCTTTAGCTGCATGCCATCAAATCATTGAATATGAACTTGCCTTTTTTTCCTATAGCCTGTCACCCGTAATTTGATATTTTTAAAATCTAGGTCCTCATCATAATATCTATCAAGTCTGAAATGCGTATTCCAAAGTCAAACTCAATTTATCGAAGATTCTATTTATTGTGTTCTGTTTTTATTTTCCATTTGGAAATCATTGTTGCATCATTATCTTTGCAATGGCATCCATAACTCTTCAAACATTATTATGCTCTTATTTACTCTTTTTTGGAGAGTACCATCATTCGTTTTTTGCCAAGGAAAAAATGTATTTTACAGTCAAGAAGGACCAAAAGTGAAATCTCGAGGTGCAATAAAAAAAGGTCCAACACAATTAGATCAAGGCATTAACCTTTAGATCATCACTTCTCTATCAAGACTTAGTTACCATATCTAAAATTGTATGACATTTTATAAAAGTACATTCATTTTCAAATTTTGACATATCACAAACTTTTTCAAAAGTACATAAATTAAAATTCACTTAAGTTAAATTGACTACAGGCCACAGAGTGGCCTTCTTGAAATTCCTCTAAAATACCTATGGCCAAATAGTTTGTGGGTAACATACGAATTTTTATGGCTTGAGATTTCCTTCCCTCCACTACTATGCATGCACCCATTTATGATAGGATGCCTTTGGTTGCCACGTTTCACATATATCATCTACTGATGTAGTACCAGAGATTTCAAAGATGATGTACATAGAGGATGGTATAGTATGTTGCAGTGTCATAAGTGAACCTGAACTAATCAGTAAATTCTTTAAATCCTTCTAAGAATTCTGCCCAATATGAACTCTGCTGACTGCAATTTTGTTGCCAATTTATAAAGATTTGAAAGAAAATACATAACAGTACTAGCTTCCAGACTTATGGGAAAATGTAAGTTTAGTATTTTAATGCTACAAGAAAAAATTTCTTATGGTGATTGTATCATGGGGGATCTGTCTAATATTTTTAAGGGATGGCATTTTGTGGTGAGTGATGCTAGAATTTTCTCAGGAGGATTGATTATGGGATGGGGTTACAAATATTTTAAATACTAATACATGGGCTGTTGATACAGGTTTAGAGGCATGCTTGTTTTCTCAAGATTTAGGGAAGGTGATCAAGATTATCAACATATATGGACCTTACTCCAATAAACAGGTGTTCTGGGAGAGTAATTTCAATTCCAATTTACTTAATGAGGAACATGTGTTTGCTGGTGGTGATTTCAATTTCAATGTGGGGGAATATAAGATCCAGGGTGAAAGTGCCCAAAGTGACCCACTAGTTTCCTATTTTCTATGGTCTCTAGAGGAACGCGGACTATTTTATGTGGCCTCGATCAAACTTATACCCACTTGGCACAATATGAGAGTGGGTCAAGCTCATATATCCAAGAGGTTCAATAGATTCTTAGTAAACAAGTCCTTTTAGAGGGTCCCTGGAGAATCAAGAAATTTGTTGGTGAAGGGGGGAATTAAAATCACTTCATATTCTTACTGGATCTTTCTTTAGCAAGTGCCAAATCCTATAACTAATTTAAATCCAACTCAACATGCTTGGATGATAAGGATTTAACAAATTTGGCTAAGGAAAATTTGACCCCATGTGACCATGAAAACATGAAATCTGTAGCCCTACAGTTTCATCTCAATCTCAAACATTTGAAACATATCACTATCACTTGGGTTGCATAGAGAAGGTATAGAATTCATCAGGAACTCTCACATACTGAATCATCTTTTGAGGATTTACATTCTCAAGTGTTGGCATGTTATATTGATGCAGAGAACACAAATATTTTCACAGACCTAGAAGTTAGGAAATCCAAGGTAATAGAAGAGATGGAAATAATGTGGCACAGTAAAAGTCATGCCATTTGGTCGAAGCATAGAGATGAAAACAAATTTTTTTTCACAACTTTGTAAACCATTGTAAGTGTGAATATTATATGGCAGCTAGAAGACGACAATGGAGAATCTATCACTAGCTTTAATAATATTGATAGAAAAGGGGTCCACAATTTTAGTACTCTTTAAATAGAAGATGACAGGTCCATGGTAACTGACATGATCTAGATGGCATCATTTTTCCCATTTTTTGTTAATGAAGATGATAACACAACTCCGGTGGAGGCCATTTCATGAGAGGAGCTAAAGGAGGCATTATTCTCTCTACAATAGGAAAAAATTCTCAATCCCGATGGGTGGCCATATGAGTTTTCAAATAGTTTTATGAGCTATTAGAATAATATCTTCTACTGTTAGTGGAGGAATATTGTTAGAATGGTAAGATCTTAGCATCCTTCAACACCACTTTTGTTACCCTTATCCTGAAATTTGACATCCTCACTAGTCTAGAGGAATTTTCTTCCTATCTCTCTGGTGTTTTCATTTATAAAATAATTTTGAATATTATAGCCAATAGAGTCATATCTATTTTAGTGAAATCCATATTAGCTAGTAGTTTTTTTTTTATACTCGGTCATCAAATTCATGATACCATTGATATTTCCTATGAGATTACTCAACCCATTAAAGTCCATAGGATTCTTGATTTTGTTCTAAAATTTGATTTATCCAAGGCACATGATAGGGTTAGTTGGATGTATAGTAGGCTCATGCTTTTAAAGATATTGTTTCAAATGAACTTTTTTAATTGGGTTATGTCTTTCTTACAGTTGGTCTCTTTCGCAATACTTTTTAATAGATTTTCATTTGATTTCTTTCATCCTAGAAAGGGAATTCAAAAAGGATTCTCATATGCTCATTTACTCTTTTAACTTGTAGTTGAAGGCCCAAGTAGGGTTTTTGCACAAGTCAACCTATCATGTTGTCTAAAGGGTATATATGTTGTGAGATTAATTGTTATTACGTGTCTCATGTTCATTGATGGCATTCTGATTTTTAGTAATGCAAACGAAAGGGAAGCATGAAAGATAAAGGAGATTTTAGAATTTTTCCCTTTGGTATAGTCAATGTTATTAGAACCCAACCAGTTTTGAAAAAAAACCTCGGTTGGACCGATTTACAAGCTTCACTGAGTCAAATCATGCTCTCAAACCGTTTTTGGCCGGTTCCATACGAAACTGGCCGGTTTCAACGCTGAACCCTCCAAGTCCGTAGAAAACTGCCCGATTTTCTCCAAATCGGCCGGTTCAGTACAAAACTGGCCGATTCGGTACAAAAATGCCAAGGACCCCCCAAAAAAGCTAATTTCAAATTATTCAATAAAACTAAAAATAGGGTCCACGTGTGAGTTGTTTAAATGACCTGTGACCCTTCTAATGTTATAAAAGGAGGCTCCCACCCTCCATATCAATCACATTTAATTGTGGATGGACTTGGTCCCTCTTCTACAACAAGAGGATGTGAACATTGATGTTGCAGTTAGATAAGTGCCTTCAGGTCTAGGGGAGTCAAGCCATGCTTATGTTGAGGATGTAGATAATGAATCTGAGTTTGAGCATGAGGACTCAGATAATTATGATATATGATTAGAATCATTAGATTGTAGATTCTAGAGTCTAGACTGTAGTCATATACTTATATTTTGACTTTAGAGGACATTTATAACCTCTTTGTTGATGTACTTTTCTTTAGATATGTCTTTGCAGTCGATACTATTTTGGTTTTATACGCTCTTACTTGATATATCCATGAGAAACTTTGCATATTTTTGTATAATGGTTTAAATTCACATGGATGCACATGGATATATATGTATTTTTTGAAAATATGATTTTTTATGTATTTTTGCTCAACCAGTTTTTTGATCTGGTTTGTTTCCCAGTTTTTGTCCGGTTCCGGTTCCCAGGGTCAGCGGCTTCGACCACCAGTTCGGTTCTAATAACATTGGGTATAGTATGATTTTAAATATTTTGAAATCCACAATGTATCACTTAAACATCTTTGTTGAATTTTTGTATTGGTTATTTGATATTTTTCCATTAACATGTGTTCCTTTGTAAGTGTGGCTCAAATACTTGGGGTTTGTAATAAAACATAATGACTAGTATAAAGAAGATCGGACTTAGATTATTGCTAAGGTAGAGAAGAGTTTGATGACTTGGTGTCACAAGTGTCTAATTAAGGCAGGAATATTGGTCCTTATTAAAGTTGTCCTGGAAGCCATACCTTATTTATGGACTATCATTACAACAACACCTAGACGTATACTTAATACGATTAGGAAAATAAGTTACATATTTTTTAAGGGCAAGTGTAGACAAGGAATACTTTTCTTTCTGTGGCATGACACATAATATCTCTCCCAAAATAATTGGGCGGCTGTGGTTTAAACAATCCTCATAGTTTCACAAGGAATTTTGGTGCTAAAGGTATATGGCGGTTGATTCACAGTATTGGGTTGTGGGAAAAATTTATTAAAGAAAAATATATTTATCCCTTGTCCATGGAAGAATGGATCTGTTCTAGGAGAAAGACAACCCATTATAGTTCCTTAATGTGGAATTCACCAGGATAGGCATTCCTTTTGGTAGGTGAATAACTTGTTTGGAATGTGGAGAATGGGTTAAATTTTAGGGCATGAGAAGCTCCATGGGTGTCTTTTAAAGGTAACTATCGTTCCCCACCACCAATGGTTGGGAAACTAAGAGATACATGGAACATATATATTTCACAAATAGCGGATGAAGTAAACAACTCTACCTGGAGTCAAGAATGAAAATCTGTTGTTGCACTAGGTTTTGAGGGAGAGGAGGCTATCTCCTAAAATGCATATATGTCATCTCTAAAAAATTGTCATATTAGACTAAAGGACCAACATTATAAGATGATGTGGTCAAGAAATTTGATGGGAGGAAAATATACACCTAGGTTGTGGTATCTAGTCTCGAGGGATGAGGATGATAGATAAGATCCTCCTTGGTGGGCTGCCAGAATTTGGAAATTTAGTTTTCTTTGGTGGACCAACATGCATACTCATCCCACTTCAAGAAGCTTTTCCAAATTATTTTAAAATAGTGAAATGTGATCTTTTTTGATAACTCTAAAAATGACACTTCTGTTGCTCTTGATTTTGAACAAAGGTATCTTAGTGTAACAGGGAGAAGTAAAACAAGTTCACTCTTTGAAATTATAACATCAAAGCTTTCTTCCAACATTTTGTCACTCACTGTACAATGATTTAAAGACGAAAGCTACTCCTACTAAATTTCCATAACGGTGCAACGTGATTGATGACAATGTGGTTGTGGTAGATGGAAAATTACCTTATGAAACTTAACACACATTAGCATTCACTCATCGTGCCATGATGTTAAAAGAAAAGCTAACTCTAGCTAGATTTCCATCATGGTGTAATGAACTAACACACATAAGCTTTCACTTATAGTGCCATGTTGTTAGAAAAGAAAGCTAACTCCAGCTAGATTTCCATCATGGAGTAATGTATTTGATGACAATGTGGCTGTGTTAGATGGAAAACTACCTTATGAAAGCTAACACATTAGCTTTTACTCACCCTGCAATGTTTTAAGAACGAAAACTAACTCTAGCTAGATTTCCATCATGGTGGATTGTGATTGATGACAATGTGGTTGTGCTAGATGGATAACTACACTATGAAAGCTTACACACATTAGATTTAACTCAGCGTGCAACAATTTAAGGATGAGAGCTAACTTCAACTAGATTTTCAACATGACGCAATGTGATTGATGACAATATAGTTGTGTTACATGGAAAACTACCTTATGAAAACTAACACACATTAGCTTTCACTCAACGTGCCATGTTGTTAAAATGAAAGCTAACTACATCTAGATTTCGATCATGGTGTAATGAGCTAACACACATAAGCTTTCCCTTATAGTGCCATGTTGTTAGAAGAAAAGCTAAATCCATATAGATTTGCATCAAGGTGTAATGTATTTGATGACAATGTGGCCGTGTTAGATGTAAAACTACCTTACGAAAGCTAACACACATTAGCTATTACTCACCGTGCAACGTTTTAAAAATGAAAGTTAACTCTAGCTAGAATTTCTACATGATGCATTTTGATTGATGAAAATGCAGTTGTACTAAATGAAAAACTGCATTATGAAAGCTAACACACATTAGATTTCACTCACCGTGCAACGATTTAAGGTTGAAAGCTAACTCCAGCTATATTTCCATCACGGTGCAATGTGACAATGTGGTTGTGTTAGATGGAAAAATACGTTATGAAAGCTAACACACATTAGTTTTCATTCATTGTCCCATGTTGTTAAAAAGAAAGCTAACTCCTACTAGGTTTTCATAATGGTGTAATGAGCCAACACACATAAGCTTTCGCTCATAATGCCATGTTAGAAGGAAAGCTAACTCCAGCTAGATTTTCATCATGGCGTAATGAATTTGATGATAATGTGGTAGTGTTAGATGAAAAACTACCTTATGAAAGCTAACACATATTAGCTTTTACTCATCGTGCAATGTTTTAAGAACGAAATATAACTCCAGCTAGATTTTCATCATGATGCATTACGATTGATGACAATGTGGCTGTGTTAGATGGAAAACTACATTATGAAAGCTTACACACATTAGATTTCACTCACCGTGCAACGATTTAAGGATGAATGTTAACTTCAGCTAGATTTCCAACACAACGTAATGTGATTGATGACAATATGATTGTGTTACATGGAAAACTACCATATGAAAGCTAACACACATTAGTTATCACTCATCATGCCAAGTTATTGAAATGAAAGCTAACTCCAACTAGATTTCCATCATGGTGTAATGAACTAACACACATAAGCTTTCTCTTATAGTGCCATGTTGTTAGAAGGAAATTTAACTCCAGCTAGATTTTCATCATGGTGTAATGTATTTGATGAAAATGTGGTTGTGTTAGATGGAAAAGTACCTTTTGAAGACTAACAAATATTAGCTTTACTCACAGTGCAACTTTTTAAGAATGAAAGCTAACTTTAGCTAGATTTCCATCATGGTGCATTGTGATTGATGACAATGTGGTTGTGCTTGATGGAAAAATATACTATGAAAGCTTACACATTAGATTTCACTCCGTGCAATGATTTAAGGATTAAAGCTAACTCCCGCTAGATTTTCAACACGATGCAATGTGCTTGATGACAATGTGGTTGTGTTACATGGAAAATTACCTTATGAAAACTAATACACATTAGCTTTCACTCATCGTGCCAAGTTGTTAAGATGAAAGCTAACTCCAGCAAGATTCCTGTCATGGTGTAATGAACTAACACACATAAGCTTTCCCTTATAGTGCCATGTTGTTAGAAGGAAAACTAACTCCATCTAGATTTCCATCATGGTGTAATGTATTTGATAACAATGTGGCTATGTTAGATGGAAAACTACCTTATGAAAGCTAACATACATTAGCTATACTGACTATGCAATGCTTTAAGAACGAAAGCTAACTCTGGCTAGATTTCCATCATGGTGCATCGAGATTGATGACAATGTGGTTGTGCTACATGAAAAAATACATTATCAAATCTAACACATATTAGATTTCACTTATCGTGCAATGATTTAAGGACAAAACCTACCTCTAGCTAGATTTTCATCACGGTGCAATGTGATCGATGACAATGTGGTTGTGTTAAATGGAAAACTACCTTATGAAAGCTAACACATATTAGCTTTCATTCATCGTGCAATGTTGTCAGAAGGAAAGATAACTCTAGCTAGATTTGCATCATGGTGTAATGTATTTGATGGCAATGTGGCTGTGTTAGATGAAAAAATACCTTATGAAAGCCAGCACAGATTAACCATTACTCATCATGCAACATTTTAAGAATGAAAGCTAACTCTAGCTAGATTTCCAACATGGTGCATTTTGATTGATGATAATGTGGCTGTGCTAAATGGAAAAATACACTATGAAAGCTTACACAAATTAGATTTCACTCACTGTGCAACGATTTAAGGATGAAAACTAACTCTAGCTAGATTTTCAACACTGTACAATGTGATTGATGACAATGTGGTTGTGTTACATTGAAAAATACTTTATGAAAGCTAACACACATGACCTTTCACTCATCGTGCCATGTTGTTGAAAAGAAATCTAACTCCAGCTAGATTTCCATCATGGTGTAATGAGCTAATACACATAAGATTTCCCTTATAGTGCCATGTTTTTAGAAGAAAAACTAACTCCAACTAGATTTCCATAATGGTGTAATGTATTTGATAACAATGCAGCTATGTTAGATGAAAAAATACCTTATGAAAGCTAATATACATTTTCTTTACTCACTGTGCAGTGTTTTAAGAACGAAAACTAACTCTAGCTAGATTTGCATCATGGTGCATTATGATTGATCACAATGTGGTTGTGCTAGATGGAAAACTACATTATGAAAGCTAACATACATTAGATTTCACTCACCGTGCAATGATTTAAGGACGAAAGCTAAATCCAACTAGATTTCCATCATGGGGCAATGTGATCGATGACGATGTGGTTGTGTTAGATGGAAAACTACCTTATGAAAGCTAACACACATTAGCTTTCACTCATCGTGCCATGTTGTTAGAAGGAAATCTAACTCCAACTAGATTTGCATCATGGTGTAATGTATTTGATGACAATGTGGTTGTGTTAGATGGAAAACTACCTTATAAAAGCTAACATGGATTAGCCATTACTCACCGTGCAACGTTTTAAGAATGAAATCTAACTCTAGCTAGATTTTCAACATGGTGCATTTTTATTGATAACAACGTGGTTGTGCTAAATGGAAAAATACACTATGAAAGCTTACACACATTAGATTTCACTCACCTTGCAACGATTTAAGGATGAAATCTAAATCTAGCTAGATTTCCAACATGGTGCAATGTGTTTGATGACAATGTGATTGTGTTACATTGAAAACTACCTTATGAAAACTAACACACATTAACTTTCACTCATCGTGCCATGTTGTTAAAATGAAATCTAACACCAACTAGATTTCCATCATGGTGTAATGAGATAACACACATAAGCTTTTCCTTATAGTGCCATGTTGTTAGAAGGAAAGCTAACTCCAACTAGATTTTCATTATGGTGTAATGTATTTGATGATAGTGTGGTTGTGTTAGATGGAAAACTACCTTATGAAGGCTAACAGACATTAGATTTACTCACCCTGCAATGTTTTAAGAACGAAAGCTAAATCCAGCTAGATTTCCATCATGGTGCATTGTGATTGATGACAATGTGGTTGTGCTAGATAGAAAAATACACTAGAAAAGATTACACACATTAGATTTCATTCACTGTGCAATGATTTAAGGATGAAAGCTAACTACAGGTATATTTCCAACACGGTGCAATGTGCTTGATAAAAATGTGGTTGTGTTGCATGGAAAATTACCTTATGAATGCTAACACACATTAGCTTTCATTCATCGTGCCATGTTGTTAAAAGAAAAGCTAACTCCAACTAGATTTCGATCATGGTGTAATGAGGTAACACACATAAGCTTTCTCTTATAGTGCCATGTTGTTAGAAGGAAAACTAACTCCAGCTAGATTTCCATAATGGTGTAATGTATTTGATAACAATGTGGTTGTGTTAGATGAAAAACTACCTTATGAAAGCTAACACACATTAGCTATTACTCACCATGCAACATTTTAAGAATGAAAGCTAATTCTATCTACATTTCCAACATAGTGCATTTTGATTGATGACAATGTGGTTGTGCTAAATGGAAAACTACATTATGAAAAATAACATGCATTAGATTTCACTCACCGTGTCACGTCCCCGGCCCTCCGACTGACGAAGAGGACGCGACCATGGCTCTAGCCACCCGAGCTACCAACCCCATGAACATGTGCATGCATAAAATAAAACGCTGAAGCAGAATTCATTTAAGTAGAACATACACATATGAAATTAATCATCATACACACATGAACATTTATCATGCACAGCAGAAACATCATACATTCATACAAGCGTTCATTCGACATGTTCATCATGATAATTAACAGTAAATATGGTTGCAAAAGTAAAAATGGACAAGATCACTTATCTTATGAAGAAGTTGTTCCGCAACCAGCTACGTCGCTGCAACATTCCACCCAACCATAGGCCAGCGTGCTCCCTAATCTCTCAGCAACGCTACCACCCCCGAGCTGGGCATGATTCTCCAAGGAATAAGGGAACAAGCAGGCTTACACATAGCCAAGGATACACAAAACACAGCCAAGCCAACACAATTGGGTTTATCAGGCCATCAAGGAGTTGGGAAAGGCTAAATGCTAAGCTGGTAAGCTCATTGTAGAGCTAGGAACACCTACACTAGAACTAGCCTGACTTCTAAGACACCAACACACACCCAACACAAGGAATCAGTCCCTTCTCTGCTACACAGTCCCTCAGGCCCTGCATTCCCTTCCAGTGCTATTCAGTGATTGTGGAGAAGAAAGCCAGCCCTCTAGCTCCGTCTATGTGGTTTCCAGCCACCAGGTTTATCAAACAAACTAATCCCCCATCCCTACTCCTAACATAGTCCAAATACCAACCATTACACACATGAAATTAAATTAGCTGTCACAGCTTAACAGGGAAAACAACTCTTGAGTCGTTCTTGGCCCTATCGTGGCCAAAATGACTCCCAGCAAATTACAACAGGTCACTGAACGTAACAGCAACCACAATCACCACATAAGGCAGACAGCAGTCCATCCTGGACAATTAAGAAAGCGGGAAAGACTTACACAATCCCTCACTGGGGAAGAAACTAAATACTCTCAGCCTGTGCGTGAGGGAAGCTTGCACCCGACCCCAAACACAAAGGAAAAACATATGCACATCCACAAATCGGTAAGGGAGATCCCAGCAACACAGCAAGTAGCCGAAAATGTGAATGGTCCCTTCACAGCAAATCATGGATGAAGGAGCACAGCTCCCAGCTCGCTGAGTGAGCCAAAACCAGGACAAATCCTGTGCGTACAATTAATGAACAACAATGGTCCTTGCGTGAGGATGAACAGCTCCGCTTAGGCACGCGAATGGACATACAACTAGAGGTGTGTGAGAATGAACAAGAGTTCTGCTCCTGCGTGAGGATGAACAATAATGGAGAATGCAGATCGGAAGTGCGTGAGAGTTTCAGCACTATCATGGAGAGAGTAGTGTCCCTGGGAGTGATGGCAGTGGTTTCTTTTGTCATTGTGAAGTCAACCATGGGTGGAGTGTGCGTGTAGGCATGGAATGAAATTCCTGCCACCCCACTCCCAAAAACAATAACTGCATCAACCACCACCAGCAATTCTTAATGGAGGTGGTTGGAAATAAAACAAGGGAAGATGACACATGGCTTTTTACCCCATTAGCCATGGTTTTGACAATTTCCCCACCCTTATCCTTGTGAAAATCATGCCCCTTCTCAATTTAGTTGCCGCGATCATACCTGGTCGGGTTATTTAATTAAAGGATGCATATTTACATGATGACAAACTTAATATATGTATGCTGCATGCCCCGATATACCATCGGTGACAAATTTAAATCCAAAACATAGCATAACCGATCAATGGTGGGGCCTTGGCCTTTAGCTCCACACCACGATTCATTTACAATATATACATCATATACATTTAATGCAATGGGGTCAAAACCGGGGTGTTACATTCCCATCCCCCTTCAATAGCACTATCCTCAGTGCTTTACAAAATTGAACAAAAGGCTACATTGGTATCGCCTCAGTGTTCCGCAAAATTGAACAAAAATGGATGTGCTAATTGCATGGAATCCTCCAGCTCCCAAGTAGCCTCTTCAGGTCCATAGTGCTCCCATTGGCTCTTTACCTGTCACATCCCTGACCCTCTGACCGGTGAAGAGGATGTGACCCATGGCATTAGCCACCCGGGCTACCAGCCCCATGAACATGTGCATGCATAAAATAAAACGTTGAAGCAAAATGCATTTAAGTAGAACATACACATATGCAATTAATCATCATACACACATGAACATTTATCATGCACAGCGGAAACATCATACATTCATACAAGCGTTCATTCGACATGTTCATCATGATAATTAACAGTAAATATGGTTGCAGAAGTAAAAATGGACAAGATCACTTATCTTATGAAGAAGTTGTTCTGCAACCAGCTATGTCACTGCAACGTTCCACCCAACCATAGGCTAGCATGCTCCCTAATCTCTCAGCAACGCTGCCACCCCCAAGATGGGCATGATTCTCCAAGGAATAAGGGAACAAGCAGGCTTACACATAGCCAAGGATACACAAAACACAGCCAAGCCAACACAATTGGGTTTATCAGGCCATCAAGGAGTTGGGAAAAGTTAAATGATAAGCTGGTAAGCTCATTGCAGAGCTAGGAACACCTACACCATAACTAGCCTGACTTCTAAGACACCCACACACACCCAACACAAGGAATCAGTCCCTTCTCTGCTACACAGTCCCTCAGGCCCTGCATTCCCTTCCAGTGCTATTCAGGGGTTGTGGAGAAGAAAGTCATCCCTCTAGCTTCGTCTGTGTGGTTTATAGCCACCAAGTTTATCAAGCAAACCGAGCCCCCATCCCTGCTTCTAACACAGTCCGAAGACCAACCATTGCACGCATGCAATTAAATCAGTTGTCACAGCTTAACAGGGAAAACGAATCTTGAGTCGTTCTTGGCCCTATCGTGGCCAAAACGACTCCCAACAAATTACAACAGGCCACTGAATGTAACAGCAACCACAATCACCACATAAGGCAGACAACAGTCCATCTTGGACAATTAAGAAAGCGGAAAAGACTTACACAGTCCCTCACTGGGGAAGAAACTACATACTCTCAGCCTGTGCGTGAGAGAAGCTTGCACTCGACCCCAAAACACAAAGGAAAAACATATGCATGTCTACAAATCGGTAAGGGAGACCCCAGCAACACAGCAAGTAGCTGAAAACATGAATGGTCCCTTCACAGCAAATCATGGATGAAGGAGCACGGCTCCCAGCTCGCTGAGTGAGCCAAAACTAGTACAAATCCTGTGCGTGCAATTAATGAACAACAATGGTGCCTTTGTGAGGATGAACAACTCCACTTAGGCACGCGAATGGACAGACAACTGGAAGTGCGTGAGAATGAACAAGACTTATGCTCCTGCGTGAGGATGAACAACAATGGAGAATGCAGATCGAAAGTGCGTGAGAGTTTCAGCACTATCGTGGAGAGAGTAGTGTTCGCGGGAGTGATGGCAGTGGTTTCTTTTGTCATTGTGAAGTCAACCATGGGTGGAGTGTGCATGTAGGCATGGATTGACAATCCTACCACCCCACTCCCAAAAACAATAACTGCCTCAACCACCACCAGTAATTCTTAATGGAGGTGGTTGGAAATAAAACAAGGAAAGATGACACATGGCTTTTTACCCCATTGGCCATGGTTTTGACAATTTCCCCACCCTTATCCTTGTGAAAATCATGCCCCTTCTCAATTTAGTTGTCACAATCATAGCTGGTCAGGCTATTTAATTAAAGGATGCATATTTACATGATGACAAACTTAATATATGTATCCCGCATGCCCCGATATACCATCAGTGACAAATTTAAATCCAAAACATAGCATAACCGATCAATGGTGGGGCCTTGGCCTTTAGCTCCACACCACGATTCATTTACAATATATACATCATGTACATTTAATGCAACGGGGTCAAAACCGGGGTGTTACATTCCCCTCCCCCTTCAATAGCACTGTCCTCAGTGCTTTACAAAATTGAACAAAAGGATACACTGGTATCGCCTCAGTGTTCTGCAAAATTGAACAAAAATGGATGTACCAATCGCATGGCATCCTCCAGCTCTCAAGTAGCCTCTTCAAGTCCGTAGTGCTCCCATTGCACCTTTACCTGCCCTATGGCCTGGTTCCGAAGCATTGCGACCTTCCTGTCGAGGATGCGCATTGGCTTGATTCGGAACTCTCCCTCGGGTTCCACCTGAATCACATCCCAATTTATCACATGGATAGGATCATGTACATGTCTCTTAAGCAAAGAAACATGAAAAGCATTATGAGCTCTAGTGCTAGTAGGAAATGCAAGTCTATCTGCAACTGGCCCTATTCTTTCAAGCACTTAAAACATCCCACAGTATCTTGGTGACAACTTGGCACAACTTCCAAGCTTCAAGGAGCTCTTCCTTGCCCTCACTCTGAGGTAAACATGATCCCCAACACTAAACTCCCTATTCACCCTATGCTTATCCACATAGCTTTTCTGCCTGTCCTGTGCTGCTTTTAGCTTATGCCTGATCTTTATAACCTCTTGCTCCATTTCCCTGAGCAATTTTGGCCCAAGCACAATCCTGTTCACCGGGTTGTCCCAAGTCACTAGTGTCCTACACCTTCTTCCATACAAAGCCTCATACGGGCTCATCCCTAAGGATGCCTGTTGTCCATTGTTATAAGAAAACTCTACCAAGTGCAAGTAATATTCCCATTTGGTTGGTTTGTCCATCACATACATGTGAAGCATGTCTTCAAGCACCTGATTAACTCTCTTTGTCTGACCATCTATCTGAGGATAGTATGCAGTGATGAAGTTAAGCTTTGTACCCAAATATGCAAACAACCCCTTCCAAAAATTGGAAGTGAACTTGACATCTATGTCAGAGACTATTGCCTTCGGTAATCCATGCAATTTGAATATCTCCTTCATGAAGATCTTTGCAATGTCATTTGTCTTATGCATAGACTTAACCGGTATAAAATGTGTTGCCTTTGTCAACTTGTCTACCACAACCATGATGGAATCATGTTGTCTCCAAGTCATCGGCAACCCTGTAATAAAATCCATGGAAATAACTTCCCATTTCCATTCTGGAACTGGCAAAGGTTGCAACAAACCTGCTGGATGTTGATGCTCGACCTTTACCTGTTGACATTTCATACACCTTGAAATGTACTCAGCCATGTCCCTTTTCATTCCTGGCCAAAAGTACTGCTTTCTAGATGTAGCAATTGTCTTCTGATATCCTGGGTGACTAGAATATGGAGCTTGATGGATTTCATCCATGACAACTCTCCTCAAATCTGCTACGTTCGGAATATAAATTCTACCTTTATAAGCAAGAAGTCCATCTTCTTCCAATTTATATCCCTCATACCTCTTCTCAATACTTTGCTGTTGCAACTTGTCTTTTACCTGCTCATACAATTCAACTCCAATAGCATGACTAACAATCTACTGCCTCAAATCTGTTTGGCAAATACTAAGAGATGCCACATGCATTTCTTGCATCTTCCTGCTGAGTGCATCAGCTACCTTGTTTTCTTTCCCTTTTATGTGCTTGATTTCGAAATCAAACTCACATAAAAACTCCAGCCATCTTGCTTTCCTAGCATTCAAAGTAGGCTGATCAAACAAACACTTCAGACCACAATGGTCTGTTCTGAGCTCAAATCTCCTGCCCATCAAGTAATGTCTCCACATCTTGAGAGCATGTACTATGGCTGCAAGCTCTAGATCATGAGTGGCATAGTTCTTCTCATGATCCTTCATCTTTCTTGACTCATAACATATCACATGGTTGTCTTGCATAAGGACTCCTCCAAGCCATTATCTGCATGCATCGGTACACATCACAAAATATTTCTCTGGATCTGCAACATTCAATACTAGTGCACTAGTGAGAAGACTCTTTAGCTGCTGGAAGATTTCTTCACACCTCGATGTTCATTCGAACTTCATCCCCTTCTTTTGCAAAGAAGTGATGGCATGTGCAACTTTGGAAAATCCCTCAATGAATTTTTTGTAGTATCCTGCAAGTCCCATAAAAGATCTTACATCTATAACATTTCTTGGAGTAGACCAATTTATAATGGCTTCAATCTTTTCAGGGTCCACAGATATACCCTCCTCTGAAATAATGTGACCCAAATACTGAATTCTATCTCTATAGAAGTCACACTTGCTCAGTGTCGCATACAACTGATGCTCCCTGAGCAAATTCAATGTCAATCTCAAATGCTCTTCATGATCTTCCTCATTCTTAGAATAAACAAGCATGTCATCAAGAAAAACAAGAACAAATTTGTCCAAATACCTGCTAAAGACATGTTGTGCCCCTACCCAACAGCCTTTAAAAAACATTATTTCATCAAATAAAATTGTATTTTATTTTTGATGAAATGTTTGAATTTCATATGGCAAAACTAAAGAATTAACAGCTATTGAAATGATAACATTCCAGAAGCTATTGAAACATGAAATTCATTGTTTTTAAAGAAACCTTTGTGAACTATGGATTAGTTGACAAAATCACTATTTTGAAATTATTATTTTGAGTGGATAAGTGTTAATAATTGGTCATAACTTAGTAGTGATTTCTTATCCAAACATTTATTATTCGACTATGTGGTTTTGTTTTGAAATTGGAAGGCTGATTATTGTATTGATAACACCTTATAAATGGGTAATTTTGATTCAATTATTCAACTTGGCAATTCTGATTCATTTAACGATGAATATTGAAAGATAAAACCATTCATTCAATTTAAGAGTTTGAAAAATATTTTACTAAGCCTATCTTATTATTTTTGCTATATTATTAAAAGTGTTGAATAAGTAAAGATCAAATAAGTATATTTATAATTAATAGACTTTATTTATTTTTTTATTATTTATACAACATAAATAAATCTTTTAATTATTTTGTATAAATATAATAAATAAAGTTCTTTGATCTTTTAAATGTTTACCTAGAAAATTAGGTATAATTAACACTTTATTTTAATTTTATCATATTTGCAAAAACACCAGGAATTAATGTGAATTTTATAAAGGCTTAGAAATGAGCATATTTTTCTTTTTTATTGAAGATTATTGTCTAATTTATCCACCAGTTATTCATAACGGCACGTGGTTATTAATGAAGATTGAAGGAGCTATTAATTCAATGGAAAGGTTTGTGAATTTTGTTTTATCCACAACGGGATCCTCATATTAAACCAGCTATCTGTTCTCCGATATTGTAGAGATTTGAGAGATGCCAACCGAATCTATGGATTATTATATTGCTAATAATGATAAAACAAATATCCTGTAGATGCTGAAATGTTTTAATTGCAGATTTTGAAAACGTCAAAAGAGCTGGAAAGATCATTGGTTAAGCTATTTATTTTCTCATGATTGAATTCTGTTTACACTTCTTTCTTTTATTAGGTTTTTTTTTTTTCATGTGCAGATGCTAAGGAGATTGTTATGATTCTGGAAATTGCCAGGAGAGGAATTTTATTCTCTATCAGTTATTAAAAACGCGTTTTCAAATAACAGATATTTTTCCAGGACATGTTGTGAACAAATGGAGATAGATATGAAAAATCCACGACATGGGTTTTTCTCAGAACGGACCCATTTAGTTGTACTCATGAGGATTTTGCCAAAAAGTGATGGATTCGGGGAGATTTCGGGGGTTTTCTGAACGCGATTTTTGCAGTTGCGACCGGCAAAATTCCGCCTGTGTAAAACCTAATTTGGATTCCGTTTTTGGTTATTTAAGCAGACTGGAATTTGCTAGAATTGGAGGTGAACGTGGGGGCTGCCAAAGTTGAAGGGATTTCTCTCTTGTAAGCTCAGAAAACACTGCTGCATGAGGTCGATATTTGATGGAGAGGAGACAACAAGACTGTGGTTTGATTTATCTGCAATTTTAGACAGCTATCTGTCTTGACCTACGATATATTGAACTGGTGATATTTTTAATATATGTTTACAGTTTGTATACTTGGCATATAGTTTTGATATCTATCAGGCTTGTCATTTCTTTTCTATTTTATCTATGTTTGTTATAATTCTCTAAAGAATTTTACAAATATACATGTCTTGTACGATTATCGATTTTAATGTTTTTTATCTTGCTGATATGTCATGTTGTTTAATTAATGATCGATATCATTGTTTATATAATATGTAATGATTACTGTATGGTTTTGTTAATGTTTAAATTTCTTTAAACATTATCAAGTGTATTCATGCAGTATTTTTATCAGCATAGTTCGATTCCAGGTTTAATATTCTTTTCACTCTTGATAAGGATAAGATCGAAAATAGATTAATATGTTGTTTCTTTTAAATTATTTTATGGAAAACAGCCATTGAATTACATTAAGGTTCTTTCCTGATTTTTTTGTAATTAATGTATATTTGTTAATAATACAATTTTATAATTATTTTAACATGTTAATATTTGATTAATTTTGTGATTATTATATTATATGTTAAGATTAATTGCATAGATTTAGTTCATAGACTAATTTAATTATATTAATAATTCATTAGTAATTAGATTAACTAGCTTAATTTTGTACATCTGTTAACAAGTTTGTTGTGTATATTTGTAGGTATTTGATAGATTTAACAATAGTTTCGTTTTAGTTTTAGACTTTCAGGCTAATAGAGCCTTTAAACCTGTCGGAAGCAACCATCCCAAACAGCTTGGAACCTGCTCTAAGGATCTCGGTCTGGGTTGTCTTTCCTGTTACGTGCATAGTCATATATGCGCGTCAACATTGGCGCTAGAAGGAGGGCCAGTAAATGACAAGTTAGTCTACTGGAGCTATATCATTGATTAATGGCTTCTGTTCCGATTTGGAGATGTTTTTCTCGTTGGAGATGTTTTTCTCGAAAAATTATGGTTGATACTCCAACAAGTATAGTTGATCTCTTGACAGAAAACAAATTTAATGGTGAGAAAGTAACATCTGCATATGAACATGTTTTACAATTTATTGATCAATGTATCTTTCACGAGATTACTGATAAAGATGTTTTATGCATATGCTTGACTCTTACTTTTGAAGGACGAATCAAGAAATGGCGTGAAACTTTGCCGGTAGCCTCCATCCATTCTTTTGAATATCTAATTAGTGCATTCTTAGTTTCTTTTAGGAATTATGATTTCATTAGTTTGTGCACTGAATTAAAAAATTTAAGGAAAGACAGAGATGAATCAGTGGAAGACTTCATTGATAGATTTCTTAATCTTTGTTATAGGTTTCCTTTGAAAGATATTCCTTGTTTAGGTGAATGGCTTTATCATTTGGTTCTTTCAAATGAACAAGATTTAGAAGCTAATAAATCTGAATTTTTATTAAATGATCATTCACAGTTTGATTTAGTTTCTCATGAAAATTCTGAAAATTTAGAAATGGTAGAAAACCAAGCTTGTTTGACAACGTTTTTCACTTTGACGGATGTGGATTTTGAAGAACATGATATTTCAAATTATGATATATCCATATCTTCGTTGAGTGAGAAAGAAGTTTATGAAGAAAATTGTCATGTTTTAAAAGATACTACTTCTATTTCGGAAACAAAAGAAATTGAATCTAAAAATTCTAGTTTAGCTAAAGAGATTCGAAATTCATCTTGTGGAGATCTTATCATTGATCATTTTATCACATCTTCATTAGTTCCCGATTCCTCTAATTCTAAAGAATCTAATGATTTTCTACCACATTTATATTCTTATAATGAACATAGTGATGTCTCACACAACTTGTTATGTTCAGATTTATTAGTAGATCATGTCATGGATATCAATCATTCTATACTAGAAGAAGAAACCAAATCACCTATAGACTCATCTTTTGAAGAGGAATTTTTTAATGAAGAGTTTTCCTGTGATGATCTTTCTTATCCACGAAAAGAATTTCATTCTCTTAATGCTTCAACATATTTTTCTTTGTACCCTGATATTTTTAATCAAGAGGCAATGCATAGTTCATATTCTTATGATTTTGATTCCACATTGTCACAATCTTATGCGGTACAATACAATCATGATTTGCATTTAAAAAATGAAGAGATTAATCTTTCTTCTCATAAAACATTTCCTCAATTACATACATGGGAATTAGGAAATATTCAAACAAGCAGACTTGAAGAAGTCTTTTATGATTCATCGAAAGTCTTAGATCAACAATGTTATTATGATCAGTCACTTGAGTTTAAAAATCAATATGGAACAGGTAAAGTCAATATTGATCATCATCATAATTT
This sequence comes from Pseudotsuga menziesii, assembly GCA_001517045.1. Lineage (NCBI taxonomy): Eukaryota > Viridiplantae > Streptophyta > Pinopsida > Pinales > Pinaceae > Pseudotsuga > Pseudotsuga menziesii. Next base: position 330,478 of record LPNX010756240.1, on the reverse strand, counting down.
ACATCTTACAATAATTAATGATGATTTTTCACTTACCTTGTTGTATTCCATTAGTTTATCTCAAGTTAGTGATTATGAGGAATTTAATCCCTATCAAATTGATCAAGATATTAATCATAATGCAGAGAAAATTCTTCAACTTGAATTTAAGAAAATTGAATATGAATTTGATGATCTTTTTGAACAACGTGTTTGTCTGCAAGATGATGTTCATAGGGAGGAAAACCTACAGGAATGATTGTTGAACTTTGAGTTTCTTTCACATGTTTCTATGCACAAAACTTTAGCACATGACTATCATGATATATCTCTCTCATTACCATATTCTTTTGAACAATCCTATGTTATTAATCACACATATTATGATAGGCTCGAGAGATCTTTTCTTACGAAGTTTCCGGAGAATGGTAAGTTGGCATTTACTTTGTTTTTTGAAAGTCAAAATGGTAAGTCAGATTTATTTATTTTTTGTTTCAA
>LPNX010756240.1:282928-319078 GCA_001517045.1 Pseudotsuga menziesii | reverse complement strand
CCCTGCCTCTGCCGAAATTGTTCCTGAAACCCTAGCTTACCATCAAGCTACTTTCACCATTGAGAACTCTTTTTGGCCCATTTCCACCATCGAAGAAGGAGAAGAAGCAGCTTGGAGCTCGAAGCCACCGACATCAGACCAGCGCAACGGACTCCATCAACCTCCTCATTGGAGGTAACATCAATAAAGATCATTATTTACTTTTCATCGTATTGCTTCATGTTATTTAATCTTCATCGTATTGCTTCATGAATGTCTAGATTAGCTTTTATTTCCATTTAAACATTATTTAATTCATATATCATTGAACTGCTACTAAGGAATCCATATTCCTTAGTAGGTGCTCATTCGCACAAGCTAGGGCTAAAACCCTAGCAACAGTTTCTTTTAAATTATTTTATGGAAAACAGCCATTGAATTACATTAAGGTTCTTTCCTGATTTTTTTGTAATTAATGTATATTTGTTAATAATACAATTTTATAATTATTTTAACATGTTAATATTTGATTAATTTTGTGATTATTATATTATAAGTTAAGATTAATTGCATAGATTTAGTTCATAGACTAATTTAATTATATTAATAATTCATTAGTAATTAGATTAACTAGTTTAATTTTGTACATCTGTTAACAAGTTTGTTGTGTATATTTGTAGGTATTTGATAAATTTAACGATAGTTTCATTTTAGTTTTAGACTTTCAGGCTAACAGAGCCTTTAAACCTGTCGGAAGCAACCATCCCAAACAGCTTGGAACCTGCTCTAAGGATCTCGGTCTGGGTTGTCTTTCCTGTTACGTGCATAGTCATATATGCGCGTCAACAAGACACTATTCATAAGGCACATAAATGTATCCGGTGCATTTGTGAGACCAAATGGTACCACTACAAACTCATAATGCCCATACCTTGTCCTGAAGGCTGTCTTAAATGTCTTCATCCTTGATTCTCACTTGATGGTAACCAGACCTGAAGTCAATTTTGGAAAATACCTTTGCTCCTCTCATTTGATCAAAGAGGTCATCAATCCTAGGAAAAGGATACTTATTCTTCACAGTAACCTTGTTCAATTGTCTGTAATCAATACATAACCTGAGTGTACCATCTTTCTTCTTTACAAACAGAACCGGTGCTCCCCAAGGGGACACACTCGGCCGGATATACTTCTTTTCCAACAACTCTTGCGGTTGCATCTTCAACTCTAGCATTTCCCGTGTACTCATTTTGTAGAGTGCCTTGGACACTAGTGCTACTCCTGGCACAAGTTCAATTGTGAAATCAATGTCCCTCTTTGGAGGAAGCCCTGGAATCTCATCAAGAAATACATCCCTGAATTCCTGTAACACCTGATAGTACTCCAACCTTGGAGTTTCATCTCCTGATGTCTCCAAAATATGAGCTGCATACAACTGGAAACCCTTCCTACAGAACTTCTTCAATTGCATTGCTAAAACCTGTCGTACTGAAATCACCTTTGGAATACCTTTCATAACTATTAGGTTCACTTCCTCATTCATGCATTCGAAAGTCTTATTGTAACAGTCAAGCTTCACCCTGTGAGATTCTAACCAATCCATTCCAATGAGAACATCATAGGAACCAAGCGGTAGAACATTCAGATCTACACGAGTGACCAATCCATTCATGACCAATGGACATCTCTCTACCACTTCACTAACCTTTCTCTCAGTGCCAGTGGCTAGCTGAACTAACCAATACTTCCTATGCTTTACTTTCTTAAAAGCACAATTCTCCACTACTCTAGGAGTAATGTAACTGTGCGTAGAACCAGGGTCAATCAAAATAGAAACAGATTGCTCAACAATCTTACCTGCTACTTCAACCACAGTTGACTGGTGATATGCTTGGCAGTCCTCCAGTGCTGCATAAATCCTAGGAACTGCCCTTGCTACTTGACCCACTGTTTCTGCTTCTTGAATGTTATAAGCTGACCTTGCACTCTCATTCTCGAGTGGACAATTCCTGTGCATGTGGGGTCCTCCACATTTCCAACATTGAAGTGGTCCTCTATTCTGCTGTGGATGCTTAGGATTTTCTCCTGTCACTCCAACTGGCTTACTCGCAGCTTGGGATGGCTGCTTCTGCTGGTTCCTGAAGTTATAAGGTTTGAAATATTTCTTTCTTTGGTTAAACTTCTCATTCTTCTTGTCCTTCCATGCCTTATGGTAATCAGGTTTACCTTTTCTTTGCTCATAGCAATACTTAGCCTTCCTTATTGCTTCTTCAAGAGTTCTAGGTTCATAAAACTCAATTCTATCTTTGTAAGACTGAGGTAATCCACTCAGAAAATGCTAGACCTTCACTTTTTCGTCTCTGATGTACCGGACATACCTCAACAACTCCAAAAACTTATTTGCATATTCTTCCATGGTCTGCTGTCCCAATCTCAGCTCATGGAACTCCTTAATCTTGTCATCATAATACCTGTCAGAGAGGTATTTCTGCTTAAAATACTTCTTGAACTGCTTCCACTTAAGTCTCCTTTCAATGATCCTCTTTACTTGCTTGAAGTGTTCCCACCGAATGGATGCTCTTCCATTCAGATTAAATATGGCAACTCTTGCCTTCATGTTTCCTGAATAGTCATGCACTTGAAAGTACTTCTTTATCCCAAGAATCCAAGCTTCAGCCTCTTGTCCAGTCTTTGCCTCACCATCAAATGTAGGAGGTTTAGCTTTCTTAAATTCATCCCGAGAGTGATCCTTATGGTGTCTCTTCATTTTCCTTTTATGAGAAGAAGAGCTTGAATCCCCATTAGATTCTTCAGAATCAGATGATCCACTAGAAGTCCTTCTCCTTCTCCTATTACTACTCTTACTACCTTCTGGTCTCGTTGTACCTTGTCCAGAGTCTATCTTTCTATGCAAGTCTGTCAAACTCTGCAACATAGCAGCATTCAACTGATGCTGCTCTTCCTGGGCTTTGATCAAGCTTCTCATGGTGACTGCAACATCTGACGGTGTCTCTTGGAATCTCATTCCATTAGACTCAATGTCATCATTTCTATTACGGACATTTTCTCCCATGGCATCTTCTGCTTGCTCATAGGAATCCCGAGCATCATACCCGTCATGGGTTCTCATACTGAACCACCACTTACTTGTCAACCTGCACTACCTAGAATACTGCCTTGGAAGGTTTCTATGATTCTGCAAACGTGTTAGAAACACACTGTTAGATGCATAACATTGATATAAATAAGAATCACTTACCTTCTTCTGGAAAAATTATAAAATTACAAGTTTTCCCAAAACATAGAATTTCCCCAAAATTTTTTGTAAATCATTGGTTTTCATGCAATCTGGCGCATGAAATCACTGCCACTTTTCTCCTTTTTAGCCCTGAAAATTCGCTGAAAAACAACTGAAAATCCCATTGAAAAAAAAAAGTCAAAATCCGCTGGAAAAATCCCACGGAAAACTCAAATTTTTCTTATGCAGAATCGGCTCTCATTTCAACTATTGATCCGACATCTCGGCCGTCCAAACCACTAACTTTTTCGCTGTTCATCGGAAATCAGATCTTCTAACCTGTCAGACGGCTAGTTCTCTAAGCTTCTGACACTCCGGCAATCTGATCTTCATCTTTCATCCGACACCCATCGGAGGTCCAATCAACTAAATTTTTTCGACGTTTCGGGCCGATCCTCCTCTGGCTTTTGGCGTATCGACGGACCGATCCTCTAATTTTCTTTGACGTTTTCTATACTTAGAAAAATTTTCATTTTTTTCTTCTTCTTCTTGTCGCCACATCGTATGCTCAAACAACTATTCTTTTCTGACGTTTCGGCTATCTTCAGAAGATCTCTGCCAAAACTGTGGCTCCGACTTCAACTATTTTCCGCCGAAACCTTCCCTTTTCTTCTTCCGTTGCATCGGTAACTTCATCTTCTATTTTCCTCCGATGCTTGCTGCCGCATCGGCTGCTCAAAAATCTAACTTTTTTCGATGGTTTCCATATTTAAACAAATTTTCAAAACTTTGTCTTCCTTCTTTCTTCTGCCAACAGCATCGGAAGTCCTTTCTCATCAGCAGGCTAGTGCTTTTGGCTTCCGCAACAGCGGGCGCATGAACAAATTTTTGCTTCCGATGGCCGATGATTCCCGGACTTAGAAAAAATTTCAAATTTTTCCCTCTTCACCGCTCCATCCCTTCTTTCTGTCGACGAAATAGTCCCATCCACCACCGCAATGGCGGAACACAATCCTTAATCTTCTCCCCATCGGCGTCGGCAGTATTTTCACATCGAAAGACTAGTGCCCTAGACTTCCGTAATGGCGGGCGTTCGAACCACTATCTTCTTCCGATAGCTGATGAATTCTATACTTAGAAAATTTTCAAACTTTACTTTCTTGCGGCGTCGGCGGTCGGAGGGCTTACCCGTCGGACGCGTAGTCGTTTAGCCATCCACAATGGCGGACGCTTGAACAACTATTTTCTTCTGAGGGACATCGAACACTTAGACAAATTTCCCGTGATTTTTCCTTCAAACTATTCCCATAGGGTGTGCTTTCATCTAACTCTTCCGCTACGTCGGAAGTCCATTCCACTAACTCTTCCGCCACATCGGAAGTCTGTTCCACTAAGTGTTCCGACTGTTCAACACTTAGGCAAATTTTTGGAATTTTGCTGTCATCAAATTCTGATCTCTGCTGGGTAGAAAGAAATCCTGCCACTGTCACTGCATCTTTATGGTCCATGCAGGCCCATGCTGCAACATGGGCTCTGATACCACGTTGTCACATCCCCGACCCTCCGACCGACGAAGAGGACACGACCCATGGCGTTAGCCACCCAGGATACCAACCCCATGAACATGTGCATGCATAAAATAAAATGCTGAAACAGAATGCATTTAAGTAGAACATACACATATGCAATTAATCATCATACACACATGAACATTTATCATGCACAGCGAAAACATCATACATTCATACAAGTGTTCATTCGACATGTTCATCATGATAATTAACAGTAAATATGGTTGCAGAAGTAAAAATGGACAAGATCACTTATCTTATGAAGAAGTTGTTCTGCAACCAGCTACATCGCTGCAACTTTCCACCCAACTATAGGCCAGCGTGCTCCCTAATATCTCAGCAACGCTGCCACCCCCGAGCTGGGCATGGTTCTCCAAGGAATAAGGGAACAAGCAGGCTTACACATAGCCAAGGATACACAAAACATATCCAAGCCAACACAGTTGGGTTTTTCAGGCCATCAAGGAGTTGGGAAAGGCTAAATGCTAAGCTAGTAAGCTCATTGCAGAGCTAGGAACACCTACACCAGAACTAGACTGACTTCTAAGACACCCACACACACCCAACACAAGGAATCAGTCCCTTCTCTACTACACAGTCCCTTAGGCCCTACATTCCCTTCCAGTGCTATTCAGGGGTTGTGGAGAAGAAATCCATCCCTCTAGCTCCATCTGTGTGGTTTCCAGCCACCAAGTTTATTAAGCAAACCGAGCCCCCATCCCTGCTCCTAACACAGTCCGAAGACCAACCATTGCACGCATGCAATTAAATCAGCTGTCACAGCTTAACAGGGAAAACGACTCTTGAGTCGTTCTTGGCCCTATCATGGCCAAAACGACTCCCATCGAATTACAACAGGCCACTGAACGTAACAACAACCACAATCACCACATAAGGTAGACAGCAGTCCATCCTGGACAATTAAGAAAGCGGAAAAGACTTACACAGTCCCTCACTGGGGAAGAAACTACATACTCTCAGCTTGTGCATGAGAGAAGCTTGCACTCGACCCCAAAACACAAAGGAAAAACATATGCACGTCCACAAATAGGTAAGGGAGACCCCAGCAACACAGCAAGTAGCCGAAAACGTGAATGGTCCCTTCACAGTAAATTGTGGAAGAAGGAGCACAGCTCCCAGCTCGTTGAGTGAGCCAAAACCAGGACAAATCCTGTGCGTGCAATTAATGAACAACAATGGTCCCTACGTGAGGATGAACAGCTCCACTTAGGCACGCGAATGGACAGACAACTGGAAGTGCGTGAGAATGAACAAGACTTCTGCTCCTGCGTGAGGATGAACAATAATGGAGAATGCAGATCGGAAGTGCGTGAGAGTTTTAGCACTATCGTGGAGAGATTAGTGTCCACGGGAGTGATGGCAGTGGTTTCTTTTGTCATTGTGAAGTCAACCATGGGTGGAGTGTGCGTGTAGGCATGGACTGATAGACCTGCCGCCCCACTCCCAAAAACAATAACTGCCTCAACCACTAGTAGCAATTCTTAATGGAGGTGGTTGGAAATAAAACAAGGGAAGATGACACATGGATTTTTACCCCATTGGCCATGGTTTTGACAATTTCCCCACCCTTATCCTTGTGAAAATCATGCCCCTTCTCAATTTAATTGCCGTGATCGTAGCTAGTCAGGTCATTTAATTAAAGGATGCATATTTACATGATGACAAACTTAATATATGTATGTCGCATGCCCCGATATACCATCGGTGACAAATTTAAATCCAAAACATAGCATAACTGATCAATGGCGGGGCCTTGGCATTTAGCTGCACACCACGATTCATTTACAATATATACATCATGTACATTTAATGCAACGGGGTCAAAACCGGGGTGTTACACACCGTGCAACGATTTAAAGTCAAAAGCTAACTTTAGCTATATTTCCATCATAGTGCAATGTGGCAATATGGTTGTGTTAGATAGAAAAATAATTTCAGCTAGATTTTCATCATGGTGTAATGAGCTAACACACATGAGCTTTCATTCATCGTGCCATGTTGTTAGGAGGAAAGATAACTTCAACTAGATTTCCATCATGGTGTAATGTATTTGATGACAATGTGGTTGTGTTAGATAGAAAACTATTTTATGAAAGCTAACTCCAACTAGATTTTTATCATGGTGCATTGTGATTGATGACAACGGGGTTGTGTTAGATGGAAACTATATTATGAAAGCTATCACATTAGATTTCACTCATCGTGCAATGATTTAAGGACTAAAGCCAATTTCAGCTAGATTTTCGTCGTGGTGTTATGTATTTGATGACAATGTGACTCTTTTAGATAGAAAACTACCTTATGAATTCTAACACACATTAACTTTCACTCACCGTGTAATGTTTTAAAAACAAAAGCTAACTCTAGCTAGATTTTTATCTTGGTACAATGAGCTAACACACATTAGCTTTCACTCAACGTACAATGTTTTAAGAACGAAAGCTATCACATTTTATAAAGGAAAGCTAGTTATAGCTAGATTTTCATCACCGTGTTATGTATTTGATGACAATGTGGTTGTTTTAGATAGAAAGATACCTTATGAAAACTAACACACATTAACATTCACTCAACGTGCAATGTTTTAAGAACAAAAGCTAACTCCAACTACCTTTCCATCATGGTGCAATGAACTAACACACATTAGCTTTCACTCATCATGCAACGTTGTTAGGAGGAAATCTAACTCCAGTTAGATTTCCATCATGGTGTAATGTATTTGAGGACAATGTGGTTGTGTTAGATGGAAAACTAACTTATGACAACTAACACACATTATCTTTTACTCACCGTGCAATGTCTTAACAACGAAAACTAACTCCAACTAGATTTCCATCATGAATTATGATTGATGACAATGTGGTTGTGCCAGATGAAAAACTACATTATGAAAGCTAACACACATTAGATTTCACTCACTGTGCAACGATTTAAGGTCGTAAGCTAACTCCAGCTAGATTTCCATTGCTGTGCAATGTGATTGATGACAATGTGGTTGTGGTAGATGAAAAACTACCTTTTGAAAGCTAACACACCTTAGCTTTCTCATTGTGCCATGTTGTTAAAAGGAAAGCTATCTCCAGCTAAATTTTCATCATGGTGTGATATATTTGATGATAATGTTACTATTTTAGATAGAAAGCTATCTTATGAAAACTAACACACATTATCTTTCATTCACCGTGCAATGTTTTAAGAATGAAAGCCAACTCCAGCTAAATTTCCATCATGGTGTAATGTGATTGATGACAATGTGGTTGTGTTAGATTTAAAACCGCATTATGAAAACTAACACACATTACCTTTCACTCACGGTGTAGTGTTTTAAGAACGAAAGATAACTATAACTAGATTTCCATCATGGTGCAATGTCATTGATGACAATGTGGTTGTTAGATGAAAAACTACCTTATGAAAAGTAACACACTTTAGCTTTCACTAACCGTGCAATGTTTTAAGAATGAAAACTAACTCCAACTAGATTTCCATCGCAGTGCAATGTGATTGATGACAATGTAGTTGTGTTAGATGAAAAACTTTCTTATGAAAGCTATTGCACGTTAGGTTTCACTCACCATGCCATGTTGTTAGAAGGAATCTAACTCCACTAGATTTCCATTATGGTGTAATTTATTTGATGACAATGTGGTTGTGTTATAATGAAAACTACCTTATGAAAATTAACATAGATTAGCTTTTAGTCACAATGCAATGTTTTATGAATGAAAGCTAACTCCAGCTAGATTTCCATCATGGTGTAATGTGATTGATGACAATGTGGTTATGTTAGATGGAAAACTACATTATGAAAAACTAACACACAATAACTTTCATTCATCGTGCAACATTTTAAGAACGGAAGCTAACTCTAGGTAGATTTCCAGCACATTCATACACATACATCAATAATATAAGTGCCATGTCCAAATTCAAATAGGAATTTGGTGGTTTTATTTGAGTTGATATCTATCATTCTCTCATACTTCTTGGATCTCTTATTGTTATCTCTTCATATATATTTTATTTAATTTATATGTAAATTTCTTTTTGCTAGTGCACACAATATGTAGGGGAACAATGTTTTGTGGCATACAAATGGGCTACCATATTGTTTTGAATTATTGCAACTATATTACTTTTTTGAACATACACTTCATACACTTCATATGGTTTAACCTTAATTACAGACTACAATTCAAATATGTTACAGAAATTGGGAGGAGTTATAATGGAAAATATAATTTTGACCAGAGGGGACTATGTTGATCTCCTAATTAATGGTCAAGTTATTGGACTAGGAAGGGTTGAATCTACAGAGACTACAACTCATTATGGTGGAGAAAGCCTTAATGTAGGATATGTTATGGTTTTGATAATTGATTTCATTGAACAACATTTGATTATGGAAGCTGTTGATGAAGGGGACTTACATCCATGGAAGATCATAGATTTGAGGCATAACAAAGATAAATCAAAATCTTTAAGCACATATTAAGTGTTTTTGATAGTACATTGCTTGTTTTTTTTGAGCAAATACTAAGTTTGTTTAATTTGTTGTATAGGTGCAAATGTCTCTTCTGCAATTTCTCTTTGGAGACAAGGTAGATCTTTTGCAATGTGGAGTGAAGGTGGGTGAAGGCTCCATATTCAATATAAATATTGGTCATAAGGTGCATGGAAGGATGGTAAATAAAGGATCCATAGTGGTTAACATTGAGAAGGTGTTAAAACATGATGCTTTTTTGCCACATCCAACAGGATTTGAGAATACAATAGGGGTGCATTGGGATCTTATGAGATTTGGCCAGAATCAGATTTGGAACCTCATTCTCATGATCATCTAGTAAATACTCCCCAAGATAGGCTTACATTCACATGTAAAAAGGTTTCTCTTACACATGAATGCACGGGAACAAGCATGTGCATTGCCAAAGGGATCATAGTTAATGTCTGTGAGGATGACATGGTTGAGGGTGAAATGTTAGGTGAGAATGAATTTGGTGTTTTTGTGGAAGATATAGAAAGAAATTGTAAAAGATATAGGATTGGGGATAAGTCTATACATTGTTTGGTTGGATGTCCAATAAATAAGTTGTTGGACACTGAATGTGAGATTTAAAGGGTGAATGATAAATTCAAAGAGGCACCCAAGGAAATGACGGTATGGGATCTTATAGAGGACACACGTCCCTTAAACACATGGGATGGTGATATTTATAATGAAAAATACCCAGACTCAATTGCTATGTATGTAACAAGGCCATATAAAAGGATTAAACGAGTTGTGGCTACAATAAAATTGGAAACTTTCAAATACAGAGAGATGAAGAGAAATAAATATGAATTTTGACAGTGGATGAATGTTGCAAACAAGATTGTCTTCAACATGTGGATAGGAAAGCCATTGCAGCTACTAGAAGGGGTATGAAACTATTAAATAAAAATGGCATTAGGGAATTTGTCTTGAATTCACTCCTTTCCAACACAATCATGTCAAAGAGCCATGGCCATGGCCTACCTCCTACTGTTAGGAAAGTAAATGACATGAGGTTTAATGGAGATATTATTTGTAAGAAAGCATGGTACAACATACATAATATTCCTCAAAGCACCTTCTATACTTACCAACATAATATCCAACAAGGATATGTCAAAGGAATTCATGGTAACACCAACAAATGAAAAGCACGTGCACACTGTGGCAACCATAGAAATATTGCACAAAATTGTAATGGATAATTCAGATTTTTCTCCGAACCAAACACGACAAGTTGAAGAAGATGGAACGGTTGCTCCTTTAATATTGCTGCCATCAACATACACCCAAAGTTCTTTGTTAAAATAAATCAATGAGGCTCTTCAAGAGCTCAATTTTCCATCAATATCACAACGAACAATGAGCAAGATTTGGAATGGTAATTTTCCAGATGTGGTATTCTCAAAGAACACTAACTTCAATAAATGTAGTGAATGTATCGTGTTGAAAGCACAAATGAAGACATCGACTACGAAAGAGCTGGAAGAAAAGGCACGAGCTAGACTGAAGAAACATAACAAGATTGTTATGTGTGGAAGATATTCCTCTATGCCCACAGAATTATGTCAGAGCGGTATCCAAAGGAATACTTGAGCATTATCCATGATAAAATGGACAAAACAAATACTTCAATCCCAAGATTACATGTCAAATCAAAATCTTTTGCAAGAACAAACTTAGGTTTGTCGTTGACAGGTATGCAAACACATGGGAATAGCACATGAGGTTTTGGTCATTTCTCCCCACCATTTGTACACATGGGATCACAATTTACCATTACAACTCTTGCAAAGTGGTTGAGGGACCTTGAAGACCCACACCTTGATATGTATGGTGTTTTCCTTTATGAGAGTGGAAGTTCAAGAAACCCACTTTCAAATGCATTACTTCAAAATTCTATTTACTCAAAATGTAGAGTGCACAAGGATGCTTTCCTATCTTTAAATGGAAGCTCAAAAAATTAAAATTTTGATTTTAAACCTCTTCCTCCACATTTGTTGTTGTAGTTGGACAATGCAGTTAGTGATAATAAGAATCGTTATGTTTTCATGTTTCTATCACTATTAACTGCACTTCGTGTCTTCATCACTATTGAGGTTGGGTTCTTGCTTGTGGGGCACACCCATGAAGACATAGGTGGAACCTACAGAAGAATTTCTTCCAACTTGAAAAGTAAAGATATATATTCTTTACCTGAGATGATGGATACATATTGCACAATAGAAGAAAAATGAGTGTTTCCACCTAAACTTATTGAAAAAGTGTATGACTTCAAAAGTTTTCTTAATGGGTACATCAAGGAGGGGGAAAATGAACTAGTTGGACATCTTAATGTCCAGTACTTCCAATTTCTTGTACTCAATGATGTTCCTGTTATGAGGTATAAAGAATCCATCAGAGACCTTGAGTGGTCAGAACCAATTGAGTTGTGGAATATACTAAGATGAAGGTCAACCTATATTGCCCACAGGGAAGCCATCTTTCTTACGTCCCAAAGACAATGATGTTTATTTAAAAGAACTAAAGGAAGGAATAACATCATACATAAAAATGTGGAAAGAGACTATTGGCAATGAGAATTCACCAATTGTTACAAAGGAGTGAAGTAAAAAACTAGAGTATTAAAAAAGAGTTCTCGATGCATTAGATGGAATCTACAATGACTATACACCCTTGGATGAAAGTGATTCTTCTTCTTATGATTTTTGGCCCAAGACGAGGCAAAATGTTAACGTTGATGGTAATGCACTCCATGAAGTATCAAGTATTATGGATGGGGATTTTGATAATGTGATAGATGAACTAATATATGTTGGACCCAAGTGCAACAATCCAAAGCCAACATTCGATCCTAAAATTGATGTTGAGAAAGGAAAGATGTTGCTTGTTAGATCAGGAAATGATGATGAAGGAGAGATGATTTGGATGGCAAAAGGCACCTCAAATATATTCCAAGATGATGATAGCGATACCCTTCATGTAAAAATAGATTGGTGGTAGCCTAGCTCAGGGAAATACAAGGGAGAATTTTTAGAACAATATTGGGTACCAAATCCTAATGACACAGAACATGGATCTATTCCAAATAATACCATAGTTTGGGCATGGATGCCAAAGAACGAAGATTGCAGGAAGACCAAGATAAATAAATGTGGTGTACAAGCTGTACTTGATATGCTTGAGCGGATATAAGGAGATTAGGTGGATATGATTCATGAATGTAATTTTTCTTTTCGAATGAATTTTAGTATACATGAAGAAACATTTTTCAATGTTTGTAGTATAATAAATACTCTTCAAGCTACTTTTTGAGGAATTTTATATTATTTACTGCATATATGAAAATTTCACTTCAAGTTCAATGTTAATTCATGTGATGATACTTAATGTGAATTAGATAACACCATTCAAATTTTAACTTTTCAATTTGTCTTTTAGATCAACACAACATCTCACTATATCAAATGTGCATAATTATATTCATTAATGCATGTACAAAACCCTTACCTTATTTATTATTAGCTTTTGCTCACTCTCTTCAATGCCACTTTGAGCTTTTCATTTTGTTCCCCTGATGATTGCTGGAGTGTCCACTCGAAACATAGGGACGTTTCAATACACACAATTTAATTCCATAAACTATCTTTGTCATTATGATTAACTATGGAAATCTCCATCCTCAAGCTATACTTGATCTGCTTGATAAAATATAAGGAGATTAGGTGGAGATGATTCATGAATGTAAATTTGCTTTTTGAACGACTAATTAATATACATGAAGAAAAAGTTGTCATTGTTTGTAGTATATCAAATATTCTCTTCAAGCTACCTTTTGAGGAATTTTATATTATTTGCTACACATATGAAAATTTCGGTTCAACTTCAATGTTAATTCATGTGATGATACTTTATGTGAATGCACCTTAAAACATCTTATAGACTTGCTTTGTGAATAAATGTAAGGCACTTGCAATAAGGTTTGAAGTGAGTTTTCCCTATTATTCGTTATTATAGTTTATATAAATTCAATTGTCCTACTATGTTGCATTCAAATTCATAATTATATTTTCTCGTGTAGACTTTAAAGTGGTGCAAAATTTGTACTAGTATATTAACTTATACTCAATAAATACAGTTCTAACATTTTGAGTGTGCAGGTTTTATCAGTTTATCATCATTGTGATTGATTTTTTGGATTAAATTGTGTGAAATTTTTTCAGACCAACATTTTGAGTGGACACTCCACCCATGCTTGCTACGTGAACCATGAAAAACTCATTGTGGCCTGAAAAGATTTCACATAACTTAATCCAAAAAATTAATCATTAAGTAGTAACAGCATGTTAGCTTTAATTCATGTTAGACATTATCATCAAATACATTGCATCATAAAGACAATTTAATCAATGTGAGATTTAATGCTGATCGTAATGCACTGCATGTAATATAAGTATTATGGATGGAGATTTTGATAATGTGACTGATGAACTGGTATATGTTGGATCCAAGTGCAACAAGCTAAAGCTAAGATTCAATCCTATGATTGAAGTTGAGAAAGGAAAGATGTTGCTAATTAGATCATGAACTGAGGATGAATGAGAGATGATTTGGATGGAAAAAACCACCGCATATATCTTCCAAAATGATGAAAGTGAGACTCTTCATGTAAAGGTTGATTGATGGAAGCCTAGTTCACGGAAATACAAGGGAAAATTTTAGAACAATATTGGGTACCAAACCTTGATGACACATGACTTGGATCTATTCCATTTAATACCATAATTTGGGCATGGTTGCAAAAGAAAGAAGATTGCAGGAACACCACGATAAATAAATGTGGTGCACAAGTTGTAATTGATTTTGCTTGACTAAATATAAGGAGATTAGGTGGAGATGATTCATGAATGTAATTTTCTCTTTGAACGAGTTATTAATATACAAGAAGAAACACTGTTCAATGTTTGTTGTATATCAAATATTCTCTTCAAGCCTTTTTTCGAGGAATTTTATATTATTTACTAATATCAAAATTTTGGTTCAACTTCTATGTTAATTCATGTGATGGTACTTTATGTGAATTAGTTAACACCATTCAATTTTTAACTTTTCAATTTGTTTTTTACATAAACTCAACATGTCACTATATCAAATGTGCATAATCATATTCAATAATGAACCTTAAAACATCTTCTAGACTTCCTTTGTGAATAAATGTAAGGCACTTGCAATAAGGTTTGAAGTGACTTTTCCCTATTATTTGTTATTATAATTGATATAAATTTAATTGTTCTACTCTATTGCATTCTAATTAATATTATATTTTCTTTTGTAGACTTTAAAGTGGTGCGAACTTTGTACTAGTGAAATATCTTATACTCAACAAAGACAAAGTAGTGACATTTTCAGAGTGTAGGCTTTCACAATTTGTCATCATTGTAAATGATTTTTTGGATTAAGTTGTCAGTGAGTTTTTCAAACCAACATTTCAAGTGGGCACTCCACGCATGATCGTCGGGGGAACAATGTAAAATTTATTATGGCTTGAAAAGATTCACACAGCTTAATCCCAAAAATCAATAGCCAAGTATTAACATTTAATGTCAATACTACATAAGTTAATAATAGTCACAACACAATATTAATATGTTGTTAAATAACTTTATATTATGTACGAAATTTATTACGCAAATTATTAATAATTCACTAGTCAAATATTGGTGACTTTTGTTTTAATAAGTAAATATAAATATTAATGATAATCAAAGTATATCATTAAATACATTTATAGGTAAAATTTCTCACATAAATCTGTTATTCATAAAATCAACATTCATTAACTTAGTTTTTAATACGCCGCCACCACCAACAATAATAATAATAAATTATGTCTCTATTCTAATTCATAATTTATTTTAATCATTACTAAGATAAAACCTATTTTACTCTAAGTCATAAAATGTTGTCTCTTGTCCACTATCAAGTGGTGCCAACTTCCAAAAATAAATCATCATACTCAAAAAAGACTTAGACTTACTATGGTAACTCAACCGAGACACTTTAGTTAACATAATTTCAATTAAATGAAATTCCAAGATAATAATAGCAACAAACATTGATTATTAATGTCATTAAATAACTTTAATAATAATATGTTAAAAAATCCTTTACAATCTGTTTTTCGTGATATAATCATTAATCAACTTAACTTTTATTAGAAAATATAAATAATAGTAATATAAATAATTTATATTTTTATTCTAACTTATAATTGATTTTGATCATTAAAATAATAAACTTAGCATAGTAACACTTAATATATAATAGTTTTTCTTGTCACTTGTAAAATGTTGCCAACCTTCTAATATATTACAACATGATATTCAACACATACAATATTACTTGCTATGTCGAGAATTAAAATTGTTATAGTAACAAACACATTTGTATTATGTCATTAAATAGTTTTTAAATGGGCCATTCTAAAATTGTGCCAACCTTCTATTAGTATAGGAACTCAACACCAACAATGTACTAGTTACCATATCAAATTATAATTCAATTGCTTAATCATAGTAACATATACAATATTAATGTCATTACATAAACTTAATCAATTTAGCATTTACTACAAACTATAGATAATATTAATAGAAATTATGTAAGGAATCAAAGTCTAAGAATTTCATCATTTTGAAAGAATCAAAGTCTAAGACTTTCATCATTTCGATTTGTCACAGAGGATTAGAAAGGTGTAATCTAGGTGTTAACACAGTCCCTCTCCCCTCATGTTGTAAAGGGTGCTAGCTCAATGGAAGAGCACCTGCATTACGAGTAGGATGATGGTGGTTCGATTCCTCTGTGCCCTAACATAAATTAATAGATGATATAAAATCTTAATGATAATATATATATTGTAAGATATCTATATTTTCAATATAATATGCTCTTTTCAATTAAACAATGATTATTCAAATACTTCATAAATAAATAATGAACACTTGCAATAATTAGTTCAGTTGGTTTTCCCCCTTTCCTCTTGTATATGAAAAAAATCAAACTGTACTGCACTAATGCTATTCTAGTTCATAATTTTTTTTTATTCTTAAAATAAGTAATATTAATAAATAAGGGAGGCTTTACTAACATCAATATCATTAAATAAATTTATAGGTAATAAATTTCTTGCGTTAATCTATTATTCATAAAGTAAACATTCATCAACTTAGTTTTTAATACACTACCACTACCAACAACAACAATAATAAATTATGTTGCTATTTTAATTCACAATTTATTTTAATCATTACAAGGGTAAAACTTAGACTTTAAAGTCATAAAATATTTTCTCGTTTTGATTATAAGTGGTGCCAACTTCCAAAAATAAAACAACATACTCAACAAAGACAAAAATAATTACTATGACAATATCTATAATTGTTGTAGTAACAAATACAATGCTGGTATTATGTCATAAAATAATTTAATCAACTTAACATTTTATACAAACTATAAATAATTTTTATAGAAATCATGTAAGGATTCAAAGGCTATGACTTTCTTCATTTTGAAAGAACTCTATCTAGTGGAAGCTCTAAATTATAGATCCACTAAATAATTACAAATTTAATGAAATATGTGTTATATAGGGAAGAGCAAGAAGAAAGGGATAAAGCTAAGGGGAAGCAGGCTAGTATAGAACAACATGTAAAAATTGTGGCATCAGGAAAGAAACCCAGTGGTAGCAACAAGAATTTAAATTCAAAGAACACCCCTCATAGTGTTAGGAAATGATAAAGGAAGTCTCCTAGAATTGTAGAGTGTTAGTAGGCAGCTCTAAGACTGAAGTCATTAGAAGAATGATCTGATATGAACAAGTATCTATCCTTATTATCCAACATACAAAAATGAGTAAGGGATATAGTTGATTAGTAATGACCAAAATTGGAAAAACGAAAATAATGCAGTAGTCTCTTTGGATGGAAGTTTTGGAGGTTTATTATTGTTGTGGGGCAAGAGAAGGTTTTCCCTAGTAGCTAAATGGGAAATCCCTAATTGGATTATGGTGGAACTTGAAGATGTTGAAGAAAAATAAATTCTTAGTCTGTAACATTTATGTTCCATTTTTGCATTGCAAAAGGATGGAATTTTGGAACTCTTTTGAGGATATGAGGGGGGTCAACTACCATCTGAACAACATTTTTGCTGGAGATTTCAACATGACTATTTATTCGAAGAAATACGAGGTGGCTCGAATATTATAGACCCCTTTGGAGAATCGCTTTAATATCTGGAGGCGGTATGGGGGATTACAAATATCAAGCCATTGAAAGGGATATTTACCTAGAACAATAGGTGATTAAGGTCGGACCACACTATGTCTAGGTTGGATATATTCCTGGTAAGAAATTAGCTCCTCCTGAAAAATAATATTCCCATATTTAAGATTCTTCCCTACTCCATTTCGTATTACAAGTCTATTATTCTAGAATTCAAAGATCTAGGGAATGGAGGTCCTATCCATTTCAAGCTCATCTCTTCTTTGTTGCAAGATGAGGAAATTGTTCAAATTTTAACTAATGTGTGGAAGACCCATGTTGTGGGAACTCCTAGTTATATATGGGAATCTAAACTTCGTGCAACCAAGAGTGCCATCAAAAGTTGGGCTTATAAATCCCCAAATACTAGTCAAGAAAAGAGTAATCTTGTTATGGAGTTGGAGAAACTCCAATATCAAATGGAGAATTCTGAGATCTCAGAAGAGTTCTTTTGTAGGTAAAAAGAGATTGAAGAAAAGATTCTAAACCAAGAGAGGAAGGAAGAGGAGATGTGGAGGAAAAAACCTTGGTGTCTATGGCTCAAGGCTAGAGACAAAAATACAAAGTACTTCCATACAGTGTAAGGGGAGAATGAGAAGAAACACTCTCTTTGACTTGGATAGTGATCATGGGAAGCTCTCCATGATTCAACAAATCAAAGAGGAAGGTTTCAATTTCTTCTAGCAGTTGCATAAGGAGGAGGAAAATGAAGATGAGGATACAAAGGACATTTTTTGCAAGAACATTTCGGATATAGTTACGGACAAAGACAATGGGAATCTACTCAACCTGGTTTCAAAAGAGGAGGTTAGGAGAGAAATTTGGTTGCTTCATCTAGAAAAGACCCTTGGGTCGGATGGGTTTACAATTGCTTTCTTCAAACGGTTTTGGGGTTTAATCAAGAGAGATATTTGTTGAATGCTAAACTGCACTATGGGGAGAGATAAGATCATGGGTGCCACAAAATCCTCCTTCATTACTTTAGTTATCAAAGAAAGAAATCCCACACTGATCAATTGTTTTCGACTCATCTCCTTGTGCAATTATTCCTACAAGATCCTTGCCAAAATTATAGCTAGAAGGATTAAGAAGATCATTCAAAAATTAATCTCTCCTAATCAAGGTGGTTTTATTATCATCATACAAATATTGGACAACATTAGTGTTGTTCAGGAGGCTATTAACTCTAGATATGGAAGAAAAGAGAAAGGTATGGCCATTAAACTAGACATGGCTAATGCATTCGACAGACTTAGGCA
Source organism: Pseudotsuga menziesii (assembly GCA_001517045.1). Taxonomy (NCBI): domain Eukaryota; kingdom Viridiplantae; phylum Streptophyta; class Pinopsida; order Pinales; family Pinaceae; genus Pseudotsuga; species Pseudotsuga menziesii. The sequence continues at coordinate 300,161 of LPNX010756240.1, read as the reverse complement.
TCATTTTTTCTTTAAAGTCCTAAAGTACTTTGGTTTTGCTGAGAAATTGATTAATTGGGTTCAAGCCTGAATGGTAAGTCCATGGATTTCTCCCTTAATTAATGAGAGACCACCTCTTTCTTCTGGGTGACTAGGGGGATATATCAAGGTTTCTCACTCTCTATGTTCCTTTACATCATCATGGAAGAAGCTTTCAATAGAACCTTGAATTAGAAAATGAGCGACTATTGTCTTCCTAAAATTGTTGTTATTCAAGGAGTAAACGTAGCAAATCACGCCCAATTCACTAACAATACTATATTTCTTGGTGGTGCCTCTTAGAGGGTTGTTAGCTGCTTCAAGGATGTCCTATCCTCTTTCTTCCTCGCTTTAGGAGGAGATACCAATATTGGCAATGTTGTGTTTATACTTGGAATTTCTCTCGTTTTCTCACGAGTATGGTTGTTAGGACCCTTGGGTTCAAAGGTTTGAGTAGTTGGACTTCTTTCCATTACCTGGTTGTTCCCATCTATTTAAAGAAATGAAAAGCATGTGGTTGAGAAGACGTTATTCAAAAGATCAAGAGACTCATTTCCTCTTGGGGAAATAAATGGCTAAATCTAGCTGGTAAGATCACATTAGTTAAAGTAATTATTTCTTACCTTCCAATCTTTCTCTACTCTTCTATGATTTCTCTTATAGGGGTAATGAGCAGTGTCAATAAGGAAATAAGCAGGTTTCTCTAGCAAGGTGGAAATGATAGTCAAAAGAACTTTCATCTTTTAAAGTGGGAAACTTTTTTTGTTGAGAAAAGTCGAGGAGGAGTAATGGTTCATGAACCAAGGCTAATGAATTTAGCACTAGGAGCAAAGCTACTTTGGAGAATAGTCACTGGAAATAAATAATGGTGGAAGGAGATCATTCTAAAGAACTATATTAAAAAGTCAAGGGTCAGGTGTCTAGATCTAGATTTGGTAGGTTAAGGATCCTGCATATGGGATATTTGTAAGTAATCTTCCATTCTAATCAAGGATCATCTTCACTGGGTCCCAAGAAGTGGGAAGAGGGTTGATATTTGGCAAGGCAAAATTCTCAATGATCCTCCTTTAAGCGAGAAGGAGAATATTAGAGGGATCACAGGTTGGTTGTAGGAGAAGGGGTATGTCACATTATTTGATCTCTCCTCTTTGCATGAAAATGGTTGTTGGAAATATTGGAAACGGCTTGATATTTCAGATTAGATGAAAATCGAATACTCTGACCTACTTTTAAATATGAATGGGAAAACTCTTTCCCACCGAAGAGATCGTGATTCCAAGGGATGGGGAGATAAAGGTCGATATATTTTTAAGGAAGGATACATGTCCCTCCTCAAGGGACTCCCTTATCCCCCTCCCTTTAGCATATGGATAAAGGTTTGGAATAAAAATTTCCCACCTAAACTTATCATCTTCTCCTGGCTTGTGGTTCACCAAAAGATCCTAACTTTTGACAATTTGATTCGGAGAGGGTTTGAATAACTTGGGAGGTGTGTTCTCTATAAAAAGGATGAGTCTACTATCAAGAATCTCTTCATCGTTTGTTCACTCTCTTGAAAATTCTGGGGCCTTTTCCTTCAAGACTTGAGCTCCGATTTTCATTTGTCAAATAGTATTGAAGGTTTCTTTCAGGTGTGTGCAATAAAATTCCTAGGTTCTCTTCACGAGAAAGGTTCTCTATCCATTTTGTGGAAATTTGTCCCTAATTATGTTCTCTGGAAAATTTGGATTTCCAAGAATAGACAAACCTTTGAATAAAAGAGAGTAGTCCTTGAAAGGGTAGCCTCGAGTGAAAAAAATGAACTGGAGGAATTTGTCTTTGTTCAAGGTTAGGCCCTTTGCTCTTCCTCTATTTTTTCCATGTCTAAACTTCAATGGGATTCACATCTCTTGGGGGGTAGCTCCCTTCATTCTAAATCTATTTTGAAAAGGCCCAGTTGGGCCCTTTATATGTCCTTGGAAGAGTTTTTGACAAGGAAAGGAAGGTTTTCTCTTTTCTTTGATGGTGCTTCAAAAGGAAACCTTAGGGAGGCAGGTGTGAGAAGTTTTTTTTACCCTGGCGAAAAACAAGTTGCTTCTTTTGATTGGGGTTTGGGGACAAAGAATGAATAATCAAGTTGAGTGAGTGGCTCTCATGCTAGGTGTCGAGCTTATGCAAGACCTTAACATCCATGACTATCAAGTTTTTGGTGACTCCTAGATCGTAATACAAGCCATGCATAACATACAATAAGGCTGAAAGAGGAGATAGGGAAAGCCCATAAGAGAATTCTCATTTTTTAAAAGAGTTGTCCAAAGTTCAGCTCTTTCATGTAAGGAGGCATATCAATTTCCTAGTGGATCAACAAGCTAACAAAAGTGTCACCCTAGGCCAAGGGCGGTTAAAGGTTGATAAAATCCACAATCTAATTATTAAATGGGCGAGCATCTTTCTTTCTTAGACATATTGGGATTTGTTATCCAGCTAGGTGTAGATTTATTGGCGCTCGTTTGGAAGAGCGGGCGATGGGAATGGAAACTCTACCCTGCGGTGGTATTAAATGTGTATGGGACAAATGGTATCAGGAGGATCCAGTCGAGGACATTATTTATTAACATCCATCTGGATGCTCCCTTTCGCGTGATTTCAAATTCTCCTTTTGGCAAGTTTCCTTGTGATATTTATCCGTTGTTGAGTTTATCAGTTTACACGCTGTGGGAGGTGGCTCTTCTAAGAGCATACCAAAACCTCCCTTTTCCCATCATAATCCTTTGTGTCTAACAAATATCAGAGCCATGGATAACCTTTTTGTTGAGCCTCAGTCGAAGGAGATGGATAGGTTGGAGGAAATATTGCATGGTGTTTGGGACATGAAAAATGTTACGGAAGACTACAAGAATATGCTTCGTTGTGTATATGAGGTCTCGAAGGTGGTTTTGTAAGAGAATAAATGGATCTCTCTAGACATTATGTGAAAGGGCACTCGGCTGGATGACTTGGAAAGAAGATACCATGTGCAAGTAGGTGAGGCTAAGGATATTCATCGCAGGCCGTTGGAGGTTGAATGGGTCACGAGAGGGAATCTGGTTGATTTGAGAAATGCCATTTTGGAGTTAAGGAGGGTTCACCAGGAACAGAGGATGTTGGAAAATGAACGAAATGAAGCCCGTTATGTGCATTTGAAGGAAATTATGGAAGTAATGCAAGATGATATAGGTTTGTTGGGGAAATAAGACAACAGGCCTTCTCATGAGAAGACTGAGGTGTCTCCAATGGATGAACTCTCCATGGTTCAACCTGCTAACGACAGGACTCTGGTGTAGATATTATTTTATTTAATTCAATCTAGTCTCTTATGTTTTTTTTCCTTCTCTTATGTGGCCAATATGTTAGGCTTTATAGTATAAAAGAGGACAATTTGTTTTTTGAAAAAAATTGTAATGCTCTCTTTAACTCTGAGCAATTTTCATACCTAAGTCTAAATATTTTGATAATCAAAATTCTAATTATTTCATAAAAAAAATAAGAAAATAAACCCTAAGACCTCAGTCCCTTCGTCTTGGGAGAGATTCCAAAATGATAACAAGTTTCAAGCCTTATCCAACTTGAATAAAGGGGCAGAGGAAGAAGGATAAATAAGGGAGGAAGTAGAGGTAGAAGTAAAGGAATATCCTTGAAGACAAGTGGATGATGGGAAAACAAGGCATCAAGAGTCATCTCCAGTGGGAAAATAAAATCCTGAGGGTAGGTCTGGGGTCTCAGGTTCAACCACCCACTCTATGTCAAAGTTGTCCCAAGAAGAAACTTTTGAGCTTAAAGAGGAAGAAAGAGAGAATCTGGGAAGGAAGGGCAAAAAATCAAACAAAACATATAGGGAAGAGAAATCATAGAGGAATAAAGATGAGGGGAATTAGTCTAGTCTATAATAGCATGTAAAAATTGTGGCATCATGAAAGAATCTCGGTAGTAGAAACAAGAATTGAAAGTCAAAGAACACCCCTCATGGTGTTAGGAAATGATAAATGTAGTCTCCTGGAATTGTAGAGGGTTAGGAGGAAACTATAAGACTAAAGTCATTGGAATAATAATCATATATGAACATATATCTATCCTTCTTATCCAGGAGACAAAAATGAGTAAGGAAGATAGTTAATCAGTGATGAACAAAATTGGAAAAAATGACAATGGCACAGTAGTATATTGAATTCAGATGGATGTTCTAGAGGTTTATTATCGTTGTGGGACAAGAGAAGGTTTTCCCTTGTAGCTAAATGGGAAATCCCTAATTGGATTATGGTGTAACTTGAAGATGTTGAAGAAAAATAAATTATTAGAGTATGCAACATTTATGTTCTAGTTTTGCATTGCAAAAAGATGGAATTTTGGAACACTTTTGAGGATTTGAGGGGGTTCGGATTCCATCTAAACAACATTGTTGTTGGATATTTCAACACGACTATTTATTCAGAAGAAATACAAGGTGGCTCGAAGATTAGAGACCCATTTGGAGAATCGATTGAGTATCCAAAGGCGGTCTAGGGGCTTACAAATATCAAGCCAGTGAAAGGGATATTTGCCTAGAACAATAAGTGATTAGGGTCGAGCCAAATTGTGTCCAAGTTGGATAGATTCCAGGTAAGCAATCATCTCCTCTTGAAAAACTATATTCCCATATCTAGTATTCCCCCCTCCTCTATTTCATATTACAAGTTGATTATGTTATAATTCAAATCTCTAGGGAATGGAGGTCCTATCCCTTTCAAGTTTAGCTCTTCTTAGCTGTAAGATGAGGAAGTTGTTCAAATTGTAACTAATGTGTGGAAGACCCATGTTGTGGGAACTCCAAGTTATATCTAAGAATATAAACTTCGTGCAACCAAGAGTGCCATTAAAATTTAGGCTTCTAAATCCCCAGATCCCAATCAAGAAAGGAGTAATTTTATTCTGGAGTTAGAGAAACTCTAATATCAAATGGAGATTTCTGAAATCTCAGAAGAGGTCTTGTGTAGGGAAAAGGAGATTGAAGAAAAGATTCTAAACTAGGAGAGGAAAGAAGAGGAGATGTGGAGGAAAAAAAATCATTGTCTATGGTTCAAGCTTGGAGACAAAAATACAAAGTACTTCCATAGTCAATGTAAGGAGAGAATGAGAAGAAACACTCTCTTTGACTTGGATAGTAATCATGGGAAGCTTTACATGATTCAACAAATCAAAGAGGAGGCTTTCAATTTCTTCTAGCAATTGCATAAGGAGGAGGGGAATGAAGATGAGGATACATAGGACATTCTATGCAGGAACATTCTGGAGATAGTTACAGACGAGGACAATGAGTAGCTACTCAATCCAGTTTCAAATGAGGAGGTTATGAGAGAAATATGGTTGCTTCATCCAGAAAAGGCCCTTGAGCCGGATGGGTTTACAAATGAGTTCTTCAAATGGTTTTGGGGTCTAATCAAGAGAGATCTTTGTTGAATGCTAAACTATACTATAGGCAGAGATAAGATTGAGGGTGCCACAAACTCCTCCTTCATTGCTTTAGTTCCCAAAGAAATAAACTCCATGTTGATCAAGTGTTTCTGACACATCTCCCTGTACAAGTCTTCCTACAAGATCCTTACTAAAATTATAGCTAGAAGGATTAAGAAGATTCTTCAGAAAGTAATCTCTCCTAATCAATGTGGTTTTCTTGCCGAGAGACAAATATTGGACAACATTATTGTTGTTCAAGAGGCTATTCACTCTAGATATGAAAGAAAAGAGAAAGGCATGGCCATTAAACTAGACATGGATAATGCATTCGGCAGACTCATACATTTGTTTTATTTAAAGTCATAAAGTCCTTTGGTTTTGCTGAGAAATTGATTAATTGGGTTTGGGCCTGCGTGGTAAGTATGTGAATTTCCCCTTTGATTAATGGGAGACCCACCTCTTTCTTCCAGGTGACTAGGGGGTCGCATCAAGGTAGCCCGCTCTCTATGTTTATTTGCATCATCATGGCGGAAGCTTTCAGTAGCACCTTGAATCAAAAAATGAACAACGATTCTCTTTCTAGATTTTTTCTTGTTCGAGGACTAAAGGCAAAAAATCACGCCTAGTTCGCTGACGATACTATATTTCTTGGTAGTGTCTCTCAATGGGTTGATAGCCTCTTCAAGGATGTCTTATCCTCTTTCCTCCTCGCTCCAGGAGGAGACACACATATTGGCAATGTTGCGTTTATACTTGGAATTACTCTCATATGCTCACGAGTATGGTTGCTAGGACCCTTGGGTTCAAAGGTCTCAACAGTTGGACCTCTTTCCAGTACCTGGTTCTTCCCATCTCTTTAAAGAAAATCAAATCATGTGATTGTGAAGGAGTTGTTCAAAAGATCACGAGATTTATTTCCGCTTGGGGAAATAAATGGCTAAATCTAGATGGTAAGATCATATTAGTCAAAGTAGTTATTTCTTCCCTTCCAATATTTCTCTTCTCTTCTATGCTTGCTCTTGTAGGGGTAACGAGCAGTGTCAGTAAGTAAATAAGCAGGTTTCTCTAGCAAGGTGGAAATGATAGTCAAAAGAACTTTCATCTTTTAAAGTGGGAAACGTTATGTGCCGAGAAAAGTTGACGAGGAGTAGCAGTTCATGAACCAAGGCTAATGAATTTAGCACTAGAAGAAAAGTTGCTTTGGAGAATAGTCACTGGAAAGAAATAATGGTGGAAGTAGATCATTCTAAAGAAGTATATTAAAAATTCAAAGGTCGGGCATTTGGATCTAGATTTGGTGGGTCAAGGACCCCACATATGGGATCTTTGTAAGTCATCTTCCATTCTAATCAAGGATCATCTTCACTAGGTGCCAAGAAGAAGGAAGAGGATTTGTATTTGGAAAGACAAAATTCTCAATGATCCTCCTTTAGGTGAGAAGGAGAATCTTAGAGGGATCAAAGAATGGTTGTAGGAGAACGGGTATGTCACCTTATTTGATCTCTCCTCTTGTCATGAAAATTGATGTTGTAAATATTGGAAAATGATTTATATTTTTGACTAGCTGAAAGCCTAATAATGTGAGTTGCTTTTAAATATGAATGGGAAATCTCTTTCCCACTGAAGAGATCGTGATTCCAGGGGATGGGGCGATAAAGGCTGATATATTGTTAAGGAAGGATACATGTCCCTCCTCAAGGGACTCCCTTCTTCCCCTCCCTTCAACATATGGAGAAAGGTTTGGAATCAAAATTTCCCACCTAAACTTAACACCTTCTCCTAGCTTATGGTCCACTAGAAGATCCTAACTTTTGATAATTTGATTTGGAGAGGGTTTGAAGGTCCTGGGAGGCGTGTTCTCTACAAAAAGGTTGAGGAAACTATCGGGCATCTCTTGATCAGTTGTTCATTCTCTTCAAAATTCTGGGGTCTTTTCCTTCAAGACTTAAGCTGTGATTTTCATTTGTCAGAGAGTATTTAAGGTTTCTTTCAGGGGTGTGCAACAAAATTCCCAAGTTCTCTTCACTGGAAAGGTTCTCTAGCCGGTAGTTGTCCCGAAGTATGTTCTCTGGAAAATTTGGATTTCCAGGAATAGGGAAACCTTTGAAGAAAAGAGAGCAGTCCCTGAGAGGGTAGCCTCGAGTGCAAAATCTCAACTGAAGGAATATTTCTCTGTTCAAGGTTAGTCCCTTTTCTCTTCCTCTATTTTCTCCATGTCTAAACTTCAATGGGATTCACATCTCTTGGGGGTCATCTCCCTTCAGTTTAAACGTGTTTCGAAAGGCTCAGTTGGGTCCTTGATATGTCCTCGAAAGAGTTCCAAAGCTTATGGACCAGACAAGGAAGGTTTTCTCTTTTCTTTGATTGTGCTTCGAAAGGAAACCCTAGGGAGGCAGGTGTGGGAGGGTTTTTTTTTACCCTGGCAAAAAACAAGTTGCTTCTTTTGCTGGGGTTTGGGACAAAGAACGAATAATTAAGTTGAGTGGGTGGCTCTAATGCCAGGTTTCAAGCTTATGCAAGACCTTGACATCTAGGACTATCAAGTTTTTGGTGACTCCTGGATCGTAATACAAGCCATGCATATCATACAATCAGGTGGAAAGGAGGAGATAGGGAAATTCCATAAGAGAATTCTCATTTTTTTAAAGAGTTGGCCAAACTTTAGCTGTTTCAAGTAAGGAGGCATATCAATTTCCTAGTGGATCAACAAGCTAACAAGGGTGTCACCCTAGGCCAAGGGTGGTTAATTGTTGATAATGACCATAATCCAATTATTAAATGGGTGAGCAACTTTCATCCTTAGGCACATTAGGCTTTGCTATCCAACTAGGGATAGCTTTAATGACGCTCATTTGGAAGAGCAGGTGATGAGAATGGAAGCTCTACTCTACGGTGGTATTAAATGTGTATGGGACATATGGTATTAGGAGGACACAGTCGAGGACATTATTTATTAACACCCATTTGGATGCTCCCTTTCGTATGATTTCAAATTCTGCTTTTGGTGTTTTCCTGTGATATTTGTCTGTTGTTGATTTTATTAGTTTGCACGCCATGGGAGGTGGCCCTTCTGAGAGCAGACCAAAACCTCCCTTTTCCTATCATAATCCTTTGTGTGTGAGGGATATCAGAGCCATGGATAAGCTCTCTGTTGAGCCTTAGTTGGAGGAGTAGGACAGGTTGGAGGAAATCTTTCATGGGGTTCGGGACATGAAAAATGTTATGGTGGACTACAAGAAGATGCTTTGTTGTGTATATGAGGTCTCGAAGGTGGTTTTGAAAGAGAATAAACAAATCTCTTTGAACATTACGTGCATGGGCACTCGACTGGATGACTTGGAAAGCAAATACCGTGTGCAATTTGGTGAGATGAGGATATTCGTCGTAGGTTGTTGGAGGTTGAACGGGTCACGGGAGGCAAGCTGGTTGAGTTGAGAAATGTCATTTTGGAATTAAGGAGGCTTCACCAGGAATAGAGGATGTTGGTGAATGAACATAATGAAGCCTGCTATGTGCATTTGAAGGAAATTATGGAAGTAATGCAAGTTGATATCGTTTCGTTGGGGAAAGAAGACAATGATCCTTCTCATGAGCAGACTAAGGTGTCTCCAATGGATGAAGTCTCCATGATTCAATATGTTGTGGACAAGACTGTGGTGTAAATATTATTTTCTTTACTTGAGTCTAGTTGCTTATGTTTTTTTGTCTTCTTTTATGTGGCCAATATGTTAGGCTAAAGAAGACAATTTGTTTTTTGAAAAAAATTGTAATGCTCTTTTTAACTCTGAGCAATTTTCATACCAAACTCTAAATCATTTAATAATCAAAATTCTAATTCTTAAGCCTTAAATTCGCTTTTAACCCCCCTCTCTCCATATATATTAAACTTCTCGTTTCTATTAAAAAACAATACAAATAAATTCTCTCTATATAACATTATTTCTTCACTTTCCTTCTAATTATATCAAATTGGATTTAGATAAACTTAAGTAAGATTTAAATGAATTTAATTATTTTAATTACTTACTCTATCAAACTTGGTTTGGACGAACTTTAAATAAGGTATGAATTTAGTTATTTAACTATTGAAGTTATTATTTAACTTAACTATTGGAGTCAGATAAATCGATATTGACTGTTGCTGACGATTGCTTGAAAAATGTTTAGACTTTTGGTTTGAATCGATGCCGTCATGCCGTGGTGATCCCGTGTGGGACTAATTGCTCTAGGGCCGAGGCTTCCTCGCAAGCTGGATACAGCGGTGCCCACTTGCGGTCGCCGCTTATTGCCGGGTCCCTACCACAGGCGCTATCTGCTAAGTAATAAATGCTGTCTCTCATGCCACGAATTACATGTTTCTCGGCATCACGTGGCCTCCGAGAAACTTCAATGGGAGTGGGCATTCCGATACAGCTGCAGCTTCTCTGAAGCTTTTGGAAACCATTCATAGCACTCTTCCGTTATTATAAATAGTCCTTCCATATTTCACTTCTTTATTCTATGCATTGCCTGTATCCTACTGTATATGTTTTCAGCATTTCATTCTTCTGTGCGAAATATTTTCGAGGTAACCAACGATGGCAAATACAAGAACAGGAGAAGAAGAAAAAAACAGTGTGGTGTTTGAGGACTACCTGCCGGTGATGGCACAGAAATTGGGGGAAGAGGGGCTCATCGAGGAGCTCTTCAATGGCTTCCATCTCGTGGCCGATGCAGAGAGAGGCGTCATCACCTTCCACAGTCTCAAGAAAAATGCTGCGCTCTTCGCCTGCATGGAATCCATGAACGACGACGAGCTCCGGGCGATGATCAAAGAAGGCGATTTGGACGGCGACGGGGTTCTGGACCTCAACGAATTCTGCGTTCTCATGATCAGATTGAGCCCCTCGTTCATGGCGGAGGCCCAAAGGTGGTTACAAAAGGCTGCCATAGATATTATTCATACGTTTGACTTTGATAGCTATGTGCGAGCTTTACTTCACGGTTGGGAAAAATGAATGCCTTTGCTCGCTTTCTTTTCAATTCCTCAAGCTTCCTGTTTGTTTAGTTTGCGTATGAACTTCAAAACTAATTATGTTGATAGGTTTATATTTTGGACTTTTTTGTGGATCAATAAGATTATAGTTTAGATTTATTTCATATTTCATAGTGCTCATGGTTAAATTAAATTTTATGATTTTATGGTAGTCATTCATTTTGATTAGATTTATTTTATGATTTTTTTTTTATAATTATGTTTAAATGTATTTTGATTAAGATTTAAATAAATTTTAGTTAAATGTATAAATAGATAACTATAACAATTGTATAATTAATTACTTATATTTACTTTTTTAAGAATAATCTATCTCTACAAAACAAAGTAACTAGTTAAGTTTATCAAACTTTACAAACTACTTTATTTGTGGCTATATTATCATACATAGTAATCATGCTATTATGAGATTAAATTCTAGCTAACCCAGTTTTCCATCTTATTCATCACTCACTTGCGTAAAATCATGAACCGCTGGAAATAAGTCCAGCAAAATTTATAAATCACTTTATTTGTAGCTATGCTATAATACACAGTAATCATTCTGAGATTGATATAGAAATATTTCTGTTACTACCCAAACTGAGTTGCAACTCATGGCCTGGCTCTTACTTGCAATCTTATCGTCTAACCATGAATACTTATTACATTCGGAACTGTTCTTTTATTTTTTCATTATTTTTTTCTGCGTACAGAGTATTTTTTATGCTTTCATCAATATTAAGTAATGGAAAGTGATTTCATGGAAGCCGTATTTCCTTTTTATTTTTGTTTATGGAGGAGCTTTTTGGATTTCCAAAAAGTTTCTAGGAAAGGTAGAGACTTCTTCGAAATTCGGCTATATTAAATTAATTCCGCAACTTCTTAGAACTTCGGTTATATTAAATTTATTCTTCAAACATCTTGTTCGAATCTAATTCTGAATCATATTTCCGATGGCTATGTAGATTAAAACCAACCATGGTTAACAAGATTTGACAAATTTTAAATGAAAAACATAAACAATAAAATTGATAGCTATCCAATTTTATTTTTAATTATTTTTTATTAAAAATATGTTTTTAAATAAAAATATTAATTTTTATTTTCATTTCTTATTAGGCTGGCCCTTTTGAACCGACCATTTGCACTGATCGGACGAGCTCGGTCGTCAAATGGTCGGTTCAAAAGCCGACTCCTTTCTTATTATCCTCTCCGATCACATGACAAGGAATAAAAAATACCCCTTTCCCTATTCCCCACGGCGGGCACTCACATGGCGGCCCAAAAAGAGACTTTGCCGACTGCACCGTCGTCGACCGCCGTAGCTTTCCATCGAGCACATGGTCGGGGGGTCTCACATCAAGCGAGGGAAGGGGAGATGCCGGAGAGCAAGTGAAAGGAAAGATGGGATTGGAGAAAGGGCCAAGGGAAAAGGGGTTGGAAAAAGAGGTCATGGAGAAAATAGGGCGAGAAAGGGAAGAGTGAAGGAAGATGTCTTTTTTTATATTGCGAGGTGTGGTTTTTTAATTTTAATTAATTAATTAATTAATATTATTTTTTATGTAAATTTGTTTATTTGTTTATTTTTATATAAATTAATATTTTTATAAACAAATAATTTGAAGGATTAATCTATTTGAAAAGTGAAAGAAAGTATGAGAAAAATGAAAAGTGGATTAATCCATTTGAAAAGTGAAAGAAAGTATGAGAAAAATGAAAAGAAACATAGATGTAGAATATTCTTTTTATACTAATGAATGTAAGCATAACATAGATAAAAAGTAAATAAACTTAATTGGGATAAATATCACATAAATATATAATTACTAAATAACTCTATTTCCTAGTCAAACTCATTTAAGAGAAAAAACTTACATTTCAAAGCACACATGTATTCAACCACCAACAAATGATTATAATACATTATAGTGTCTTCTTAACTACTGGTTGTAACTGATGATTATCACCATTCAATATGCAATGTTTGAGCATTGCATGTCAGTGTTCTTGTCTTTGTAACAACATAGGTGTGAATGTTTCCTTAAATGGTAGAACATGATAAAATGCCATTAATAATGGCCTTTGCAACTTAGAACTATGTCGAAAACTAACTTCATTTCAATTTGCGACAAAGATCCTAAAAACGTGTGATACTGGCATAGCTTCAACCATTTATGTGGAGAAATTCTTACCATCATTCCACGATAGGGATGTATGAAAAGGATTTGAAACTGACACATATTTTGACATATAAATGAGGATGGGGAGAAGGATATGCTTAGATATGTAAACTAACACATATTTAATTATTTGTTGCTCAGTTCCACTTGAAGAATTTGTTTTTCTGTCTAGGCATTTTGTTTTTTTAGAATTCTCCTGTGAAAAAATTGTACAATTACACAGAAGCAATCTTAAACTTGTTGTGCTTATCCAAGTTAATTGGACTTGTCTTCAGCGAGATTTTGCACTAACATTGCACTGTTTCCTAGTCCATTGCAATTAGGGAATATGCATAATCCTTATTTGGAATCAAAAATTCAGAAGAGAGCATATTTAAAATAGGTTGTTGGCACAACACAGATCAGGGGGATCATTGGCTGACAACATGTTTCCCTCAATTGAAAATAAGAAACCTAAGAGGTTGGTCCTCCATGGTTAAAAATTGACTCTTCACACACCCTAAGGCCGTAGTAAACAAAAACCAACCACACAACACTCACTAAAATTTTTTCTTAAATCCAAACAGACAAGCAGGTATAAGATGTCCTTTCCAGAAGAAATCTGATAGATGGTTACTTGGCATCCCTGTAGATGTTCTTAGGCACAAACAATGGAATCACCCACCGACCTCCCACACCTTCTTCTAGGGTTACCTTCCAATCCCGTCCAAGGTAGACCAAAAATATCCTTTCAGTATACCTATGTATGAATCCTAGATGTCAAAGATACTAAAGGCTACAACAACTATACTGATAGTTTGGGGCGACAGTTGCAAGCATGATTCATATGCATGGGTAGGGTATCAAATCTTGAAACCTTGTCAACACCGACACCGCACGGGGCCCAAGAGTTGGTATTGATAGAAGTCCCCAAATGCGTAAAAATCTTGGTCTACGCTCGAACAAGGAATCGAAGGGTTATCTCCTCAGTCTAGGTCCTCATGTGGCCTTGTGCTTAACTCCTATTTTAAGGAGCTTCCCAGATACAATCAACATAGATGAGGATTTACTTAGTGATTGGCCAACTACGTTTGAAATCAAATACTTGTGGAGAGTTGAAACTCCCTAATCCACAAGTCTAGCCTAAGCTAGTTGGTGTAGGAGAACAAATAATGGAAATTGAACCAGGTGATAGATTAATTTTACTCACAACAATTAACAATTGATCATGCAAAATCACTCACAAAGAGACTGAAAATTGGAGCTGAACACTAAACTGTATTAAATCAGTGTACAATAGCCAACCCTGTAATAACATAGGTTGTTGAATAAATAACATACATCAGGGATTCAAATGCATGAGGAGCAATTCGAATCTAGCATAAAGCAGGCTTACCAAAAATAAGCAAATCCCCCATAGGTGTAAAAAGCTGATCCCAAATCTGTCATGGAGCTCACGAATTAGCAAAAATGCTTAGGCAAGCTAAAGAGTGGTGGAATGGCAGCTCATACATGCTTTTACATGGAGAAAAGAGAGGAGGATGTGTAGGACAAAAAACTAGTCAACCTCACCTAGTCTAGCTTTTCCTTTTGCCTTAAAACACTGAAAAGGCAGGCAATAAAGCAAAAAAAATAGAAGGGCGCCTAGGAGGCCAGGAATAAAGTAGATTTGATTCCTTGTGCTTTCCCATGCACTACATGAGTCAAATAAGGCAAGTTTGACCATTATGGATAGGTAATAAACAACTTGCACAAGGTGGGACACATGAACTAGGCTAATAAGACGGAAATAATTAAATTAATGTCTAAATGGGTAAACTATGGGTTGATTATTCTAACACCCCCCCTTAAGCCTGACTTATGAGTAATATATCAGAAAATTATAGGGCCTAGCAACAAGGCTTAGTCACCCTTTACATACTGCATGTCCAAATAAACAAGGAAAGAGGCAAAACCAACTTGGAAAAATCCTCCCTTAAACATGGACTGTAAACAAAATTGTAGAATCTTGTCTCCACTCATGCTTTCACAGCATGATCAACAATCCCCAGCAGTGATTTGAGATTGTTGAAGGTCTTCTCACAAAATGCTTTGGTGAAGATATCAGCTACTTGTTCTGAAGATGAGCAGAAGAGTAGGTGAATGGTGCCATCATGCACAAGTTCTCTGATGTAGTGCATATGTATCTCAATGTGTCTGGTTCTCTGCTTCTGAACTGGATCCTTGCAGATTCGAATGGTACTCTGGTTATCACAGTAGATGGTAGTTGAGTACTCTGGTTCGAATCCACACTCTCCAAGTAAACCCTGCAACCATAAACATTGAGTTGCTGCATTAACAACTCCTCTGTACTCTGCTTCTGTAGATGAGAGTGCAATGGCACTCTGTTTCTTGCTTGACCAGCTAATTGGCCCTTCTGCAAGCATGAACACATATCCTGAAGTGGACTTTCTGTCTGTGCTATCACCTTCCCAATCACTGTCAGTAAATCCAATCAATGCAAGATCAGATTTTGCTTTATAGAAGATCCCATGTGTCCTTGTTCCCTGAACAAAGTTAAGGATCCTTTTGGCTGCTTTCCAATGGATCTCTTGAGGCTGATCCATGAATATAGAAGCCACACTTACTGCATAACAAATATCGGGTCTATTATGTGTCAGATACAACAAACATCCAATCAATTGCCTATACAGTGTATTATTTACCATCAGTGAAGAATCGGCTTCTTCCAGCTTCACTCTTGAAAGGAAAGGAGTTATGCTTGCTTTGCAATCCTTCATTTTGAATTTGTTCAGCAAGTCCAAGGCATATTTGGACTAGTGCACCTTGATTCCAGCTTTGGTTTGAGCAATCTCAAGCCCCAAAAATTGACTTAAGAGCCCCAAATCTGTCATGGAGAAGGCTTGGTTCATAGCTCCTTTTAAGGAAGCAATCTCAGCATGTGAGCTTCCTGTAATGAGGAGGTCATCAACATATAACACAATGATCATTAATGAACCATTAACTAACTTCAAATAGACATTTGGATCTGATTTGCACCGAACAAAATTTAGTGATAGCAAGAAGCTATCGATCTTGGCATACCAAGCCCTAGGGGCTTGCTTTAGCCCATACAATGACTTTCTCAACCTGCACAGAAGAGAAGGGTTAGTAGCAAAACCTTGAGGCTGCTGCATATATATCTCTTCAGTGAGATCTCCATTTAGGAAGTCACATTTTACATCCATGTGATGTACCTCCCATTGCCTTGAGGCTGCAATGGCTAGAGCTAGCCTGATGGAATCCATCTTTGCCACTGGGGAAAAGGTCTCATTGTAATCTATGCCATGAACCTATGAGTAACCCTTGGCTACCAATATGGACTTGTACTTTAGTGGTGAACCATCAGCAGCAAATTTGGTCTTATAGACCCACTTACACTGTACTAGTTTTCTCCCTGGGGAAAGATCTACTAGCTCCCATGTGTTGCTCTTCTAGAGTGAGCTGAACTCCTCCTTCATGGCTGTTTGCCATATTGGATCTCCTGTTGCTTCTTCATATGTTTGAGGATCAGACTCCACCATCAAATATCATTTTTCAGCAAACATAGTATCCTTCATGCACAGACCACTCTCAAACTGAGATATAGTCCTTCTTGGGTCATTGGGATCCCCAGCTAGCTCACCTGCTGCATGTAGTGTCTTGGCTGCCCATTTTGGCCTTGTAGGGCTGTTAGGGTCTGCAATAAACTCATCTCCATCATACAAATCAGAATCAGCATGTTCAACAAACTCTTTACTTACTTCTTGAGGTTCAGGTGGTGAAGAGGCTTCACCAACTTCCACTTCTGTAAGGGGTTCTTCTTCAAACTGAACACACCTTTCAATGAAGGCTTTGTTTGTGCTCAAATTTATCAACTTGTACCCTTTTTAATCTTCAGAGTATCCAACAAAAAGACACTCTTGGATTTGGGGCTACAAAGCCTTCCTCTTCTCTGTCGGGATTCTAGCCCAAGCCTTTGAGCCAAAAATCCTGAAATGGGTCACATCTGGCTTGTGCCCACTCCATGCTTCGAAGGGAGTCATGCCATCAAGATGTTTGTGAGGAACCCTATTCTGAATATAGGCTACACAGTTGATAGCTTCGGCCCAGTACTTTGGTGGCAAATTTTTTGCCTCCATCATGCATGTTGCCATCTCCTTCAGTGATCTGTTCTTCCTCTCAGCAACACCATTTTGCTGTGGTGTGTAAGGGATAGAATGCTGCATCTGAATACCTACATCTGCACAATAATTAATAAACTCAGACTTGACATACTCACCACCATTGTCAGATCCGAGGGCCTTGAGTTTCCTTCCAGACTGGTTTTCAACCAAAGCCTTAAAGACTTTGAATAGTCCAAAAACTTCAGACTTGTGTTTCAGGAAGTGAACCCAACAATACCTGGAAAATTCATCAATGAAAGTCAATGCATATTTGGCCTGACTCATAGATATATGAGGGAATGGATCAGCAACATAACTGTGGATCAGCTCGAGGGGTGCAGAGATTCTCTCATGACTAGCTCTCTCAAACTTATGCTCTGGGTGTTTTCCTAGGATATAGCCTTGGT
>LPNX010756240.1:253876-281007 GCA_001517045.1 Pseudotsuga menziesii | reverse complement strand
AACTTGCACAAGGTGGGACACATGAACTAGGCTAATAAGACAGAAATAATTAAATTAATGTCTAAATGGGTAAACTATGGGTTGATTATTCTAACACATAAAATTAAATTCAAATTAAATTGCAACTACTAAGCCAACTTTTCTTTTTCTTTTATAAATGCAAGTTAATGAACATAAAGCTAAGTATGAGAAACTACAAGAATTTTTAAGAATTTTTGAAATTTTCTTTGAAAAATAATGAAAAGCAATACTACATGCAACCTAATGCAAAATATTTTTGTCTTTTCTTTTCAAATAACTTCAAAAACTACAATGCAAATGAATGCAACTTGAGAAATTTGACTAATCTAAACATAGAAGCAGTGAAATGAGGCAAAAGGATCCCAAAATGACCTACTTCAACCAAGAGGAAGAAGACTAGAACAAACCCTGACTTGGAGAAACTAACCAACTTAAAAAGTTTGCTAGATCCACAAAGAAAAAGTGACAGATTGAGACTACAGGAAGCGATACAAAGTATAAAGCATTCAAGGACCTGATCACTAGCCTAGAACAAAAGCACTCAGACTTGTAAAACAAGTAGGAGGACCACCTACACTCACTAATGCAAGAAAATAAAACACCAAAAGCTCAAGAACTTGATAGAATCAAGCGGGAGATGTGACATACAGACCTCAGACTCACAGAGTCAAGTTATAAATAGAACCTCACAAGCAATAAAAAACCAAAAAGTGGGGACAAGCAAACCCTACAAAGCCAAAGGACTGCTACAGGAAACACACAACTATCTATGCAGACAACCCGCGTACAACACGTGACTATCCAAGAGGAAACCTGCGTGTACACATTGAAACATGCGAGTGTGTAGGTATACAACCCACGTGTGCTACTAAAAAAATTTCAAAGAAAAAAGATTAATAACAAGGCTCTAAACAAGAAAATCTATAAATCAAAGGCCACAAAAAGATTGAACACACCAAAAATAAAAAAGAAGAAAAGGCGAGTAAGGGGACCTAATGAATGGACCCACAGCAGGCTGGACTCCCTAGTGGATTCGCTAGTTCTGTTGTTCAGGACAATGCACCCTTGTAACCTAGGGTCTCTGTGGTTACCAACTTATAAGACAATTTCAGACAATCAGCTTGTCTAGAAAATGAAATAGGAATAAGGAAAAGGATTTACTTACCCGGTTTATGATGGTTGATCCAAGCTTAGTCTTCTCCTCTTTCGATCTCCTTCAAAGATTTCAAGGCTCTTCCAATTCACATGTGAAAGAAAAATTCTTCAATCAATATCTCATACATATATCAATGGTTAGTGAAATTCATATTCATAATAACATAATTAAAATCATTCATAATCCATTATACATGAGAAAGCAATAATACAAATATTGGAAGAAGAACTTTCTTTATTCATAAATAGAGAATGGTAAGATTACAACCCAGCTTCTGAGACAAGGACTCTACAAACTGAGGACACTGCGTTCTGCTGCTCCAAGAGGTCTTAGGCATACCACTAGCATAACTTTTCTCTTTCAAGAATGATTGATTAGTCCCATCCCATTCCCTCTATTTATACATGGGTAAATAGAGAGGTTTCGAAGGTTAGGATGGTTGAGACAGTTGAGATAGTTATTGATTAAGGATCAACTGATCTCGATTAATCGTGATTTATTATTTTTAATATTGGATTAAGTTACACATGAGTATTTATATAAGAAAGGCGCATATGACACACGATTTGCTTTAGGACAAGTCACGTGTTCAAGGTACACACGGGTTGCAATGCAAATAGTAGCATGTTCATCCTTAATCTCCAAATGAAAATGTATCAAGATGGAAAGGAGTTCATGTATTATCAGTTAAATACATCTATAGTGTTTGGGAAACTTCAATCCTAATTGTCCTTTTGTGTCCCGACATAGTAGATGTCAGTACTCAGATGGAGAAGTGCCATTTTGGTTGATAACAGTTACCAACATCCATTGGAATATTAGAGTTGACCAACCTATGAGGGATATTCTGGTGAGGTGTTGGTTACACAAATTCTTATAGAATCCACTAGTACATAGTGCACCACTGGTACTCAACAAGATTGTTGATTTTTTGGATTGCCAGGAAAAATTCCTCATGGTTGAAGGTGAGCGGGTGGAACTCACCTTACATGATGTGTATTTCATGACCAGTCTTCATCAACTTCGTATTATCAGAGATACCCAACCCAAACATCCACATTATGTGGACATGAGAGAGATCATAGCTTTCCATTGCATGGTGAGAGCAAGCATCCATGGTTTGTATATACTTCTGGATGAAATTGAGAACCTGAGAGACATGTGCTATCACAACGGGGTTATTGAGGGTCCTAGGATAGAGTGGTACATGCATTATCTTAGGATGGAACATGCTCTTGATGGAGAGAGTATTGGTTGGGACCTACTGTGGGTGGGATTAGATGTTCCTTACTATGGTTCAATGGGAGTTAAACCAAGTCAACCAAAATGGAGGATATTTTGGATTTACTTCCTTTATCCATTCCTTATTATTAAAGAGGGTAGCTACACCATGAACACACTTTATAGTGTGATACAATGGTCCAACAAATCCCAAGATGACTAAGTGGGGAGAGATGATTATCCGAGAGGGTGGAGGCATGATCAATAGAGTGTTTAGCTAATCATTATTTGTGTAGTGGCTCCAACTTTTGGTAGTAGTCAAGGACTATATGTACACATGCATGGGATACCAAGGAAACCTGGACTTACCTTTCCCCCCTAGATAGGCTTGGGAACCTGATGGTATGTATCCATTATGATTACAATTATGTTTACAACACTAGCATAGATGATAGCTAGATTTTTATATAATCTTGGTACATATGACTTATCATATTTGTTTGTAGATATAGGGCCACTTGCCCTAGCAGATTACTAGATATTATTTGGTCAGTTCAAGGGATTTGACCAGAATCCCTGGGTGCAGTGACAATAGAGGAGTGTTGAAGTGGTTCTCGATGGACTATCGGACTACTAGAGGGGATAGTGGGGTGATTTACCTCACATAGGTTATGATAGTGAAAACAAGGAGACTAAGGATGATGCCTCTGATTATTACGATGAATATTCAATAGTGTGTACAGATTCCCCCCATGCTACAAGCATGGGGATTTCTTACTAGAATTTTTTACTTTTACGAAGTTGTTGGGGCTGCTTTCTGTAGACACAACTATATTTTGGATATGATAGTATATACATATATATATGGATGCAAAAATTTAATATTTTTATGAGCCTCTTTATTATGTGATGTTATGTATGTGATGTTTATATATAGATGGATGGAAAATGATATGGAATGCATATGGTAGGTTTATTTCCTCATTATTGATGATTAATGTGCCACTCTAGAATATCATCATCTATTTGTTCTACTACACCATTGAAACTCTTAGGGACATGGATGAATGTAATGGATTAAAATAATCTAACCAATTGTTTACTGCGTAGGAATTTTCTAAAGAGGCAAGGATTGCGTACCTGATACCAATTATTCAACTATGTGAGAATCAACTGGGAATCTAGATAAAAATGAACTATGATGAATAATCATATGTATATAGCGTTGAAACCCACAGTTGAATCCCACAAGGTTAATTGGATTGTACCATAGCTTATGGAAACTTGGACCATGAGGACTTGATGATTATTATTGAATAATGATAGAATTCTTGTTGAAGCCCTTGATGGAGATTGAAGAGGATTCCACTTGGGCATAACATGTGGGAGTATGGATTTTGGAACCCTTAGTATTGTGGTGTATTAATCCATTGAAAAATGCTTGAACCCTTGAGGTGGATTCATTTGACATTTCTTTCACAATGAAGTATTTAACATGTCAATGGATCCCTTTGACTTTATCATGGCATAGAATCCAGTAGTCCCTCTCACATATTGCATAGTGAAATCATATTCTTAAGGTGCCATGTTGGACTCAAGAGGCAAGTCATCTCTCAAAAGGAGGAAACAAATCTTATCTTATATTAAAAATGGCATAAAAATACAAGTAAATCTCGTGCCAATCAAACACGGGTCAAAAACTAAAAGAAATAATTTATTATCTAGTCGGCTCCACTTAATACAAGAAATAAATTAGTATAAATAGGAGCTAACACCTTCATTTGTGAAGTGAGAGTGCGAAAGTTCCATCTCTAAAATTCCGGTAAATAGATCATTGTGGCAGTCCTAGTGGAGGATGATACAAGTCTGGTCAGTTCATGGAAGGAGTAAGTCTGAGCTAGATGCAGCTTGAGAAGTATGTCTTGTTTTTTTTATTTTTTATCTAGCTCATGAATGGTTATATAACAAGGGAAAGTGGAAGTATAAGTATGAAAAGTAGCTGCAGGAGCTAACGCATTTTGATCAAGTTTTAAATTTGAATTCTCTCTCTCTCTAGTTCAGGTCAAACAGATAATAGAGGTAGCTACAACATGCAAGTAAATGTCAGTGATAAGAAGAGGTTATAGTAGCATCCTGCAAGTGTATAAGAGAAGTTCATGCATTGTTTTGGAATTCTCTTTGATATTAGGCATTAGTTGCAATAAAGGAAACCAAGATCAATGTAGTGAAAGAAGTTTTAAATTTCTATGATTTCTTGGATCTGTGGACAAATCTTAGACTACTTGTTGTCTTGGATAAGGAGTGCATGTGTATAACCTTTGAAGACATAAGTAGTATCGATGTTTTTGAATACTTCTTGATGACTTGACATGTGACAAGTTGATGACATTAATAGAACATCCATGACATGATAGTGATTGATGGCAATGAAAGCTTGACTTGAAAAGAAAGCTAGTACATGACACAGAATTGATGACAGCGATATGTAATGCTTGTGGAAAAAATTGATGACAGTAATCAATATGTGATGGAAAGATGAGTCTTTCACCTTGAGGTTTGGATACCTCAACGCTTCTTAGTTGGATCTAAGAAAACCAAGATAGGTCTTGGAATAGGAGTTGGTGCTCTTTAGTCAGTTGGTGTTGATGTAATCATGAAGATTGAAGGCTTCCATTGTACCTCATATAAAGTTATAAACAAAATTTTACTATACTTGTCCTATGATGTGTCTCTTGTTATGATATATGTTGATGACATGCTTATGTGGATATATGAAATTAGTTTATTAGTTTATGAATGATCATGTACTTGGTATGTTATGCACATAATGAAATTTGTCTAAGTTTTTAAGGAGTAGAAATTTCTAGAGGTGCTAGCACATTGATTCACCCTCCCTCTCAATGTGCCATTGTGTCTAACAATTGGTATCAAAGATCTTGATGGAGATCCATGGAAACACAATGGATGTGTAAGTAGATTTTCCCTGGCAATGATGTTCCAGTATTTGACGTGACATATTATTTTGGTTAGAGAAGCAAGATGAAAGCCTACTTGAAGAATTTTGGTGTTTGGAATATTGTGATAAATCGACCCATTCTGTCCAATAAGAAGACCAATTCAGTTGCACAAAAAGAATCCAAGAAGCACAACACCACTTCTTTGAAATTTATCATGGATGAACTCTCAAGATCGGTCAAAGAGAGTGTAGGGTAACACACTTGAGCCAAAGACCCATGGTTGAAGTTGGAAAGTGAATACTAAATATGAAGACAAAAAATCAAAAAATCAAAGAAAGAAATGGAATTCAAGCCCACTGAATATGTGACAAGAAGAAAATGAAGTGCAAGCATTAGACATCAGTGAAGGTAAGGCTATTTTTTATTATAGTATCATTGATTGTGATGGCATTGAAAATGATCTTAAAGATGTTAAGAAATATTTTTCAGCACATATTTTAATGGACATTGAACTCAAATACAATTTGAGGATTAAAAATAAGATCTTGAGGTCCTTCAAAAATTATCAAAAGAAGACTATGGATCTACTCAAGAAACTCAATCACAAGAGGACAAGTTTACAAGTTGATCTAGAATACAAACAAGATGAAACTGAAATATTAAACACCAAATTGATCAATCAAGCCAGAGAACAAGAAGAGCCTAGTGAAGATTCAAAAGATATTGAAGAAACAAGGATGTCTAATGTTGATTTGAAGATTCAACATGAGGAAGACAAAAGGATAGAAGAGGTCCTGAAGAATCAATTCGATGAAAAATAAAAATCATGCCCAAAACTTGAAATGGAAGTGGTTGATCTTAGTAAGAAGAACAAAAATTCAAGTTCCTATGTCAAGTTCAAAAATAGTTTTGTCATCCTAGATGAGATCTTGGATTTCCAAAGATCACCTTTTGACAATACTGGCTTGGGTTACAACAAATAATAAAACTATGAAGATATCTCAAAGACTCCTAAGAATATTGAAGCAATATGATCATCCCCCAAAAGTGAAATCCAAGCTGCCCCTCATATACCTGCAAAAGACATCAGAAAATTTGGACATCAAGGACTTAATCTTTCTCCTCAAAGCAAGTTTAGAAAAGAGACATCCTCAAGTTGGAATCAGGAATCCAGGTATGAAAACATGTTCAGTGTTTATTTCTACTCATGTAATGATTTTGGCCATAAGTAATTGGATTATACATCTCATGCAAGCAGTGTTGAGCCTCTTAATAACACAGTTAGATGCTGGACATGCAACAATGTTGGTCACATTGTTGCACATTGTCGCACTACGATATTTTATAGTTGCAATGGATTTGGGCACAAAGCTCAAGATTGTGTGAATTCAAGAAGACAATCTATAAGCAATTCCTCATACACAACCACAAGGAAATCCTATGAACCATGGAAGAAGAATAATGCAGGAAGAAATGAAGCTCAGAAGAAAAAATGATCTGGATCAAGGACACTCCCAGGTGTTGATTAAAAGGAATGAATCGTTGAAAGTGAATGAAGTGGATCAGTGTAAAGAAGATGGTTTCCATGTGGCAAGCCAAGATTGAGGTCTTTCAAAGAACATGGTGTTTGGTCACAAAAATATGACATGTTATTCATCTTTCATATACCATTTGTCACCTTTATTCCTATTTTATCCTTCCATAAAACCATTAATTTCCATCACTTTCATAATACATATGGGTTTATACTACCATTTTCCAAATTATTTGTTTTGATCATTTTTAAGAGAATTCTTGATTAAATATTAGAAATTAATATATTTTTCACATATATCTCAAAGATTTGTGTGATCTTTGTAATGCAGGGATATTTGAAGCTTTCAACCAATGAGTATTCAAAAGCTTCCTGAATGTTTTATCCATCTTTTCAATATTTGAAAGAGATAATTCAAGATAATTTCAAGGAGAAGATCATGGAGATAGAATATCCTATCCAAGATATTATGGAGGATTTGAAGGGATAAGTTGAGAGAAAAGTGCATCTATAATTATGAGTTGTTTATCTTCTTATTCAAAGCATTCATGTGTAAATAAGAGGGTACTCTCCTGGTTTGGGAGGAGGCCTTTCTTTAGAAATAAATAAATAGAGAAATAGTTTATATTTTTTAGAGTTAATCATGGATTTGACCCTTTTGTAATATAATTGGTGTTTTAGAATAAATATTTGGATTTCTCCATAATAGATTTGTATTTTTGAGTTGATAATTTAGATTTCATGTGAGCTTAAATTTGTTTGTCATTTGTTATTTTTCATTTGTCATTTGTCATTTGTCACATATTTTACCATAGATTAGTTTTCTCATTTTGACGCTTTCCTAGTTAAGTTTGCTTTCATGCTTTTTTGAGTTTACTTTATGCCATTTTGTTCTTTATTAGATTTGGATTCAACAAAAATACTATATTGGTTTCCTTTCAAGCATTAGCATAGGTTAGGTGTACTCTAATCCTGTATATATTTTTCTTGCACCTCTAAGTTTACAAACTCTGGATTGATAATTTATGTCGAATTAACTATCATATATTTTGCTAGCCATTTTGGCATCATTGTCGGGGAGGTGATAAAAGGGAGTTGGAGTTTAGGTAGGTAGAGTGGTTGCTTTCATATACATCAAGGATGACTTCACTATAGAATTTCCGTGGTGTAACAGCCTGATGCATCAACTTTAGGGGGTCATCCCAAAGCCTTGTTGTCCTTTTTTCCATGCAAATAAGTTTCTTATTCGCAAGCGTGTTCATTTTTTTTCGCAAAGTGTGATTTACTTTTCGTGCAAGAGTGTTTAATTTCCGCAAAGAGTTCTTCTATTTTATGCAATAATATTTCTTTTATGCGAGTTTATTTTTTATCCAAGAGTGCCTTTATCTAGTTTATTATTATGCATATACATTTTTTTTGTAGTGTAAGTTTGGATTGCTTTCATTATGCGTTAGTTTTGATTTTTGATTTCGTACTGTTTCATAGTGCTTTGTATTGTTTTCTACCATTATTTTCATTTGTAGCATTTAATTATCAGTAACATTATTTTACAATGAGTATTAGTTTGTAACAACTTGCTCAAATTCTAGCAATAGCTGGGATCTTTTCTTCAAAAGAAGAGCACATTTTGACCACAGTTAAAATTTTAACTACTCCTCCTAAATTGAAATAAGAATCAACATTCGAGGAACTATGTATATCATAGGAGGAGAAATTATGCAAGCAGTATATCGAGGAGGATGAAGAAGGGATTTTGGGTGATCTAAATCAGAATGTAAATCAAACTTATGAAAGTTTCATCGAACAATGGTTTCAAGTAAGTACTAGGTTAGATCAGTTTTGTTTCTGTTTTTATTTTGTTAAATCACATTTTTTACAACAGTTAATTTTGCACAATCCTTTATATTCTATATTTCAATCTCAAAAATTGAACATGAACAAATTCTTATTTTTGTTACATAGATGGTTACATTGGAAGTTTCATTTTATGTAAAAAAATTCTAAAATTCCCAATTAACATAGAGTAGGTAGGATTAAACAATAAGACATGTTTAATGGTCATTTTCATTTTGAATAAGTAATGTGTAATAATAAAATAGGATGCTTTAGAAAATATTTTAACAAATAGTGACAATAAAAATTAAAATAAGCAAACATAAAAATAAACAAATTCTTTTCTATCCAATAAAAATAAAATAAAAAACAAGCATACAAATAAAAATTATTTTATGCCCATTCCATCTTCTCTACGCATTCATCCTTTCATGCCAAAACCTACAAAAAGCAATTTCAACCAACAAATATTATAAAATAATAAAAAATAAAATAACACATAAATATAAAACTTAAAAAAACAAAAACAGTTTTCCGAAACCCTTGTTGCCTACGCATTCGCCTTCCATGAATTTCATTCTCCATTGAATATGGTAGTGGAAATGGTGTTAGTACATTGTTGGGTATAAAATCAAATTAACCCGAACTACCCTTGCTTTCCTTTGCTTGATTAACATAAATTTGTGGCTTTCCTTTTTTTGGTTTTCAATTTGACTGAGGAGCTAGTTTATATCTAGATCTATCCACAAGCACTAAACCTGCATCTACCTTTTCCATATCTACTTTTACTGGCCATGTAGACCTCTACCTCAATTCATTCAAACTATTGCACTGTGGAAAAAGTGTTTAAAGACTGTAGAAGCTATTAGCCTGCCATCTTATCTTCTAGGTTACGTATCATTCTTTTCATCTTCTTTGCCTACGATCGATCAGTTCAAGTGGAACTTAAACTCTCTATCTGCATTTTGAATCTACCTATGCATTGAAAATTAGTTATTGGAAATTTCATGACCATAACAAACAATTATAAATTGGAGTAGGCAGAGATAGAGCTTTGAACCGTTCACTTCCTGGACTGGAGGTCATCTAATGTATCCTAGATTTTGATCCTAATAGGTCTCACCTGCATGTCAATATCGGTATCCACTGATTCTGCTAAATTTATCCTCGACTCATCTACCTGTCAACATATATCTTACCAATCAACTACATGTGGATCCTCCAAAATTTTCTCCTCGATTCTACTAGATGTCGCAGATATCATGGGTTTTTCCTACGATTCCTATGGAGGGTTGAATTAAACAATGCAACTAATGCCTAGGTCAGAATGAATATCCTTTAAAAGAATATACACCATCAAGGAAAAATGACCTATCTGCATTAATCTCGATTAATTTATTAAATCGGTTATGAAATCAATATTGTAATGCAGACAATGAGGGCATATTGAAAGCAATAATAATCATTTCCACACCCGTAACAAATGCATCAACTTTTGGATCAATAGAAGATCGACTACTATTGATGCATTAACTACTCCGTCATGAAGAAGGTTTTTCATCTACACATCAACTGATGCTATTTTTTATTGCTAGCTCACTATCGCTTAGGATCTATCCCATTGGCATGCATATTCTTCGTTTGGATTGAATGTAACCACGTTCGTTGCTTCTATAATTTGTAATTGACACATCACTTGGAAACTGCGTCCAAGATCTTCCCACCCCAATTAATGCATCGGATTCAACATTAGATTGATACCTAGACTGATCCTTTGTGGCAGCTTCAACTGCCTGGAATTCCTCATGCATTAGTCGAAGAAATCACCATCATTTGGATATTGCGTTGTCGTTCACATCTTTTCTTTGATTGTTAGAGATTTCTTTGGAAACCGTAAATTGACTTCTACTTTTAGAACTTGATGTATTAATGAATATTTTTTGTATGTGCATACCCATCGAAGTGCATCCGTAAATATAATTGGAGTGTCAAATCTATTCGAAGATAGACTGTTGGAATATGACGAATGAAATATCTTCGTCATATTCCTCTTACAGATACTCTTCTTACGAGGGTGTTTCTTGCAATTCCTACAACAAAAATTCCATTTATATACATTTCCTGGTATAACATTCCATTTTCAGGATGGAGTGCATATTCGTATCCACAAATAAGGAATTTTGACGCCAACAGACTGCCCAATACCCCGATGAATATGTACTTCAACAAGTGGTCTATAAACTCGACCGAATATGGTGTCGCATGGCCATCCCTGTGATAGATTCTGGTGTCTGAAATGCTCAACCTCTCACCAACCTCTCCCCAGCTGGATTCATGAATGGGCAATCGATCATCTCATTCAGATGCTTGAAGGGAGGTGCTTCAGATCATGACGTTGGTCACCATTGTTTTTATTAGTGATTTTTTAGATCATCACTGAGATTTACGCGAGTAAAATCAACCATGCTCTTTTCATTCCATGATGTGAGACATGTAATTTCCTGCACTTATGAATAAGAATTTAACATGTTATGCTTTAATGTGATTATTCTTGGACCTACTCGGTCTCCATATGGAGGTGGATTTTTCAAGTTGGAGTTATTCTTACCTGAAGACTATCCTATGGTTGTTCCGAAGATCTGATTTTTGACAAAAATATGCTATCCAAATATTGATAAGTTAGGTCGGATATGTTTGGACATTCTAAAGGATAAATGGATCTCTACTCTTCAAATTCAAATGGTTTTTCTAAGCATCCAAGAATTGTTGAGTATACCTAATCCCGATGATCCACTTTCTGAGAACATTGCTAAAAACTAAAGGTGCTTCTTCCCATTATATTTGAATTTATTGATAGCAATGCACTTTCACAATCCCATGTAAGCAATTTTGTTGACATAATGGAGATGGCAACAAGAACTTATAGTTTTTGTTATTACCAATGCACAACTTGGTTGGCTATTTACTTAACCGATTGACTTCTATTTCTACTCTTTGCTATTTAATCGGTACAACAAGCCGCAACTAGAGCCCCTCTGGTGATGCTTTTTCACACTTGTCATGTTTTGATGATGAAAAATGGAATCAAAACTGTAATGTGCTCCATTGCGAATACTTGGTTAATTAAATCTATATATCCAACTGACCCTGGGTATGCTAAATAATGAAGCAACACAACATTATCGAATATGCCTTATTGTTGCTTTGAAAATGTTTTGCAGGATAGGGTTAGTGGAAATAAATAATAAGGAATTTATTTTAAGTTGTTTTTTATTTTTATTTTGTTCCAATGATAAAACAATTCAAAAGTTAAAAAACATTAATCTAATAAAAACTTTAAAAAAAATTGCTTTCTTTTATTATGATAATGACATAAAAATAAAAATAAAAATTAAAAACATATAAATAAAAAATAAAAAATAAAAAACATTAGGTAAATAAACAAAAACCATAAAAATTAAAATTGCAAATGAACTTGGAATCTTCTCAAAACCAAAAACTCCATGCTTTGATACGTGTGTTATGCTAACTTGTTTTCTCAAGTCACTAAAAAAAAGTTTTGACAAGAAGGGTTGCTTAAGGTGCATTACTACCTTCGGCTATAAATGGATTTCATTTATTTTCTTTGACTTGGTTTGTTAAGCACATATTTTCTTGTATTTTCAATGCTCTCGCAAGTTTGTTGCAAAAAAATGCTAAGCTTTTACAAGTTCAAAGACGATCAAATTGCATGCATAAGTGATTTCAAGAATCACAGAAACTTTTCAGAAAAATGTTCCATTGAAAACTTGAAGCAGTTGAGTTTCCATTGTGTATGTCACATTATTTGTTGCCACAAAGAAAATTTTCTGAAACCATTCACATCATGACATGATCATTAAACCTTCCTTTTTCAAAGTTCCCCAGTCATCCATGTTGAAGTCTACTTTGTCATTTCCTATGTAGTCGGCATAAAACTTTTTATCCATCACTACTACCTTATGACTTCATGCATGTTTACTTTTCTGAGTTTCCTACATTTTTCCTTATTTTCACTCATCTTTTATCTAATGAGCATAAACTAACTGGGGTCAAAAAATACCGTTAGTAAGTATTTAATGTTCCACCAAAATTATATTCTGCGAATTTTTATATTTGCACTCCCATTGAATGATGTGGGATTCCTTAAGGCCCACCTTTAAACAAGTCTCTTTCCATCGACTTCAACACCTTATCTCGAATAGGGAATAGAGAAAATTCTAGTACCTTGGAATCTACATGCCTTAATGGCATATTTCCTCACTAACAATCACATAAATACATCAACGTCTCTTGATTGATAGATATTACAGGTGTATCGACATCAAGGCATTTATTCATACCTGTTAAGATGTACTTTTGGTACCTTGAAACCCATTGACATCAATGGTGGTTTATCTCACATTGGTTAGTGACATTCATTAATAGTCGATAATCCAATGACTTGTTTTTGTGTTCGACTACAATACATTTATTCACACAAGAAAGAATTGTACCATGGGAAGGATTTGTAGCAGTTGCAGTTGATATGTTTTTTGTTGGTTCTTTATGTAAATAAAAGGCATACTTGTTCAAGGGTAGAAAACATCTAGTTTGCTTCAAAAATAGGTAATCTATATGTATCTCAGCAGTCACATTCCTATTGCATAGTTCATCAACATTTTGGGTAAGTGGAGGTATGTTCTTTTCTAATATTTAATCATGCAATTCCTTGAATGCTAGAAATAAATAAATTTGGAAATCCCCTCACTATATTCCCTTTCTCCTTTGCATACACATAATACATCTTAAGTTGGGGGGGGGACTATCCATTACCATTTTACATATTCATCATCTCATTTACCATTAACCAACATGTCTTTCCCAAACTATGCTTTGTTGCACTTTGAATAAAAAAAATTGCGATATATATTGGCATGATTCATAATATGAAGAAAAGACTTCCTAATGTACATTAATGGTTCATAATTTCCAATGCATGTATGCTTTCAAATCTTATGTATTGCAACAAAAATACAGGTAAACAAACAAATGGTGTTAACACAAGAACCAACATTTGTTATTTTCATGGTTGTCACACAAGAACCAACCATAAGAAAAATAGCTTCCACTCATGCATTTCAAATCATGGAATGATTTAATGTTACACACCATCATCATGTAAAGCCCCAGCTACAAAGCCAATTTTTTTAAAGAGAATCAATGCATAGTTGCATGAGGACATGCAACAAATTGAGTAGGGGGGATGTGTTTGGTCGCAAAAATACGAGATGTTATTCATCTTTCATATACCATTTGTCACCTTTATTCCTATTTTATCCTTCCATAAAACCATTAATTTCCATCACTTTCATAATACATATATATTACCATTTTCCAAATTATTTGTTTTGACCATTTTTAAGAGAATTCTTGATTAAATATTAGAAATCAATATATATTTTCATATATATCTCAAAGATTTGTATGAGATTTGTAGTGTAGGGATATTTCAATCTTTCAACCAAGGAGAATTCAAAATCTTTCCGAATGTTTTCTCCATCTTTTCAAGATTTGAAAGAGATAATTCAAGCTAATTTCAAGCAGAAGATCATGGAGATAGAATATCTTATCCAAGATATTCTGGAGGATTTGAAGGGATAAGTTGAGATAAAATTGATTTTGTAATGATTAGTTGTTTATATTATTCCAAGCATTCATGTATAAATAAGAGGGTTCTCTCCTCATTTGGGAGGAGGCCTTTCTCTAGAAATAGAGAAATAGAGAAATAGTTTATCTTTTTGAGAGTTAATAATGGATTTGATCCTTTTGTAATAGAATTGATATTTTAGAATAAATATTTTGATTTCCCCATGATAGATTTTTTATTTTGAGTTGCTAATTTAGATTTCATATGAGCTCATATTTGTTTGTCATTTGTTATTTTTCATTTATCATTTGTCATTTGTCGCATATTTTACCATAGATTAGTTTGCTCATTTTCACGCATTTTTATTTAAGTTTACTTTCATGTTTTTTTAATTTACTTTATGCCATTTTGTTCTTTCTTAGATTTGGATTCCACGAAAGTAGTATATTTGTTTCCTTTCAAGCATTAGAATAGGTTAGGTTTACTGTAATCTTGCATAAATTTTTCTTACACCTCTAAGTTTACGAACTTCAGATTGATAATTTATGTCGAATTAACTACCATATATTTCGCTAAACACTTGGTATACTTTGATTTCATGGAGTTTTGAGGATGGACTCAAAGGTAAATGATTGATACTCCAAGAAAGGAAACAGGTCAAAGGATCGTGGTTGTAGAAGAGAACAAAAACGAAGACTATTTGATAGGGAGAGAAAGTGTAATTTACAACTGATGATTATTTACTTGTCAGTGACATCACAACTGTAGGTGAAAAGGAGTAAAATATAAGAAGTCAACAGAATCAAAGAAGGGGGGGGGGACTACAAGAAAATATTTGCAAACTTACATAGCAAGGATTGACTTTCGAATTGGTCCTATAAAAAATGTTCAGAAACATCTTGATGCAGACTCATTGTACGTGGTAGAGATTGATGTTAGAGAACCAACTAAAAGAACTATATTCAGTGGCCTTGTTAAATATATCCCTATTGAGAATTAGAAGGTGTTAACTATGGTGTTAGATGCTCCAATTGATTATCATACCATTGTGGAATTAATGTCTCCATGTTTGAAATTTCCAGAATTTGGGGATGAACCAGGTGGGGTTCGTAATGGCCCTTTTAAGGAGAAAATACTTTTGAGATGCATTGCTTACCATTTTCTTTGAGAAACAAAGAAAATGTTGTTTCTCGTGGTTCTTCATCTTATCGAGATGATATCCTATAATATATCCAATTTTGTTGGAATTCATAGCAAAAGGTGATGACCAAGTAAACATTTCATGAAATGTTGAGGGTTCAATGCATTAGGTTCCAAACATGACATGCAACAAAAAGGATAAAGAGGAAATTATGGTAGAGGTAGCAATTGAAGAAAATGAAGTGAAACAAGATGCCGATGCATGGAGGATAGTCCTTGATGCATGCTTACCTTTTATGAATTTACTAGATGATTGCTGAGGAATTTATTATAGCATCCATAAAGTGTATCGATGACTCTCTCTAGCTTTGAATATGATTGATAGGGATGTCTTCAAGAAACACGTGTTGTTGGTATCTGATTGTATGAATTATATTGGGAATATAGTTGGTTATAATCCAACTCGACATGAGGATACCCATTAATGATTGGCATATCATCGACATGAGAAGTACATGATTTTATCTCTGATTTTGTTAAGGCATTCAAAGATTAGAAGCAACACTTTTCAAGCCTTGTTGAAGACAACCAAAGCTACACAAATTTCTTATCTCCAGTAAAGAAACTACACCGTCAGGAAGCCAAAATGAAAAATACTTTAAGGAATCCAAAGACATTTTAAGAAGAAAATATCATGAAGTAAGAAGGTATCCGCAGGTGTCTTGTGTAGTTCAAAATTCGGTGGTATAAGGAAACAAGCAGTTGTAGAATATAAATGTTTATCTCTTTACAAAACTTGAAACTAGTCGAATTCCTAACCAAAAAACACAAGTCGGATTGATGTAGGTGTCTTGTGTAGTTCAGAATTCGGCGATATAAGGAAACAAGCAGTTGTAGAATATAAATGTTGATCTCTTTACAAAACTTGAAACTAGTCGAAGGCCTAACCAAAAAACACAAGTCAGATCGATGAAGAAGGAATTTTGAGGATAGAAGGATACCAAAAGCATAAGGTCAAGCATATCTCAGACATATAGTGGAATGAAAATGTTGCAAGTACATTAACAAAGCAACAAGATCGCCTCTGACAATTTTAGGCATCCAAGGAAGAACTAGAAATGTTTTTATACTGAAATTTGTATGGATATTTAGTCATGATCTTGGTCAAGAAAAATGAAGAAGTATGCTTGGACTAGAGACACTTACAGAGACTTAGACATTGGAATAGTCAACATTTACCAAAAATAAAGTTCTATGCAATTATCTTGAAATCAAATGATTACAATGGACTTTCTTGGGAGCAACATAGATCAAAGGTTTTAGGAAGAGCAAGGACCATTGATTTAATGTCACTCTTAGAAGTTAAATGTTGATTTTGTGAAGCCCTATGTTGCACCATATATATAGGAAGAATTCATCAGTATGCAAATTTGATAAATTCATTCTCAAACAAGACACCAACAACACAAGTTTGAGCACTTAGTCCATTGATATCCTATAGCAGCTCATTGAAGGTAGGTGTAGCGATCTCATAAGTAGGCATGAATAATATAATATTTGATTTATGAAGGTATATTTCTAAATATAGATTGAATGACAATTTAACTTCCCTATTGGACCAATTTTGAAGAAAAATTATAGTTCATCCATACATACTGAAAAAGAGATAATCTAAAGCCATCCATTTGATATCCACTATGAAGAACATAGTATGTAATGTCTAATTTGAATCAACTACAAGTTTGAGGCAATCAAAAGCACAACTGGAAGTTCTTTGATACTACTGAAGTTCACAAATGATTGAAAGGCAGACTAACTTGTATGTGATAGTGAAAACCTTAGTTTTGAAAGTAACAACAAGTCTACTTTTAATGGACAATGAATGTATTGTACACTTCTCCTTTTAGACCAGTCAAGAAAATTTGGACAGAGTTGACTTGACTTCTTGATTAGGATATGAGCAGCATAGCCTATGTATTTGTTAGGGAGAGCTAGACCAAAGGAGTAAGCAGAAGGATTTAGACAAATCAGTCACAGCAGCATACCAGATAGGGGGAGTAGATAGCTCAGGAAAATAAGAAGTCCATTTGAAATGGGGGTCAAACATTTTAGCATGATCTCAGGAAGTATCCAATAATACAATTTTTTGGGGGGCACTGTGAAGATTTTAATGGATAAGTGTTGACCCTTTGTCATTAATGTCAAAGGGGGAGAGTATTTGAAGAAGTGTTTCCATCAATGACAAAGGGGGAGTTTGTTGAGCATGGTTGTCATTAATTACAATCCATTAATGACAAAGGAGTGACAAAGGTTGATGACATGGAAAGTAGGACATGGTAGTTTGGGCATTGGGGAACTAGGAGGCCCAAATGACCCATTTCGTGGTCATTTGTGGGGTCATGGAACCTTTGTATATGGTTTAAGTCATGGATACCACACACTTGTTGATGGAGTCGCTTCTACTTGTACTTGGTAAGGAGATACAAATGACCCATTCAGTGGTGATTTTATGAAGATGTTATGACTTTATGGGGTCATGGAACCCAAATGCATGGTGTGTTGGACCACTTGATGGATATGGCATTAGAACCCATAGTTGAATCCCACAAGGTTCATTGGATGGTACCATTGCTTGTGGTAACATGGACCATGAGGACTTGATGATTATTATTGCATAATGACGGAATTCTTGTTGAATCCCTTAATGGAGATTGAAAAGGATTCTACTTAAACATAACATGTGGGAGTATGGATTTTGGAACCCTTAGTATTGTGGTGTAATAAGCCATTAAAAAATGCTTGAACCCTTGAGATGGAGTCATTTTACATTTATTTCACAATGAAGTCTTTGACATGTTGATGAAGCCCTTTGACTTTATCATGGCATAGAATCCTTGATGATGGTGAAGCCCTTGGTTATTTTGATCAATTAGGACGTCGAACTAGTGGGAAGTCCCTATTGGACCAATTTTGAAGAAAAATTATAGTTCATCCATACATACTGGAAAAGAGATAATCTAAATCCATCCATTTGATATCCACTATGAAGAACATAGTATGCAATGTCTAATTTGAATCAAATACAAGTTTGAGGCAATCAAAAGCGCAACTGGAAGTTCTTTAATACTACTGAAGTTCACAAATGATTGAAAGGCAGACTAACTTGTATGTGATAGTGAAAAACTTAGTTTGGAAAGTAACAACAAGTCTACTTTTAATGGACAGTGAATGTATTATACACTTCTCCTTTTAGACCAGTCAAGAAAATTTGGACAGAGTTGACTTGACTTCTTGATTAGGATATGAGCAGCATAGCCTATGTATTTGTTAGGGGGACCTAGACCAAAGGAGGAGTAAGAAGAAGGATTTAGACAGATCAGTCACAATAGCATACCAAATAGGGGGAGTAGATAGATCATGAAATGAAGAAATCCATTTGAAAGGGGGGGCAAACATTTTAGCATGATCTCAGGAAGTATCCAATAATACAATTTTTTGGGGGGCATTGTGAATATTTTAATGGATAAGTGTTGACCCTTTGTCATTAATGTTAAAGGGGGAGATTATTTGAAGAGGTGTTTCCATCAATGACAAAGGGGGAGTTCGTTGAACATGGTTGTCATTAATGACAAAGGAGTGACAAAGGTTGATGACATGGAAAGTAGGACATGGTAGTTTGGGCATTGGGGAACTAGGAGGCCCAAATGACCCATTTTGTGGTCATTTGTGGGGTCATGGAACCTTTGTATATGGTTTGAGTCATGGATACCACACACTTGTTGATGGAGTCCACTTCTACTTGTACTTGGTAAGGAGGTACAAATGACCCATTTAGTGGTGATTTTATGAAGATGTTATGACTTTATGGGGTCATGGAACCCAAATACATGGTGTGTTGGACCACTTAATGGATATAGCATTAGAACCCACACTTGAATCCCACAAGGTTCATTAGATGGTACCATTGCTTGTGGTAACCTAGACCATGAGGACTTGATGATTATTATTGCATAATGACAGAATTCTTGTTGAATCCCTTGATGGAGATTGAAGAGGATTCTACTTAAACATAACATGTGGGAGTATGGAGTTCGGAACCTTTAGTATTGTGGTGTATTAAGCCATTAAAAAATGCTTGAACCCTTGAAATGGAGTCATTTTACATTTATTTCACAATGAAGTCTTTGACATGTTGATGAAGCCCTTTGACTTTATCATGGCATAGAATCCTTGATGATGGTGAAGCCCTTGGTTATTTTGATGGGGTATTTACTATTTTAATTAAGAATAAATCCTCACTTAACACATATGATAAATCAGTCCAACAGCCCCTCTCACGTATTGCATGGTGAAAGCATATTCTTAAGGTGCCATGTTGGAGTCACAAGGCAAATCGGCTCTCAAAAGGAGGAAATAAATCTTATCTTATATTAAAAATGGTATAAAAATACAAGTAAAGGTCAGCCCAATCAAACAAGGGTAAAATACTAAAAGAAATAATTTATTACCAAGTTAGCTCCATTTAATACAAGAAATAAATTAGTATAAATAGGAGCTAATGCCCTCATTTGTGAAGTGAGAGAGGAAGTTCTAGCTATGAAATTCCGGTAAATAGTTCATTGTGGCATCCATAGTAGAGGATGATAAAATTCTGATTAGTTCGTTGAAGGAGTAAGTTTGAGCTAGACGCGGCTTAAGAAGTATGTCTTGTTTTCTTTTTTTTTGATCTAGATCATGAAAGGTTGTAAAACAAGGGGAAGTTGTAGTAGAAGTGTTCGGGTACACAGGGTACTCCCAAAAGACTGAACACCTTCAGAAATCACTTCATATAAATAGATCACAGATCAACACACCGATGTTTGTCACGTGGTTAAAACCCTCGAGAGGGAAACAGTCCACAGCCCCAGCCAAATAACTACTTGGAGCAATTAATTATGCAAAATAAAGAAATTTACATGAGCTTCTCATAATCGATCAACTAGCCAAGGTCCCTCTATGCTCTTTAAATAGAGATCATAGACCAATCGGGTGTTAAGCCATGGATCAATGGTAGGTATGATCTAAGAGAAGTTGAACCGTCGGATTACTCTATGTCTAGAACATATTGTAACCGTCAGATTAGAATATTTACAAATGCATACTAATGCATACTAAATAAACACACTTTTACCTAACGGATATATTACACAAGTTGATCTTAACTAACTCCTAAGTGTCTAAATATCCTAACATCCCCCCTTAAGAACAACTTGGGATAGGATTGAAGGATTTACAAAAGTGACACTATTAGGAGAAGAAAGGAGGAATTAGAGCCTATCCCCCCTTAAGGACACATTCCTGAACTCCTAACATAGACCAATGTTTAGAAAACTTTGCTTCTGTAAGAGACTTGGTGAAGATGTCTGCAACTTGATCATTTGTTGGGCAATAGAGCACTTCAATAACACGATCACGAACAAGATTTCTGATGAAGTGCATGTGTAGCTCAATGTGTTTGCTGCACTGATGTAGAACTGTATCTTTGGCAAGCTTGATGGCACTTTGATTGTCGCACCAAAGTGGGGTAGGCTGCTGCTGCTCGAATCCAAACTTTGAAAGGATCTGTCGAAGCCATAAAGCTTCCTGACTGGCATTAACTACGGCTCGATATTCTGCTTCTGCTGAAGAAATAGAAAGAGCTTGTTGTTTCTTACAAGCCCAAGTGATAGGTCCAGATCCCAGACTGAAAACATAACCTGTAGTATACTTTCGATCATCAGGATTGTCGGCCCAATCTGAATCAGTGAAACCAACCAACAAAGGTTTTCCCCCTGTACTATAATGAATCCCAAACTGAATTGTACCTCTAATATATCGAAGTATTCTTTTTGCTGCGTTCCAGTGACTTTCATGAGGAGTTTGCATATAACAGGAAACATGACCAATGTTAAAGGAAAGGTCAGGACATGAATGAGTCAAGTATAAAAGACTACCAACAAGCTGACGATACAAGGTGGCATCTACTTCAGGGGAAGTACAAGGGGCAGAAAGTTTGACTCCAGACTGTAAGGGAGAAGGGGCTGGTTTACAATCTTCCATGTGGAAGTGATGAACAAGGTCACAAGCATACTTAGACTGGGAAAGAAATATTCCTTCTTTGGTTTGCAAGACTTGGAGACCAAGAAAATAATGCAAATGTCCTAAGTCTGACATTTCAAAATTTTGCTTAAGACTGGATTTCACATGGGTTATAAGGTTAGGGTCACTACCAATAAGTATAAGATCATCAACATAAAGAACAAGTATGATGAGATGGTTGACTACTTTCTTGGTATAGACATTGGGGTCAGAATGACATCTAGAAAAACCAGTGTCAAGGAGAAATCTATCCATTTTGGCATACCAAGCTTTAGGAGCTTGCTTAAGGCCATATAAGGATTTCTTAAGGAGACAGACAAGGCTAGAGTTATCCTGAACATATCCAGGAGGTTGTTCCATGTAAATTTCCTCCTCTAAATCACCATGTAAAAAGGCAGACTTGACATCCATTTGATGGACTTCCCAGTTATGTAAGGCTGCAAGGGAAAGAACAAGGCAGATGGAATTCATTTTTGCTACAAGGGCAAAGGTTTCATTGTAGTCAATCCCTTCAACTTGGAAAAAACATTTGGCAACTAACCTTTCCTTAAGACTTTCAACACTTCCATCTGATGCATACTTAGTTCTATAGACCCATTTACATCTGACAAGTTTTCTTCCTTTTGGAAGAGGAACAAGATACCAAGTATCGTTCGCCATTAAGGAACAATATTCTTCATCCATAGCTGCATCCCAATCTGGATTTCCTGAAGCTTCTACAAAAGTTTCTAGATCATGATTCTCGGAAACTTGAGCCAAAAGAGAAGACGCTCGCTGAAACTAAGAACGTGTTCGACGTTGATCTCTAGGATCACCAGTTGCTTCACATGTTGAACAGACCCATCGAAAAGGCATTGGTGTTGGTGCAATTGGAGGAACATGAGAAGACGGAGGTGGATTTTCATCCTCACTGTCATCATTAGAAACTGGAGTTGGAAACTTGTCAAGGAAATTGGAAGAAGAAGAAGAAGGCACAATCGCCGAATCAGGCTCGCAGGCCAAAGATGGCACACCTACCAAGTTAGACTTGCAGGCCAAGAGATTTTCATCAAATTTAACATTTCTTCTAATGATTATATCATGAGAATGTAGTTGAAGAAGTCTATAACCTTTTACATCTTCAGAATATCCAACAAATATGCAGTTTTCACTTTTAGGCTACAAAGCTTTCCGTTTTTCATCTGGAATGTGAGCCCATGTTTCATAACCAAACACACGAAAGTGACTTACATCTGGTTTAATTTTACTCCATGATTCTTCCAGTGTTATACCTTTTAAAACTTTAGTGGGTCTGCGATTAACTATGTAATTTGCACAATTTATGGCCTCATCCCAATATTGAAAACTTAGTACCTTAGATTGGATCATACAATTAGCCATTTATTTTAAAGTGTGGTTCTTCCATTCAGCTACACCATTTTGTTGTGGTGTATATGGAATAGTGTGATGTTGTTGGATTCCTTGTTCAGTGCAAAAACTAGTGAACTTGTTGTTAACATATTCTCCTCCATTGTCATATCTTAACTTAATAATTTGATGACCAGGTTGTTTTTCAACAAGGGCCTTGTAGGCCAAGAACATGTTAAAGACTTCGTTCTTAAGTTTTGGGAAGTAAACCCAAGTGCGTCTGGAGTAGTCATCAATGAAAGTAAAGAAATATTTGAAACCAGAAAAGGAAGCAGATGGAAGAGGGCCACACAAGTCACTATGCACAAGCTCTAAGGGAACTGAGGCGTGCCAAGAGGCACGTTTGTCAAAACTGTCCCAATGATGTTTTTCGAGTTCACAACCGGAACAAACACCATCCTTGCAAGATACCAATGGAAGACTAGTCACCATATTGTTTTTACATAGTTGTTGCAATGAACGATAGTTTAAGTGACCAAATCACTCATGCCAAAGTTTGCTCAAGTTATCACTATGAGCAACAAAAACTGAAGGAAAAGGTGATGACCCAAAGTTGTCAAATTTGTACAACCTGGTAATATCATCAACAGTTCCAGTAACAAATACATTTTGAGGATTTTGAAATCCTTGATTACAACTTGGTGAGGTGTAAACGTCACAGTTTTACCTTCACTCGAATGAGTGATTTGATAGACTGATAACAAATTGTAGAAAATTTTTGGAACACATAGTACATCACTGAAATTACCATTTTATACTGGAACTGTTCCAGATCCTACAACACTTAGAGATCTATCATCACCAGCAAATATTTGTTTGGTGTTACATTCATGCATAGTAGAAAAGATGGCTTGATCCTTAGCCATATGATAAGATGCTCCAGAATCAATGAACCATTCATTTGAAGTAGAAGAAGAAGATGTAGTATAAGAGTAACCAGAAGCACAAAGTGCATGCCCATAAGAGTTATATTTTGAAGACGAATCTAGGCTGATGTGGTGCTTCTTCATTGTTGCTTCCAAGGTTGCCATCTTCTTAAAACATTTAGATTCATCATGATTATCTTTCCCACAAAAATTGCAATGAGGCTTAGTCTTCTTTCCTTTTTACTTGGATCCTTTGTCATTTTTTAAAGGAGGAGTTGACTGAGAGGGTTTGGGACCCTTGTTATTTGGCTTATTATTGCGAAAATTATGTTTCTTGGGAGGCTTGGACTTTTCTTTCTGTTGGGACAATAAGGCTTTCCCAGATGTATCTGCATTGTTAATTATTCCAAGATCAATGAGCTTATCTTTCTCTCTAATTAAATAATCACAAAAGGATTCAAGGCTAGGCTCTTGATAGCTAGCTACAGTCAATGATTCTTTCATGGAGTAGAATGTAGATACAAAAACAGAATATGCAGGTCCAAGTTTTGAAAGAATATGATAAATACATTGTTTGTCTTCTTTCTTAATCTTGCATTTAACACATAATAGTCTAAGAGTTGTATACTTAGATAAATAGTCTTGAATGCATGAAAAATCATTTGGATTCAAGGAAAGCAATTCATTCTCAAGTTGATGACCCCGAATTTCATTGTGTTTACCAAACACAGATTCCAACTTTTCCCAAGAGAGATTAGGTTCATCAATTCCAGATATATGAAATCGCAAATTAGTAGAGATTGACATCCCAATCAATCCACGAGTTTCATCACATTGATTTTCCAATTTAATTTTTTTATCATCATCAGTGGGTTCTATTTATTTCCTTGAGGTTATCCTGAAAAGTCCCCTACTTTGCAGAACATCCTCCATACGAGATTTCCATGAGAAATAGTTAGAACTTGTAAGTATAATATAACAAGGGGCGGTCATATTATAAAATAATGGCTAAAAGAACAGAAACTAACTGTCTTGATGCAAAGAGCTCGAAAAAATATGCGGTTTT
This sequence comes from Pseudotsuga menziesii, assembly GCA_001517045.1. NCBI lineage: Eukaryota > Viridiplantae > Streptophyta > Pinopsida > Pinales > Pinaceae > Pseudotsuga > Pseudotsuga menziesii. The sequence continues at coordinate 256,042 of LPNX010756240.1, read as the reverse complement.
AAGAAAAATGGCACTTAAAACTGATTCCGGATGATAAAATTATGCTCGATCAAAGAAAGTGTTGAAGATGTCCCCAATAGTGACGTAGCAGATATTAACTTGACCAACTAAAAAAAGAAGCTCCCTCTTCTCAAGATCAACATTTGACAATCACTTTTACAATAAAATTGCTTTAAAGTGAATCACTTTTGTAGAATAAGTGATGTTCACTTTTACAATAATGTGACTTTTAAATAGTGCGGCAATAAATTAAAAGACTTAAGTAACTCACTTTTATTTTATTTTATTTATGTGAGATGCACTTTTACAATAAAGTAACTTGAAAATAGAAATTGCATGCACTAAAAAGTAGCTTGATAAAACTTGAACTCAAGACTTATCAAGGTGTAAAGCAACTTTGGAGCAAGTGAGCTAAGTTTAAAATGTACGTAAAAGTATGGAAAGAGGAAAGGTTTTTTTTTTTACTCTTCTCTCTCGTTCTCCGTGTTTGCTTTATTTTCCTGCAAATCACAAAAGAAATGAAAAACAAAAACAAAAAAAAAACTTTTTCCACACAATGAGGTTAGATATTGGTTAGCTTACCTGGAAAGTCTATGTTTTCAAGTTTTCTCGCTGTTTCTGATTTGCCTTGATCGCATAAGGTGCACGGCAAAAGAGCATACGTAGCCGAGAAGACAAGAAAAAAAAAAGTTTCCCTTACTGTTTCTGATTCGCCACGATCGCGCAAGGTGCACAGCAAAGAGCATACGCAGTCAAGGAAAACAACAATCCGAGACTAAAACATAAAAGGTCTAATAATAAACTGATAAAATATGAGAGATTAAAAAAAAAACAAATCTGTCACTCTAACATTATACCTTTAGATTTGCCAAAATTGGTGTTTCTGGAGCAAACAGAAACGGTTTTCGATGAAACGAAAACTATTTCCCAATGGAAACGATGCTCCGGACGCAATGGAATAGCTCCCACAAGCAAAAAATACACATAAAATCTAGAAACAAAAACCCTTTCAAAGTCTCGGCAACGCCGGTTCTAGATCTAGATAAAAAAGGAAAGCGGCTCTTCATAAAAGCTCTAATACCATGTTCGGGTACACAGGGTACTCCTAAAAGACCGAACACCTTTAGAAACCGCTTCACATAAATAGATCACATATCAACACATCGATGTTTGTCGCGTGGTTAAAACCCTCGAGAGGGAAACAGTCCACGGCCCCAACCAAATAGCTACTTTAAGCAATTTATTATGCAAAAGAAAGAAAGTTACATGAGCTTCTCATAATCGATCAACTAGCCAAGGTCCCTCTATGCTCTTTAAATAGAGATCATAGACCACTCTAGCCACGGATCAATGGTAGGTATGATCTAAGAGAAGTTGAACCATCGGATTACTCTATGTCTAGAACATATCGTAACCGTCGAATTATAATACTTACAAATGCATACTAATGCATACTAAAGAAACACACTTTCACCTAACGGATATATTACACAAGTTGATCTTAATTAACTCCTAAGTGTCTAAATATCCTAACAAGAAGTATGAAAAGGATCCACATGAGATAATGAGTTTTGATCAAGTTTTAAATTTGAATGATCTCTCTATAGTTTGGGTCAAATAGAGAATAGAGGTAGCTACAACATGCAAGTAAAAGTCAGTGAGAAGAAGAGGTTACAGTAGCGTCCCGCAAGTGTATAAGAGAAGTTCATGCATTGTTTTGGAAGTCTCTTTTATATCAGGAATTGGTTGTAATAAAGGCACCCAAGATTAATGCACTGGAAGAAGTTTTAAAGTTCTTCTATTTATTGGATCTGTGGACATACCTTAGACTACTTGTTATTTTAAATAACAAGTATATGTGCAGAACCTTTAAAGACATTAGCAATATTGATGCTTGGGAAAAATTCTTGATGACTTGACATGTGATAGGTTGATGACATTGATAGTGCATCCATGGCATGTCATGACAATGATTGATGGCAGTGAAAGCTTGACTTGACAAGAAAACTAGTATATGGCACAAAATTGATGACACTAATATGTGATGATTGTTGACAAAATTAATGGCAGTAATCAATATGTGATGGCAAGATGAATCTTCCACCTTGAGATTTGGATACCTTAACCCTTCTTAGTTGGAGCAAAGAAAACCAAGCCGGGTCTTGG
>LPNX010756240.1:218348-253714 GCA_001517045.1 Pseudotsuga menziesii | reverse complement strand
CATTGTCAATGATAGAAGTTGAATACATGGAAGCCATTCTTGGAAGTAAGGAAACCATATGGTTGCAAAAATTGCGTTTAGGTATTGGTTTTGTTCAAAAAGCAGTGAGAATAGGTTGTCACAAAAGTTGATATTTTTTGTTAAAGAACCCTACTTATGATTCCAAGACAAAGGATATTGAACTACAATACCATTTTGATGGAGATATGGTTAAATGGCAGAAAGTATTGTTGGAGAATGTTGATACCTTGAAGAATGTTGCGGATTCATTAACAAAATTTCTTGATATTGAAAAGTTTTATTGGTGTAGAGAATCAATGGGCATTGCTGCTCATAATGTTTACCCTTTGCCCCTTTGTTTCAAAGAATACAACAAACAATAAAAAGTTGGACATGTGTTGTACTCTTTGTAGGTTCCAAGAGGAAAGAGAGAATGTGGGAAAAGCCCCCCTAAAGTTTTTTTTCTTCTAGTTTTGGTCTATTTTTCATTTTTTCCACCAAAAATTAGAGTTGTAATATGATTTGGGTGAATGGATTAAAGTTTTGGATACTATAATATTGTTTTGTAAACACAAATATAATACAATGCTATAAAGATTGATGAAACACGTGTAAGCCATTATTAATTGTGGTGTTTTAAATTTTATTTGGAATTACTTTTCTTACACAAATTTTTCAGTTTTCAAAAATAACAATAATTTAAGCATTCAACTTTATTAAATTAAAATTGAGTTTTAAACCATAATAAACATGTTTAATATCTTACAAACCATTTCCATTTTCATAATAAATTTCATCCAATACATGGATAAGATTGATTACTTTAATAATAATAAATAAAATAAAATTAGTTCTTAGGATTCATCGAAATCAATAATTAAAACAATATAGTAGCTGTCACAGACAACTCAAAACATACAAACATGATTTATATATCTATTCACATAAGAATTTGAAAGACTGCAAACACAATTTTTCCACGAAAACAATAAATTAAAAGAGAAGGCAACTAGTGGAGAGACAACTCGTCGGTAACGTACTAACATGATTTATAAGTACAATGTTGAGCCATCTCCATTTGCATTTTAATAATGAAAGCCGAGTGCAATGCGCTCTGCACGTCAATGTCGGAATCATGTGTGATCGGACATTCAGCGTTTCTCTGTGTAAATAAAATCCAGAGATTCGATTCAATGGCTTGAAAGTTTATCGCAGATGGATAGATTTACCCTCCAGTCCTGTCAGTCCTGTAACACATTTCTCTCTTTCAAGGTGGAAAACGTGAATTGTTAGTGTTGATATTATTCACGTTTCTACCCAACACGGGACACGAAAACCAGCTGACACTTGGGGTCCAGTGTTTTACCATTGAGTTGAGTTGAAACTATTTGTTTAAGCGTTGAGTAGAATTGAAGGAGAAGCAAACGCATGTTTCTTCCTGTAGTTCACCGTCCTACTTGACTTCCCACTAGTTGACTGACCCTGGCCCTCCCCCTCCAAAGTATGAAATTGGCACGTTTTCCACTACCATATGCTTTTTGACACCTCGCTCATCTTGCACTATCCTCAACGTTTCTCTATAAAATCCAGTCTTGGAGATGCAATTTAACAACAAAAATCGATGGCCACTAGATCTCTAGATGCAAACTAATCCTGTCTCCATATTTAGAGCTTTTTGGAGACAGATTTAAAGCCAAGAAAGAAACTTGGCTAATAATAGTATACTCTTAGTCAATCTTAGAAGAGTTCTTCCACTATGGGAAACGAGGTCAATGATGGAGACAAGAGAGCTCTGGAATTCATCGAGACCGTCACCACAAACGCTGACGAGGTGCAGACTCAGGTCCTCTCGTCAATCTTATTGAGGAATGCAGACACAGAATACTTGCAGAGATACGGCCTCAATGGACGAACTGATAGAGCCACTTTCAAGAAGTGTCTCCCAGTAATCACTTATGACGATCTCAAGCCTGAGATCCGTCGTATTGCTAGCGGAGATACTTCTCCCATCCTTTCTAGTCATCCAGTTTCCGAGTTCCTCACTAGGTATTAACCATTTTCATTCTATTCTTTGTTAATTAACATAGCAGGATGGCGGAGATGTTGTTACTTTATTAGCATATCAGTATGATTGAAATGTTGTTACTTGAATTTCTATCCATTTAGTAGAGAAGACATATCAGTATGGCGAAGATGTTGTTACTTCAAATAACTTTTCAACCTAGGTAGATGTTGTCATGTTAATGTTTGTTACATTGATAATCAGTGATTCTTCATGACACTAGGATTATTCTATTGTTTCTTGTATTGATATAGCCGTTGTTTTTTGTATTGTTATAGCTATTTGTCTCTTTGAAACAAATGAGTGACTTCAATCTCTCTTATATTAAGTTCAGGATTATTCTATTGTTTCTTGTATTGACATAGCTGTTGTTTCTTGTATTGTTATAGCTATTTCTCTCTTTGTATTGTTTTTTTTATTGATATAACTGTAGTTTCTTGTAGTGTTATAGCTATTTCTCACTTTGAATCACATTAGTGACTTCAATCTCTCTTATATTAAGTTTAAGTAGTGAATATTACATACGTATTGATGACCATCTCTTAAAATTTCATGTGATTATAATTTTAGTAATGAATATTACCTGATAATCATCTCTCCAAATTTCATGTTACTATTATTTAATTAGAAAATATTAAAAATGTTACATCTTAAATCTATCCTGCTTAGAAAGAGATCAAATCCCTACAAATATAAACCTCTCCAAAAACAAAAGTTCTTACTTTCAATCCTCCTCTCCTATATAGTAAAATGTGGAAATTATAAACTGATTATAACGTTTAAATGTGGAAATTAAGATGAATCCAAACGGATTGGTAGGTTCTTTACTGTTTATACAAATTACTTCACGCTTTTCATTACCAATGGGTTGCGTTAACATGTTGAGATTCTTTTGACAAAATTGTGTGGCAAATTTTGTACAGCTCGGGAACATCTGCTGGTGAACGGAAGCTGATGCCCACTATCCATGACGAATTGGAGAGGAAAACACTTTTGTATAGTCTTCTCATGCCCGTCATGAATCAGTAAGTCTTTATTTACTTAAATAACGCCCAATATTCCTCATACTGAACTTCATTTGTGTAATAGTTGTTATAATATTCCTCCTGTTAGATTGCTGATTGAATTTGTTGGTGACATTTGTGTAATAGTTGTTATAATATTCCTCCTGTTAGATTGCTGATTGAATTTGTTGGTGATGCAGGTACATACAAGGACTTGACAAGGGAAAGGGAATGTATTTCTTGTTCATAAAATCGGAGGCAAAGACTCCAGGAGGGTTGCTCGCATGTCCCGTCCTGACGAGCTATTATAAGAGCCGCTACTTCAAGGAGAGGCCTTACGATCCCTACAATGTTTACACCAGTCCTACCCAGACAGTCCTCTGTCCGGATGCCTACCAGAGCATGTACTCTCAACTGCTATGCGGACTTGTTCAAAATAATGAGGTCCTAAGAATGGGAGCCGTCTTCGCTTCTGGATTCATCAGAACTATACACTTCCTGAAAGAGAACTGGAGACAATTATGCCTCGACATAAAAACCGGTACTCTCAACAGAGAGGTGACAGATCCATCAGTGAGAGAGGCCCTCGGGGAGCTTCTGCACCCGAATCCAGAGTTGGCTGATTTTGTTGGAAGGCAATGCTCAGCCCAGTCTTGGCAAGGAATTATAACTCGCCTGTGGCCTAACACTAAGTATATCGATGCCATCGTGACTGGTGCAATGGCTCAATATATTTCTACTTTGAATTACTACAGCGGAGGGTTACCCCTGGTATGCACCATGTACGCTTCATCCGAATGCTACTTTGGACTTAATCTGAAGCCTCTCTGCAAACCTTCAGAAGTGTCATACACTTTACTCCCAAACATGGCCTATTTTGAGTTTCTCCCAGTTCAGCGCCAACAAGAACAAGCGCCTGGTGTACTGACCCTCGACTCGCCAGCGATCCCAAAAACACTTGACGAGAAAGAGCGAGAGGAGTTGGTTGAACTTGTTGACGTGAAACTTGGGCAAGAATACGAGCTTGTTGTCACCACATATGCAGGTACTGTATGAGCAAAAGATTTTCCATTAATAAAGCTTTGTTTGTGGATACTATGGTGTGAATGTTTAATTAAAAGTAACTTAACTGTCTTATGCAGGTTTGAATCGTTATAGAGTGGGGGATGTGCTGCGTGTGACTGGCTTCTACAATGCTACCCCTCAATTCCACTTTGTATGCAGACAGAATGTTGTGCTGAGTATCGACTCAGACAAAACGGATGAAGCAGAGCTTCACAGTGCGGTAGAGAATTCTGTGAAGCATCTGGAGGCATGCGACGGCCAATTGATCGAGTATACAAGCTATGCCGACACATCAACAATACCGGGACACTACGTACTTTATTGGGAACTTCGCTTCAACGCCAAAGCAGTTCAGGCAGTGCCTTCTTCAGTGTTTGAAGATTGCTGCCTGGCTGTAGAAGAATCCCTGAATTCTGTTTATCGGCAGGGAAGAGTGTCCGATAAGTCGATCGCCCCACTGGAAATTCGGGTTGTTGAAGAGGGAACGTTCGACCAATTGATGGATTATGCTCTGAGTAAAGGGGCATCCATAAATCAATACAAAGCTCCCAGATGCGTTAAATTCACTCCCATTGTTGAGCTGCTAAACTCAAGGGTCGTGCATTCCTACTTCAGCCCGCAGCCCCCACAATGGGCTCCCGGATGCAGAAAATGGGCATAACAACATCAATTGAATTATGTGATTGTGCAACTGTTCAAGCTTTTAAACAAATTGGATATGTGTAACTACAGATGTTGGGTTATGATGCTGCTGGAAAGGCCGGTGTCATTTCTTAATATATTTATATTAAAATTAGATATATTACCCTTTTGTATTTTGTAGTAGCTAGGTGTTTTACAATTCAATATGGGATGTTGTTATATATTATTATAAAAATTAGTTAAAAAATAAATTTATTTGAGTATATAAATTAAAAATTAAAATTTAATGAAAATTAATAAAAAATTTATACCGATTTATAAAATAAAATAAAAACTAAAACTAATATAAATTTTTAAATTTAGTGTAAATTTTTCTAAATATAAATAAATTAAATAAAAAAAAATTGGATTCCTCACAATGCTAGATAAATCCAAATTTAAAATAAATTTATATTAATTATATTAATTTAACTAAAAACCATTACCTTTTTTAAATTTTTTTTTGAGAGCTTAGCCTAAACATCTTACACATTATTAACATCTTATATAGCTTTCATCCTCTCTTGTTTTCATGAAATTTTAACTTAAGTTTTATCTTATTGCTTTAATCAGAAAATATGGTTAATCTCATTTTGTTTTATACATCTTTATATAATAGTTAAATATATTATAACATCTTTAAAAAGGTTTGTTATTAATTTTTTTTATTAAAATTTCCAAAAGATTTATTATTACTTTTTATTTTTTATTATTAAAATTTTCAAGTTGTTTGTTGCTAACTTTTTCATTTTGTATTATTGTTAAGAAAAAAAATTTGTTTAAAAAGGTTTGTTATTAATATTTTTTTATTAAAATTTTCAAAAGATTTATTATTACTTTTTATCTTTTATTACTAAAATTTTCAAGTTGTTTGTTGCTAACTTTTTCATTTTGTATTATTGTTAAGAAAAAAAAAATTGTTGTTATGGTTTCAAAAAGAATTTTAATTTTGATTATTTAAATTAATTTAAAATTTATCAAAATTAATAAAGTTATTCCATCCTATATATTCATAGTAGAGTTCTATTCATTTTTACATTCATTTTAAATACTGATTACTGGTTTAAAAAAAAATGTTTTTAGAATTTAAATTTCACATTATATTTTAAAATTTTATTTACATTTTTTTAATTTTTATGTTTAAAAAAAATAAAAATAAACTCCACATAAATTAATTAATTTATATTTGATAACTTTATCTTAGATTTATTATTAATTTAGTTTTTTTAAGAGAGAAAAAAAATAAATCACTAAAAAATAATTAAATATATTAAATGGGTTAAATTTAGTTATATTGATCATCTATTCAAAAAACTTTGTTATGAGTTTTTTTATTTTTATTCATGTCAAGGTAGGGATATACTTTTCATTTATAAGTCATTTTTTTTTAGTTTGTTAAAAGTTGATATCCTTGTCATAAAACATTTTAAACTAAATACTATGAACCAACATGAAGGGTTTGAGAGATTAACTCCTCACTTATAACAGAATTTAAGCAAGAAATAAGGTTAGGCCAGATATAGGAAGGATTCATTGTTTTAAACTACTAAACTTACTTAGCATAAATGCTAACCCTTATTTTTCGTGCAGGTTCTCTATCCAAAACTAAACAACAACTAAGAGGGGGTTATATATTGTTCTTACCCTAGCAACGACGACCTACTAAGAGTAAGAAGATCCAATATTATGATCCTGGGCTCAAGTTTGGCAAAGGCATGTGCAATGTTAATTTAATTAATTTGTATGAACATTTAAGTGCGAGAGTGTTGTACAACTCGCAAGGTTTAATCATGTGGTATAGATGGAAATCAATATTATTGGGGTTGAATTTAATGTTACGATATCCAAATCTGTCCTGTTCTCTTGTGAAACTCCCAAACAGTCGCAGTCTTGGTTCATAGAGCTGGTCCATTATTTGACTATCGTTTAGTATGGCAGAGAGTCGAAACTTGTTGTTGAATGATGCAGTGTTGAAGGCTACAATTCCTTTTCATATCAGCTCTGGATTTTTTCATAGAATATGCAGCCACCCTCTCCATAAGCTCCTTATGCAGAAGTTTTTACTGTATGGACATCATCTAACTTTTACCCACCAGGTAACAAAATCATACTAGTTCTCTTACGATATTGTATTGTTTGTTTTTAAGAAATGTTTAAAATTATTTATTTAACCCATTGCATTCACTTGCAAGTATGGCCCTCAAAGAAAGAGGGCGTCGACTTAACACGTAAGTTGGGGGTTGTAACACCCCGGTTTTGACCCCATTTGCATTAAAAATGTATATGATGTATATATTGTAATTAATCATGGTGTGGAGCTAAAAGAGAAATCCCCACCATTGATTTATCATTTTATGTTCGGCAATTAAAATCGATTCCGATGGTATTTCGTGCTAGCGAGGAACATTATAATTTTGGACATCATGTAAATATGCAATATAATTAATACCCACAACCAACTATGTCAATGCAACATTAAAAGAGATGGGGGCATGATTTCCTAAGGATAATGGGGGGGAATATTCAAACCTTTGGGCCAATGGGGAAAATCCAAATGTCAAAGGGAGAACCCATCAAACTGTCAAATACCCATTTTGTCTCTTGTGCCCAATCATTTAATTCTGCCAGAAATTGGTTGAGTTAGTTATTGCATGGGATGGGCAAGGTATGGAGGTCAAAAATTCGAATTGGGAAGAGCACCAATAATTGGAAAAATGCGTTTTGAATTATGAGCCAAGTAAATGCCCATTATTGCTACCCATTCCCCCATGCATTCACGCCCTCCTCTTCATTCATGTTTTTGGAGCTCTTGTGCACTCTCATTCACATTTTTGCAGTTTCCTGTGTTTTTCCCCATGGTTGGGAAGTTGTTTTGCTAACATTCAGTGGTTGGGATCTCTGCTGGGCATTTTTGTTTTTGTTTTCCTCATTACATGGCTAGGAAAAATGTTTTTGGGTTGCACAACAAGTGGGAGAAGAGACCCACTATTTTTGGGTGTTGGATGAATCTATTTTTCCCCACGTGAAGATAATAAATGTTTCTGGAAATGAATTGCACAGGTTGAGCTATTTTACTCAATTTCCATTTCTGATTTTGGCCTCTATGTGTTTTCCTTCAATCCCAGAACTGTAATTGCTGTGTATACATATTTTGTTTGGTCTCTGAACTAATTTGGGAGTGGAAACAGGGTTTGAACTAGCTTGATAAACCTATTGTAAGAAGGAACCTCATAGACAGATCTAGGGGGATGGCTTTCTTCTTTGGACACCCTGAATAACATTGGAAGGGAAGGAATAACCGGAGGGACTGTGCAGCAGTGAAGGGGATGCTTCCTTGTGTTGGGTGTGTAGATGTTTTAGAAGCTAGGCTAGATCTGGTGCGGGTGTACATAGCTCTGTGGTTGAGCTCACTAGCTTAGCAGTCATCCTTTGCAGCCTGATAAACCCAACTATGTTGGCTTGGCTAAGTTTTTGTTGTATCCTTGGCTATGTACGAGTTTGCTAGTGTTCCCTTATTCCTTGTGGGAATCATGCCCAGCTCTGGAGTGGCAGTGCTGCTGAGAGATTGATGAGCACACTGGCCTATGGTTGGGTTGAATGTCGTAGTGATGTAGAGGGTTGTAGGACAAGCTTCTTTCAAGATAAGTATTCTTTTGTTTAAATCTCTGCATTTACATTTGCTAATGAATTAACATGAACATGTTAAATGTGTCAAATGGATGAATTGCTTCCACTGTATAATTGCAATTGTATGCATATGTGTATGTTATTAGTTCAATGTGTTTTATCTTACGTTCATGGGGCTTATATTTCCCGGATTAGATAGAATTATGGTCGCGTTCCCTCTTGGGTAGACGGGAGGGGACATGACAGGTGTTTAAGCATATGGCTCCTTTCCTGCTCCGTTCTTTGTTAGAACATGTGCGTAAATGTTTATGATTGTGGCTTAGTTGATGTGGTAGCACTTGGGTCTAAACTTCGATAGTATTGGGTCATTAAGGAGAATGAAGTAACTATTGAGGGTTTAATTTCTCATGTCCTTCGACTTTTGCAGTTGGTAAATTTCAGTTATTTAATAACTTTGTAGGTTTTGAAGACTACCCATTACGTATTTAAATTTTGGACCTGTAAACGAGTTTTGTGATGGGTTTTACTGTCATTTTGTTTTCACAGTTGTAAAAGAAAAACCCTAAAATCTATACTAAAAAATACTAGGGTTTTAAGTACTTTTATGCAACTGTCCATGTAAAATTGTTTCGCTTTTATCCTCAGCGACGTTCGTAACTAACTAGGAAATCTTTCCTGAGTTTTGTAAATTGATTTAGAAGGGTATGATTAGGTAACTGATACCATTCGACCTCTGTATTGTTTGGTCTTTGTTCTACTGTTTAGGTTTAGATTTTAAATATTTTATTTTCGGTTAATATCTTTACTATTTTGTTTGATTAACCTTGGCCATGGTTCGTTTTCATTTAGTAAATCCTTATCATTATATTTGGAACCTTTTTAGTTTGATGTTGGAGATACAAGTAAATGCATCTGTGTAAATATTTTATTCTTCTAAAATATTTTTAAAAACTTCTTGGTTATTCTATTACTCTTCAATGATAGCGTAAATAATTTTTATTGGAAATTTTACATATCGTTTACCAATGTAGAGTACTGTGTCTCACTTCTTTGTAATATACTTCTAGTAAGGGTTTCACTAATATTAAATAGAATGAGTATTGACATAGATTTATTAGATACTAGTATTAAATCTAAGGTCTGTAATCAGTTCTTGTTTAACAAACCCTACGGGATATGTATATATATAAAAATAAACATCCAAACATTTAGTATGAATGCGTTGCTATAGTTATACAAATATTTAAGCCTAACAAAACATACTTTAAAGAATTACACTGTTAAAATGATCTATATATTCTTATTGCAATTAAGAAACCATTAACCCTAACTCAGAAGAAAATTTCTTAAAAATATTACAGAACTAGAAATGATTCCCATATCGAGATTCATACAGAGAAATAGAAGAAAACTGTTAGATAACATATCTGGAAATTGTAGGGTTAGCAGCCTACACACACCACCCTGCCTTAGGAATTTGCCACAAATGTGTTTTTTTATTCCACCCCCTTTCCCAGACTATTGGGTTTAAAATAGTACTTCTACAGCCTCAAATCGCCACCAGTAACTTATAGGGAGTAAGTCATTCCAGAACCTATCATTCTCATATGCTTCTCTGGCGGTTCTAGAAAAATGCCTAACATCCTTCTCATTCTCTTTGACATCTCTACACTATATCAATGGTACAATTCACAGTTCCTTCACCTATGGTGATCACTGACAACACTTTTCTCCTTGATTTCCCCTTTCTCTTCCTTTGTCTAGGACCTTTATAAAAAATAACTAAGTCCCTAAAGTACTGGCCACTTGTCTCCTTAGAGAATGTTGAGATTTAGTAACTGTTTTTAAACCCAAAATTCTGTCAAATTATTGTGCAGCTGTTAAAACTTGCAATTTCCAATTATATATAAAATTCAAATTTACTTGTTTCTTTAAAAGTAAATAATAATAACAAAAATATCCAAAATTAACTAGAGGGTATTACAATTCTCCCCTCCTAAAAACCTTGCACCATCCTCGGTGCTTAATCAATGTCATTAAAGTTTTGAAATAAAGAAGGATAATCCTGTCTCATAATTTTCTCACTTTTCGAGATAGCTTCTTCTTCTAAATAATGTTTCCATTGTACTTTCACTAGTACAATAATATGCTTTTGAAGTTGAATTTCTCTTCTATCAAGAATGCACATTGGTTCTCTGTGTAAATCTCCCTCTAGTTCCACATATACATTATCCCAATTAATTATATGAGATTGATCACCAACAAATTTTTTTAACAAAGAAATATGGAAAACATCATGAATTCTTAAATAAGGAGGTAAGGCCAATTGATAATCTACAAGCCCTATTCTAACCAAAATTTCAAAATCTCCCACGTATCTGGGTGCCAACGTAGCATAAAGTCCTGATCTTAGCTTGCTCTTCTTTGGTTTGACCCTCAGAAATACATGTTCTCCTACTTTATATTATTTAGCTGTTCATTTATTGTTTGCATAGTTTTTATGTCTGTCTTGGTTCATTTTTAATTTTGTTTTATAATTTATCGTACCATTTCCTCCATTTGCGCTAACATATTTGGCCCCAAAGTCAATCTATCCTCCAAGTTACCCCAACTTAAAGGCACTTTACACCTCCCACCATACAACACCTCAAAAGCGCTCATTTTGAGAGATGCTTGGTAGTTAGAGCTATATGCAAATTCTACCAAGTGAATATGATCCTCCCATTTACCTAGTTGATTCATCACATACAATCTCAACATGTCTTCCAAGACTTGATTCACTTGCTTGGTCTGTCCATCAGTTTGAGGGTGATAAGTTGTGCTAAAGTCATGGGGTATTCACTTAGTGAAACTATGTCACAACGCCTTCATTCATGGGATATTAAAGAATACCCCTAATTTCACTAGATATTGATAAGTACTTACAGAAATAATTTTGTTGAGCCCCCCTCCTAATACATATTTCTAATTAAGAAAACCCTATTTTTACAATATATTCCTTTTTTTACTAGAAACCCCTTTTTATACCCCCCAATACTTATAAATAACCCATCCCCTATTCCCCGCCCCCCAATACCTACAATATATTGACCTTATTTCTCAAAATTAAAAACCTCCCTTTATCAATGAACATGATAAGATATGTCTCAACAATGTGAATCCCTCATGGCTAAAGTTCAGTTTTGTATCCATACATTTTGTTCGGGTACACAAGGTACTTCCAAAATACCGAACACCTAGAGCAACCACTCACACAAATATATCACAGATCAACACATCAATGTTTTGACGTGGTTAAAATCCTAAAGAGGGAAACAGTCCACGGCCCTAGCCAGATAGCTACTTGGAGCAATATGTTATGCAAAAGAAAGAAAGTTACAAATGAGCTTCTCATAATCGATCAACTAGCCAAGGGCCCTCCATGCTCTTTAAATAGAGATCATGGACTAATCGGGTGTTAAGACATGGATCAAGGGTAGGTATGATCTAAGAGAAGTTGAACCATCAGATCACTTTATGTCTAGAACATATCATGACCGTCGGATTAGAATATTTACAAATGCATACTAATGCATACTATAGACNTAACTCCTAAGTGTCTAAATATCCTAACATCCCCCCTTAAGAACAACTTGGGATAGGATTGAAGGATTTACAAAAGTGACACTGTTAGGAGAAGGAAGGAGGTATTAGAGCCTATCCCCCATTAATGACAAGTTCCTAAACTCCTAACATAGATCAAAGGTTAGAAAAATTCACTTTAGTAAGGGACTTGGTGAAGATGTATGCAACTTGATCATCTGTAGGGCAAAAGAGCACTTCAAGAACATGATCATGAACAAGATTTCCAATGAAGTGCATATGTAGCTCAATGTGTTTGCTGTGTTGATGTAGAACTGGATATTTGGCAAGCTTGATGACACTTTGATTGTTGCACCAAAGTGGAGTAGGTTGCTGCTGCTCAAATCCAAACTCTTACAGGATCTGTCAAAGCCATAAAGCTTCTTGACTAACATTAACTGCGACTCGATATTCTGCTTCTACTGAAGAAAGAGAAAGAGCTTGTTGTTTATTACAAGCCCAAGTGACAGGTCCAGATCGTAGACTGAAAACATAACCTGCAGTAGAATTTCAATCATCGGGATTGCCGACCAAATCTGAATCATTGAAACTGTACCAACAAAGGTGTCCCCCCTGTACTGTAATGAATCCCAAACTGAATTGTACCTTGAATATATCAAAGTATTCTTTTTTCTACTTTCTAGTGAATTTCATGAGGTCTTTGCATATAATGGGAAATAGGATCAATGGCAAAGGAAAGTTCAGGACGAGAACGATTCAAGTATAAGAGACTACCAACAAGCTGATGATACAAGGTGGCATCTAATTCAGGGGAAGTACAAGTGGCAGAAAGTTTGACTCCAGATTGGAAGGGAGAACGGGTTGGTTTACAATATTCCATGTGAAAGCGATGAACAAGGTCACAAACATACTTAGACTGGGAAAGAAATATTCCTTCTTTGGTTTGCAAGACTTGGAGACAAATAAAATAATGCAAATGTCCTAAGTCTGACATTTCAAAATTTTTCTTAAGACTGGATTTCACATGGGTTAAAAATCTTAAGGTCACTACCAGTAAGGATAAGATCATCAACATAAAGAAAAAGTATGACGAGATGGTTTCCTACTTTCTTGGTATAGACATTGGGTTCAGAATGACATCTAGAAAAACTAGTGTCAAGGAGAAAGCTATCCATTTTGGCATACCAAGCTCTAGGAGCTTGCTTAAGTCCATATAAGGATTTCTTAAGGTGACAAACAAGGCTAAATTTATTCTGAACATATCCAAGAGGTTTTTCCATGCAAATTTCCTCCTGTAAATCACCATGTAAGAATGCAGACTTGGCATCCATTTGATGGAATTCCTAGTTATGTAAGGCTGCAAGGGAAAGAACAAGGCAGATGGAGTTCATTTTTGCGACAGGAGCAAAGGTTTCATTGTAGTCAGTCCCTTCAACTTGGGAAAAACATTTGGCAACTAACATTTCCTTGATTCTTTCAACACTTCCATCTGATGCATAGTGAGTTCTACAGAACCATTTACATCTGATAAGCTTTCTTCCTTTTGGAAGAGGTACAAGATCCCAAGTATTGTTTGCCATTAAGGAACGATATTCTTCATCCATAGTTGCATCCCAATATGGATTTCCTGAAGCTTTTGCAAAAGTTTATGGATCATGATTCTCAGAAACTTGAGCCAAAAGAGAAGAGGCTCACTAAAACTGAGAATGTGTTTGACGTTGATCTCTAGGATCACCAGCAAGATCACCAGCTGCTTCAATGTTGAACAGACCCATCGAGGAAGCAATGGTGCTGGTGCAACTGGAAGAATATGAGCAAGTGGAGGTGGATTTTCATCCTCACTATCATCATCAGAAACTGGAGTTGGAAATCTGTCAAGGAATTTGGAAGTAGAATAAGGAAAATTCACCGAATCAGGCTCACAAGCCAAAGATGGCACAACCATCGAGTTAGGCTTGCAGGCCAAGAGATTTTCATCAAAATTAACATTTCTTCTAATGATTACATCATTTGAATGTGGTTGAAGAATTCTATAACCTTTTACATCTTCAAAATATCCAACAAATATGCACTTTTCACTTTTATGCTGCAATGCTTTCCGTTTTTCATCCGCAATGTGAACCCATGCTTCACTACCAAACACACGAAAGTGACTTACATCTGGTTTAATTTACTCCATGCTTCTTTTGGTCTTATACCATGTAAATCTTTAGTGGGGGTGCAATTAACTATGTAATTTGCGCAATTTATGGCCTCAGACCAAAATTGAAGACTTAGTCCCTTAGATTGGATCATGGAATTAGCCATTTCTTTTAAAGTGCGCTTCTTTGGTTCAACTACACAATTTTGTTGTGGTGTATATGGAACAATGTGTTGTTGTTGGATTCCTATTTTAGTGTAGAAAGTAGTGAAATTTTTGTTAACATATTCTCCTCCATTGTCGGATCTTAAGTGAATGATTTGATGACCAGATTGTTTTTCAATAAGGGCCTTGTAGGCCAAGAACATGTTGAATACTTCGCTCTTAAGTTTTAGGAAATAAACCCAATGTGTATGGAGTAATCATCAATGAAAGTTAAGAAATATTTGAAACCAGAAAAGGAAGTAGATGGAAGAGGACCACACAGGTCACTATGCACAAGCTCCAAGGGAACCAAGGCGTGTCAATAGGCACGCTTGTCAAAATTGTTCTGATGATGTTTTCCGAGTACACAATTGGAACAAACACCATCCCTGCAAGATACCATCGGAAGAACTATCACCATATTTTATTTACATAGTTGTTGCAATGAGCGATAATTTAAGTGACCAAATCATTCATGCCAAATTTTGCTTAAGTTATCACTATGAGCAACAAAAACTGAAGGAAAAGGTGATGACCCAAAGTTGTTAAATTTGTATAACCTGGTAATATCATCAACAATTCTGGTAGCTAGGACATGTTGAGGATATTTAAGATCCTTGATTACAACTTGGTGAGGTGTAAACGGTACAGTTTTACCTTCACTAGAATGAGTGATTTGATAGACTGACAACAAATTGCAGGAAATTCTTGGAACACATAGTACATCACTAAAATGACCATTTTCTACTAGAATTGTTCCATATCCTACAACACTTAGAGAACTATCATCACCAACACATATTTGTTTGGTGTTACATTCATGCATAGTAGAAAATATGGCTTGATCCTTAGCCATATGATAAGATGCTCCAGAATCAATGAGCCATTCATTTGAAGTAGAAGAAGAAGATACAGTATAAGAGTAACCAAAAACACAAAGTGCATGTCCATGAGAGCTAGATTCTGAAGATGAATCTAGGCTGATGTGGTGCTTCTACATTTTTGCTTCCAAGGTTGCCATCTTCTTGAAACACTTAGATTCATCATGATTATTTTTCCCACAATAGTTGCAATGACACTCATTCTTCTTTCCTTTTGGCTTGTGTTACGAAGAAAAACTCCTATGGCTTGGGTTGTACCACAATAGATAGAGTAACCGCAGAAATCAATCCCTTCCAAATATGCAAGAGAAATGAAACATCTAACACTAAAGGATCTCAAAACATACCTTATTCCGGACGGTTGATGTAGATCCCTGTTGAGATTTTCCAATCCCGCTTGTGTTAACAATTTTCTCTCTCAACCATAACAAACAAGACAAGCATGCTATATAATGGTGTTAGACCTACTCTAGCATATATAATCAATAATGTATAAGAAATTAAAAGCATCCATGGATTCAATATTCATTTAAATGCACATCATTGGACAGGAAAATATATTTCTATTAATATAAATCAGAGATTACATGAATAACAACCTCTGTCGGCACGTCTGCGAACCGAAGAAACTGAGTACTCCACCTGGGCCTCCACCACCTCAATCCTCCATCTCTCGATAGCAAGCTCACAAGTAAAGACAAGCTTGGTAAGAACACCAAGTTCTCCAAGGGACAAAGGGATGCAGACTCAAGTATAAGCAAGCTACAACAACAATGGACTATAGTTTTATTTCTCTTCAATTCTCCTCTCCCTTCAATGTATTGAAAGGGTTCCTTATATAGTGCTTCAATGGGGTAATGGAAGGTCAAACACGAGCGATATCGAGGCATATGGAAGGCCAAGAGACAAGTGACTCAAATCCACATCAAGAAAAACTCCAAAACATTTGGCCTTTTGCACACATCTCAATGTACGTGGGTTTAAGGGTAATATCCGCGTGTATACGCAGAAAAGGGATTAGAAGTCACGTACAACAAATAACAGATGTTTTAGGGATGATATTGGAAACATCAAAGGTACAAAAATTGTCCATGGGGTCCAAAGAATCTGCAAAGGGACAGGGAAGGCCATAAATGTGTGATCTACCATGTGTGGTAAAATCAGTTGTAACAGATGCCCCCTAATGTGTGAGGTCAGAGGGGTGATACGATGGAAAAAATACATTATAATTCCATCCTAGAAGTGGAGTGATGAAGAACTAGGTGGAAGAACCAGCCATCCAACAATATAGTACAAATATCTGCATATGACTACAAATACATACAGTAGTCCCGGATACATAAGAGTACAATGGCCATGAATAATCATGATATACAAACTGTGACATGTGTGGTCATCGCCACGTACAATATACAATAGATTATAATCTCCATGATGAAGATATACAAAGGACCAAGATATCCATGAAAGTTGAAGATATACAATGGATCAAGATCTCCATAATGGCTTGACACACACTAGAATCAAGTCACGAGAACTGAAATCTCATGAACACTAGCATGATCAAGGAGGTAACATATATGAAATTCCACCAATATGGAAAGTCTTCTACACAAACCGCTATGAGTACATGTCCTACTATGTGAATAAATGTGTCGAGGTCGAACATAGTAGTCCATCATCTGACTATCGGTCATTGATGTATACCATTAACAGACGCGAGATAACCCACCAATAATGAAAATGGGAATCAAGGTACTAGAGTGAAATCTAACAAGTGCGAATAAATGTATTGAGGTCGAACACTTGAAAGAATCCATCGATTAGGGAACATTGATGTATTCCCAAAACTATCAATGGTGAGAGAACCTACCACTAATGACTGTAAGTCTCAAGGCACTCAAATGAATCTAGACTCCTATCCCATAATAAATGATCTAAATTCGATGGGAAGAAATCCACTGGAAGGAGGGAATTAAGGCATCCCCCATCATCCAACAGGAGGTAATAAGCAAAGCTGTATAATGTGGAAGGACTTTATCATAATGTGCTTAAACCGGGACAAGTATCGGGAATGGCCAACATGCAAAGTCAAGAAAACTGAGGAATGACCAACTCGGGCTTCAACTTCCTTCAAAATAGAGCATAGAGGAGAATGGTGACTGAATGTAGGCAACATAGACTCAATATACAAAACTGAGAAATCTCTGTGACACAGGAGGCATCGAAAGAGGCTCCACAGGGACTTGAAGCTTAACCAGTCGGTGGAGATAAACTCAGAGAAACGAGTACAACTCCTAAAGTCAAACTATTAACCCAACCAACAAATGTGATATACAGTGCTCTATTCAAAGGTGACATGACTCGACTAGTGCCAAAGATAACATCTTTTCCTGTCCAGCTTTTTGGTTTTTTGATTTTCTTTTGGACTTTTTCAGATATTTTGAAAATATTGAAAAAGAATAAAAGTGCTTTATAGTTACAAATCTAGGAGGAGATAAGTGTCAAGGGGAAAAAAAACTAGTTCCAAGAAGTGGAACATACCTATGCTCATTGCAAGGAAACATGTGTAGAATAACGACACTCAGGGGAAAGTCCCTTCCTGGTAAAAAATGGGGAATCAAGCTGCAAAAGATATATAAAATGGCTCTACTTGGCTGGACATGAGATAAGCTTGGGAGATATGGCTGATAATCAAAGTCAGGGAAGCTGGCATAAGGCTCAATAAGGCAAGCAAAACTCATGATAATGCAATTACAACTTGACATAAGGGAGTCCAGGGGAAAAGGCCAGCAAAAAGATCAAGAGGAGTATGAAGCTCTTACGCAAAGTCATGGTGATACTATACAAAGGACTCCCACACCCTAAAGGAAAAATGTCGTCATGGGAACCAAATGTAAAACACGAGTTAACTAGAGTACCCATGTATGGTTAAGCTCTACCATTCACATCATGTCACTTCTAAAAGCAACAAGAAGGTTCCATGAAAAGATAGAATGGGTTCATACCTAAGGTTAGAATGAAATGGTCATAAGGTCATGCAAAGTGCAAACATATGTGAAACCTAACCTATATGCCAGTTTAGACATAATACCTGAAATAGGCACAAACGAGTCAAAACCACGGTCAAACCACACTCAAAACGGACTCCTACATCATCAAATTAGTTCAAAACGGTCCAAAATGGTAAAAAATGGTCAAAAACTATAGAAAGTGGGTAAAAAATTTCAAAAAATTTCTATAAATAGTAAAAAATTTAAAAATTCCATACCATTTGAAATTTTTACCCAATTGAGCTCAAAACTTCCGACGCTAATTCCGGGAGCATCCTCCAACGAAATCCAACCCCATTTGATCCAGGTAACTTCTCATGTCCTCCCCTTCCCATTTCATGTAAAGTTTTTAAGTTTCTATGGTCCAATCAATTTTTTAGGCCATCCAAAGTTGTGCATTTCGGCCCACACAGAAATCAGGGTTTTTTCCATGTATAGGGCTCGCCATACGTGAAAAAAACACCCAAAACCATGTACATACGTGGATTTTTAGAAAACTATTGCGTATGAGGCCACAAATAAGGTTTTCAAAGGAAAATGCTAATAAAAAATCTGGTTTTTTGTGCATGATGGTGTTACAGTGGAGGGAGAGAGAACATGGTGATGTGAAAGAGGCTGTGCAAGGTGATATTATGGCCCAACAAGCATTATGAGTGTGTGTTTTTTATAAGTTTTGGTGTCTTGGTAGCCTGAGGGCCAAACCAAGAATCCTCCAACTGCTATTGGATTACTGGGATCCAGACTCTGAGACTTTTCACATTGACGGGATGTCACTCAGCATTGAAGTTGAGGACATATACTTTATCACTGGTTTATCCTGACGAGGAGAGGTGGTAAATATCCGATCTCGCGGGCCAGGAGGTGGATTGAATATTGATGAGTACATAGAGGTGTACTGCTTTCTAGACACATAAAAGGTTGGGAGTCAAATCCTGACAAACTCTATCTAGGTTCTAGGACTGAAGGCCATACTATTGGCATTAGGCAGGATAGCTGGATTAGCTTCACTCCATCAGGCCTCTCGGCCATTGATGTTCTATGTGGTGGAGTGTATGAGAACAACAGTGTATGACTAGAACACGACGTTGTTGAGCAACATGAAACAACATCTCAGTGACTGTAAAATAGGCAGGGTGTGGAACTTCAGTTTCAGCAACATACTGAGCATGTTCTTCTTTGAGTGGGTACCAAGGCTAAGCCCTAGAGTGGACATTCCTCCACACAGAGTTCAAGATCCATCCCAATGATGTTGGGAAAATGTTATGCACAGACTGGGAGGAGGTAGGGTGGCTAACCCCTACCCAACATACTTCTTTCCATGGTGGCGGAGGCAGATCATAGCCATAGATGACTACTCCTATGCAGGGATAGAATTTCATGGAGATCTAAACATGCCCCTACCACTCAGAGTGGCAGATGGTGACATAGGTAACAAATCCCAAACCCACTTTTTAAGTTTTTTGAATTATTAATTTGTTTTTTGTGTTTTTTGATATATTGACTCAAAAGACATGTTTTGGTGTGACGACACATAGTGACAATCTATGATGTGTATGAAGATGTTGGACCACGATGACCAGATGGTTTCCCTCGTCATTGACGGAGACGAAGAGGAGATGATATCATGGGTTTGGATGCGGAGCAGACGCTCCAAAGCATTCACACGAAATTCATACACTTAACGCACAGGGTACCCATGGCACAAGTCGAGGACTTTCCTGAGGCTATGTCGTGCCAGGTGGTTGGTGTACCATGAGCATAGGTTCGATTATTTCGATAGCTAGCTAGAGCCATAGTGTGCTACTACAATCAGAACCCCCCTCCTCCTCAGGCTTAGAGACCTGAGAGTATTCCTTTTTGTACGACCGTGTATTATATTTTGGTGGCTCGGAAGCCCCAATTTTGTATTATGACACTTATGTATTATGACGTCACTTTTTGGATATTAATGAAATTTTTTTTATGATGATCGATTTTATTTATTTACATGTGTGAAAAAATGTATGTTTGTGATATGCTTATGGTCTATGAAACAAATTCCAATCTAACACATAGTTAGCATATGAATCAGTAACTTGATTAAAAATTCTTGGAACATGAATGTATGTAATATTCTCGAATTTCCGTTCTAGCAATCTCACATGTAAGAATCTTCGTAATAATATCGGACCCTAATATGATATGAGCCATTAAGCTGTGAAACCACTAACTGCGAATCAAGACATACCTCAAGAGAGAGAGCACCATGTGAAATGGCATCACACAATAACTCAATAACGGCACTATATTCAGCAACATTGTTTGAAGAAGGCCGTAAACATACACCTCCTGAAGACAATACTTAACCCATAGGACTATAAATCACCCAAGCAGCCGAAGCTGAGTTTTGAGTGTGACAGCTAGCACCATTAGCGAATCCTATGTAAACGGAAGACTCCATAGACATCTGCCATAAGAAACAGAAGCTAATCAACAAACCCGATCACCATAAGAAAACCTAACTATGCAATTAAAAAACTGTACAATAATATACAACAATCAGCCATGGCTGAAGATCATGCATAGTATTTTTTAAGATAGAGCCCATTTCTAGGCTCTGCCAAGGCTGTCCCTTCATAATCCACTAGATCATAGGCGCCCTTCTCTAACACACATTTGACCACGTAAGGACCATGCCACATGGGATTAAACTTCCCTACCCCCAAGGGTTCTTTAGCTTGATCCCACAAAAGGACCAAATCACCTTCACTAAACTTCATCGAACAGACAAACTTGTCATATTGGACCTTGACGCGATGCTTATTTACTTCTAGAGCCACTAAGGCATCTCGACGCTGCTCATCAAGTTGCTCTAAGTGGACCAAACGTTCTTCCAATGTGAAAGTGTCTGGTAAAATCTCTATAGCTAGCTTCAGAGAAGGGATTTCACATTCAACCTACAAGACAAACTCCACCCCATGTACACACTTATATGGAGAGAAACCGGTGGTAGTCTTAATCGCGGTTCTATAGGCCCACAAAGCAGGATATAACATGATATGCCAATTCGTCTTGCTTTGTGTGATGGTTCGTTGGATAATGGACTTAAGTGATTTATTCACTGCTTCAACCTGTCCTTTCGCTTGAGGGTAATAAGAAGAGGAGTGCTCCTGCTTATACCCTAACTTTGAAGCCAACTCTTCCATCATTTTATTCTGAAAGTGCCTACCATGGTCAGTGACAAGCTCTTTTGAAATGCCGAACTGAGTAATAATTTGGTTGAAAAAAAAATGCATGGCTGTCTCATTATCAGATTTAACTGTGGGAATAGCCTCTTCCCATTTCTTGAAATAATCGATAGCCACTATAATGTGATGATGCCCCCCATCTGAAGTTGGGTTGCAATCCATAAATTCAAGCCCCCACTTGGTGAAGGGGTCAACGGTGACAATAGGATGTAACGGGGCTGGATGCGAGCGCATATTGCATGCAAACACCTGGCAAGGGTGACACTTCTTGATCGCATTAACACAATCTTTGAAGATCGACGGAAAAAAATATCCTTCTCTCAATATATTTTGGGTTTTAGAAAGCCCAGATAAATGACCACCACATGCCCCTCCGTGGCAATCATTCAGCACAACCTCAGCCTCCTCATGGGTTAAACAACGACGCAAAATGGAATCTACCCCACAACAGTACAAAGTGTTATCCACTATAAGGTAATTCTTAGCTACATTATGTAATCGTCATTGCTCATCCTGTGAAAGGTGAGTAGGGACCTTCAATGTTTGTAAATATATAATGATATCCCCGTACCACGGGTCCAAAGTTGAGATAAGGAAACTATGCTCATCGACAATTGTATCCTCATAAACCTCTTCCTCCTCCAAACTTGGAAAATTAGATATGAGCTCTGCAAAGATCAACAATTCGTTTGATTTCGCTAAAATGAATTCAAGATCCAACTCTTACAAAATAACAATCCATTTATTGTATTTTCCCCCAATCATCCTTCTAGTGAAGATGAACTGAAATGGATTGATATGAGATACAACCAAGGTTCGGCAAAGGAGAATGTAATGTCTCAATCTCTAAACCGCATGAACGGTGGCCAAGGAAAGTTTCTCCACATGGGAATAATGAATTTCCGCATCAATAAGATTTTGGCTCAAATAATATATGACATGCTCATGGAGCTCCTCATCCTCTTGACCAAAACCATACCAACCGTCTCCATGGATGCGGCCACATAAATCAATAAATCACAGCTATAGTCAGGTGGACTAAGCACGAGAGCCGATGCTAAGGCTTGCTTAAGAGCATCAAAGGACTCCTGGGCTCGCTCATCCCAGCAAAAAGGAGTGTCCTTATTTTAAAAGACGTATAAAGCCTTTAGTCAAGTTGACAAAGTTAACTATGAATCTCCGCAAGAAATTTGCCATGCCTTGCAAACTTTGAGGGTGTCTAATATTACACGGGAGATAAAATTGAAATATTGCCTCAACCTTTAAGGGATCGACTCTTATACCCTCCCTGGATACGATGAACCCCAGTAAGCATCCAATAGTCACGCAAAATATGCACTTATGAGGATTTAAACGCACTTGGTAATGGTGGCATCTTTCGAACACTAACCTCAAATGGTATGGATGACACACTCTCAAACGAGAATGAGTAGCAAGGTCATCCAAATACACTTCGATAATCATTTTGAGATCATGAAAAATTAAGGTCATAGCCCGCTAAAATGTACCTCCGACATTTTTAATGCCGAAAGGCATCTTTCGATATGAAAAAGTACCCCAAGGACAAATAAATGCAGTCTTATGTTGATTCTCAGGTTTGATTTGAATCTGATTATATCCGAAAAAACTATCCATGAAGGAGAATACCTTGCTTCGCACACACTCATCCAAAATATGATCAATAAATATTGTGGGAAAATTATCCATAGGACAAGCACGATTTAAATCATGGAAATTAGTGCATATATGGATTGCTCCCTGCCTCTTATCAACTGGAATGGGATTCGAAACCCACTCCATTAGGGGAATGTGATAGATAAAACTAAATTTTAACAGTTTATCTATCTCAGCCTTAATGGCAGGTGCTTTTTTAGGATTCACTGCACACAAATGTTGTCGAACCGACTTCGCATTCGGATAGGTATTAATCTCATGTTTGAAAATACGAGGGTCATAACCTGGCATTTCCTCGTATGACTAAGAAAAAATGTCATGAAACTCTTTAAATAGCTTGGTATACTTTTTGATCTTATCAGGGGAACAACTCGCCCCAATGTAGAAGTTCTCAACTTTGCCAAGATTGCGATAAATATTGATAGGAATAGTAGGTGATAAATTCGCCATGTTCCCATCGGCCATCTGACCAAGAGAGATTAATGGAACCACGAGACTACCAATATTCTCAAGGGGCATATCAACCACCTCGACCTCGATCGTGAGGGTCTTCCCTCCCAATTGGATCTTAAGAGAAGGAAGAATCCCATGTGGCCAAAATGATCTACCATCAAAAGCAGTCAACATAGTAGTAGATTGAGATAACTCAGGAGAACCCAAACCCTTCCAGCATGACAAAGACATCACAGAAGTAGCAGCGCCTTCATCAATAACAATGCATTTGACGACCATATTAAGACATTCTACATG
This sequence comes from Pseudotsuga menziesii, assembly GCA_001517045.1. Lineage (NCBI taxonomy): Eukaryota > Viridiplantae > Streptophyta > Pinopsida > Pinales > Pinaceae > Pseudotsuga > Pseudotsuga menziesii. Next base: position 229,764 of record LPNX010756240.1, on the reverse strand, counting down.
AATCAAAATAGACACGTAGTAAGGCAACTGAGGTTATATTCCCATGGTTTCAAATTTGATAACGGAAGAAGGGTTATCATCATTAACCCCAAGAGCATAAAGCAAGGCTCTCCTCTGTGAAGGACAAGTCTGAAGTACTTCAAGTGCGGACATCGCACAAGGAGTTTGGCCCAAATCCTCGATAATGGAATAGTTCTGGGTGGCTTGGGCATTAGGATTATGCCTTGAACACTTTAGGACTCCCTTAGGAATGTGAGGTGCAACTTCAGGTTTATCTGTAGGTTTTTTGATATGCAAAGGGATCTCGAGTGGAGCGGGTTCCTTTCTAAGGTTCGGTTGTGACAAACCATAATCCTTCGCATGAGTCACAACCTTAGCAGCATGCACCATGTTGATCCAACCATGAGCAGTATTGGCCTTTGACGGATTTTGATCTCCACCCGATGCACAATGAGGATCATTGGTACTTGAGTTCATATTTTGATTATTGGGTAAAGGATTAGTTAACACGGCTGGGCCCTGTGCTATGAATCTCGAGGAATCTTCCATACGAGGGCACAAGTGAGTGAGGTAGTCATATTTACATAACTTGTAAGAAAAATTTACCTTATGTTTAGTCTGCTTGTCCCCCCCATCATTACGAGAGTTCTCGTCATTATAATTAGCATTTTCGTTCTTATTCCCACCCTTACAATTATTTTTCCCTTTTTTCTTATTCCTTCTAGGCTACTGGTTGCCCTTTCGGTATGACGATTGCATAGAAAGTACACTTTCCGATTGGGTAGGTTGAGATGAAGCCATGGCTTGTCCCGACGCGGATTTATTAATTGACAATTGGCTCACTTGTTTCACAACCGAATCTGTAGGTTTGGTACTTGTAGAGCCCACAATGCCATTGGCATGTGGCATAGGCTTGATCTTGGGATCAAAACTAGATCATGGAGCATTAGGTATAATCTCATACAAAAGTTCGGATTGAGCGTAGATCAAATCCAAATCTTGTGCCGTAAATATTTCTTGTTCCTCGGTTTGGACTCGAATGTAGAAACATCCTTCGTGAAGTAAGGTAACAACGACTTGAGGAACCACTCAAGGACAAATTCCGGTGGTATAAAGGCTTTAATAAACCACTTCCATCTATGCCACTCTTGAATATGATCTGTGATATGTGTGGCTTTGTCTTGTCGAAATATCAACAAGAGTTCAGTACCAACGTCGTAATGTACAGGTAGCTGAAAGCGATTGAGGAAAGTCATGGCAAGGTCATCAAATAAAACGTATGCCCCTCTTGGTAACTCTATATACCATTTCGATGCAGGCTTGGTGAGGGTGCATTGAAATATCCTCAAACAGATTGAATCATCATGTAAGGAATTGGAAGAGCACCAAAGGTGAAAAGTAGTGACATGCTCACTAGGATCTTCTCCAACTTTACCCTCAAACTTGGGAATGTCCGAAGGAAGATTGTTAGGGATGGCTGGCCAGGCCAGGTCATGAGATACCGAATCATTCATAAGTCTTGATAAGTTAGGTAAGTTCAATGTTGTGAGGAAAGAGAGCCTAGGTTGATTCGGTGTATGCCACGCTCCTTGATAGTTCTAGTTCATGTAAGGTTTATTTCTATAAATACCATGGCCTTGGCCATAAAAACCTCCTCCCATTTGACCCCTATAGGGCTGCATGGAAGCATTGTGATGTGGGGTACCTTGATTATGCGGTGCTACAAAGCCATAATTGGAAGAGTAAGCAGGTTGTTGATACCCGTACCCATAGGGTTGATATTTCTATCCATACTGCGGTCCATAAGACTTTCCATGAGAAGCTCCATAAGGTGTCCCATGGGATGTCCCATGAGAATGTCCATAGTTAGGGATATGGGGAACTCCTTGAGATGGACCATAAGATGATCCAGAAATAGGGATATGACCTCCCGACACAACAGGAGGTACTTGACTCAGAGATACTACCATGCAAGCAGTCACAGCACGAGTATGGCTAGTAGCGATATTCCAACCTGAAGGATGACGTGAATGAGGGGGAGGAAGGGTTGTCAAAAATGCATTCGAAGGAGTAGGTTTTGAGGATGAAGGGACATGTGAAGGAATGCAAGTGGTGTTCCCAATGGTCACTCATCTCGGTTCTAGTATCTACATATGATTACTAACACTAGGTATAGGACGAACATGTGAGGTTGCTTCCACCGCTGGGATGGAAGGTGAATGTGACTAGTGATCCCAAATCTCTCTGCATTGAAAGGAATAGGAGTTCCCCCAAGCATAGTGCTAGGTTTGAATTTCAATTCGACATTATGTTCTGGATTGGGTGCAGTGATATTAGACATTCCATAACGAACATGACTAGTGCTTGTGGGTTCATAATGAGTCTCGTCGCCTGGTAACCAATACTGATGACCTATGAATGAGGGATCATAACCAGATTGTGAAGGTATTTCCGGTGAACGATCATATACAAGAGTAGGATATTCCTCCCCAAACTTGTGAGGTGGAGAGGACATATTTGGAATCTCATCCTCGTGATCTCCCATAGTGTGTCAATCAAAGTGAGAAGTAGTCCGCCTGGACTATCTGTTTCTCTCTCCCAAAAGAGGAGGAGACATGGAAGTCCTACTAAATGATGATAATGGAGAAGTGCCGCGCTTGAATCCATAATGACTCAAAAAATGAAAAGAATCGATCTAATTACGCAAAACCTAGGGAAACTAGCGTGCACAGAGCATACACCTATAAAATGTAAAGCCAAATCGCAAGCAAACAAGGGTAGGATATGTGAGCTCTCGAATGAAGCAGGTATGTATCACCTAGGAGAGGCTTGAGACTCCCATACACAACAAGTGGAGTTTCGTAACCAATTATAGTGGCCCTCAGCTTCAACGCATATAGCGACTATGTTTTCCAACCCCTACCTGGCCAGGACACCTAAAATAACCTCTCCGAAGTACCCCCTCGATAAACTAGGTAAGGCAACTAAGGTCACCTCAATATAATCAATGCTCAAGTGGACAGTTGTAGGTGGGATTGACTGTATGGGTAGGGTAGCAAAGCCCGAAACTCTCGAAAGAGCCCCCAGATACGAATACAATCCTGGAAATATCTCCGGTGCTACTTAGTGACAACCAGGGGTCATCCCAATCATAACCACTCACACTGTCTCGTGCTTAACTCCCTTGTAAGAGGAGGATCCTGAGAACACTAATTATATAAAGGAATTTCACACTCTCACCTAGACAGACACATAAATTTTTCGTTTAGTGGTCTTCGACAATTTACTCACAATGAACTATTCCAAGACCCTAAAACCTAGTCTTGTTGGTGCACCCTATAAAAGAAAAGAGTGTAATTCATTTTGTTATGTGTTGATTTTAATTGGATTATTACTCAAAGGACAAATGGTTGTGCAACTAATGATGTTATGATGCAACAAGAAGTAAAATGCACACCTAACAATCAATGCAAATAGACCGTGTCAAATGAAGAACAGGGTATGCTACTATGTGAAGTGAAATTTTTTTCTTCAAATGAATATGCAATCATTCCTATATGAAAATATAACTAATACTCTCCAAGCAAACCTAATGCAAGTACCACGCAAATGCAAAATGCAAACAATGCATAATGATGCAAAAAGAAAATGTTTTTGTATTTTTTGAATTAAATGAGATAAAAAGCAAAATTATGACTCTACAACCCTCAGACTCTGCAAGCACTACCAGACAGCACCCAAGCAAAGCACCAAAGTAAAAGAGACCTAATGCACTAATCCCAAAACAAAAAATAGAAAATGAAATGACAAGAACATTTTCAAAAATTTAAACTAGAAAAGTATCTTTGGTCGGAAACAGGGGTGTATACAGACTCCAGAAGCATCCACGAAGACTCAGCAATCATCCAAACTCACCCAACAACACTTAATCTTCCCCCAAAAAGAAACAAATCAGGGCATACGCAACTGTTTGTTGTAAAACCACTTATATATGTGGCTATTCTAGAAAAAACCGCGTGTACACGCGGCTGTGGAAGCAAAACCCACGTACAGGAAGAAAAAGAGATAAAAAGAAGGAAAATAGACAAGATGAGACAAAATTTATACCTGTAAGACACTATTGGGAAAACATGCCCCCAGACCCGACTCAGAAACAGAGAAATCAGAGCAATTAAAGAACATTGAATGTCGACAAAACCCTAAAGGAAATGACTAGGAACTCCCTAGTATGGTCGCCAATTCTGTTATGGAGAAATATTCCTATGGCTTGGGGTGTACCATAATAGATAGAGTAACCACAGAAATCAATCCCTTCCCAATATGCAAGAGAAATGAAATATCTAACACTAAAGGATCTCGAAACATACCTTATTCCAAACGGTTGATGTAGATCCCCATTGAGCTTTTCCAATCCCTCTTGTGTTAACAATTTTCTCTCTCAACCACAACAAGCAAGACAAGCATGCTATATAATGGTGTTAGACCTACTATAGCATATATAATCAATAATGTATAAGCAATTAAAACCATCCATGGATTCAATATTCATTTAAATGCACATCATTGGACAGGAAAAGATATTTCTATTAATATAAATCAGAGATTACATGAATGACAACCTTTGTTGGTACGTCTATGAACTGGAGAACTAAGTCCTCCACCTAGGCCTCCACCATCTCAATCCTCCATCTCTTGATAGCAAGCTCACAAGAAAAGGAAATCTTGGGAAGAACACCAAGTGCTCCAAGGGACAAAGGGATGCAGACTCAAGTATAAGAAAGCTACGACAATAATGGACTATAGTTTTCTTGCTCTTCAATTCTCCTCTCCCTTCAATGTATCCAAAGGGTTCCTTATATAGTGCTTCAATGGGGTAATGGAATGTCAAATCCGAGCGATCTTGAGGCATATGGAAGGCCAAGAGACAAGTGTCTCAGATCCACATCAAGGAAAACTCCAAAACATTTGGCCTTTTGCACACATCCCGATGTACATAGGTTTAAGGATAATATTTGCATGTATACGTAGAAAAGGGATTAAAAGTTGTGTACAACAAATAATAGTTGTTTTTAGGGATGATCTTGGAAACATCAAAGGTACAAAAATGGTCCATGGGGTCCAAAGAGTCTATAGAAGGATAGGGAAGGCCATAAATGTGTGATCTACCATGTGTGGTAAAATCAGCTGTAACAGCTTGGAACCTTTGTCATTTTTTAAAGAAGGAGCTGATTGAGAGGGTTTGGGACCCTTGTTTGGCTTATTATTGCAAAAATTTTGTTTCTTGGGATGCTTGGACTTTTCTTTCTATTGGAACAATAAGGATTTCCCAGATGTATCTACATTGCTAATTATTCCAAGATGTATGAGCTTATCTTGCTCTCTAATAAAGGAATCAAAAAATGATTCAAGACTAGGTTCTTAATAGCTAGCTGCATTCAAGGTATATTTTATGGAGTAAAATGTAGATACAAAAATAGAATATGCAAATCCAAGTTTGGAAAGAATATGATAAATACACTGTCTATCTTCTTTCTTAATCTTGCATTCTTCACATAAGAGTCTAAGAGTTTTAGACCTAGATAAATAATCTTGAATGCATGAAAAATCACTTGGATTTAAAGAAATCAACTCATTTTTGAGTTGATGACATTGAATTTCATTGTGTTTACCAAACACAGATTCCAACTTTTCCCAAGCTTTATTAGGCTCATCAATTCTAGATATGTGGAATTGCAAATCAGTAGAGATTGCCATCCCAATCAATCCATGAGCTTCATCACATCTATTTTTCCATTTTATTTTCTTATCATCATCGGTGGGTTCTGTTTCTTTCGCTAAGGTAACTCTGAAAAGTCCCCTACTTCGTAGAACATCCTCCATACGAGATTTCCATGAAGAATAGTTAGAACTAGTACGTAGAATATCACCAGGGGCGACCATACTGTAAAATAATGGCTGATAAAACAAAAACCAACTATCTAGAAGCAAAGAGCTCAAAAAATCAGGCTGGTTAAAAAAAATGGCAGTGAAAACTGATTTCGTATGATGAAGTTATGCTTGATCAAAGAAAATGTTGAAGAAGTCCCCAATAGTGACGTGATAGATATAAAATTGACCAACTAAAAAAAAGAACCCCCTTCTTCCCAAGATGAACCTTTGATAATCACTTACAAGAAATTTGCTTTAAGGAATCACTTTTGTAAAATAAGCGATGTTCATTTTTACAATAATGGTACTTTAAATAGTGCGGCAATAAACAAAAAAACTTAAGTGATTCACTTTTTAGTTTATTTTATTTTTAAGGGAGATGCACTTTTACAATAAAGTAACTTAAAAATAGAAATTGCATGCACTATTAAAAAAGTAACTTAATAAGACTTGAAATCAAAACCTATTAAGGAATAAAGCAACTTTGGGCCAAGTGAGCTAAGTTTAAAAGGTATGTAAAAGAAGGGAATGAGAAAGGTTTTTTTTTAACTCTTCTCTCTTGGTCTCCGTGCTTGCTTCTTTTTCCTGCAACTCACACCACAAACTAAAAAAAAATAAACAATTTTTTTTTCCACGCTTGTGGGGTTAGATTTCGCTAGCTTACCCAGAAAGTCTATGTTTTCTTTTTGTTTCTGATTCACCTTGATCGCACAAGGTGCACGGCAAAGAGAATACGCAGCCGAGAAAAAGCCTTTCCCTTTCTATTTCTGATTCGTCGCGATCGCGAAAGGTGCATGACAAAGAACATACGCAAAAAGGGGAGGAAACAATCCTAGACAAAAAAATATATATATATATATCTAATAATAAAACTAATAAAAATATGAGAGTTTTTTTTTCAAAAATTAAAACAAAATTGTCACTGTAACATTATAACTTCAGATCTGCCAAAATTGGTGTTTCTGGATCAAACAGAAATGATTTTCGATGAAATGAAAACTATTTTCCAATGGAAACGAGACTTCAGACGCAATGGAACACCACCCATAGGCTACAAATGCACAAAAATTCTAGAACCAGAAACCCTTTCAAAGTTTCAGCAACAACAGTTCAAGATCTAGATCACAACCGGAAGTGGCTCTTCATAAACGCTCTGATACCATGTTCAGGTACATAGAGTACTCCCAAAATACTGAACACCTAGAGCAACCACTCACAAAAATAGATCACAAATCAAGACACCGATGTTTTGACGTGGTTAAAACCCTCGAGAGGGAAATAGTCCATGGCCCTAGCCAAATAGCTACTTGGAGCAATTTATTATGCAAAAGAAAGAAAGTTACAAATGAGCTTCTCATAATTGATCAACCAACCAAGGACCCTCCATGCTCTTTAAATAGAGATCATGGACCAATAGGGTGTTAAGCCATAGATCAAGGGTAGGTATGATCTAAGAGAAGTTGAACCGTCGGATTACTTTATGTATAGAACATATCGTGTCCGTCAGATTATAATATTTACAAATCCATACTAATGCATACTAAACAAACATACTTTACCTAACAGATATATTACACAAGTTGATCTTAACTAACTCCTAAGTTTCTAAATATCCTAACACATTAAAATAATGACATCCAAAATATGCATGTAAATTTAGCATCATGATTTGTGATCACTATCTTAGGTATACTATGAAATCTTAAAATTTTCTTCATAAATATATCAACTATATTAACATCTTTATAAGTTGACTTTACCAGTATGAAATGGTATGCTTTACTTAATTTATCCACTACAACCACAATGGAGTCATTCTGTTTCTTTGTCCTTGGTAATCCTGTAATAAAATCCATAGTTATAGTTTCCCACTTCCACTGACGTATAGGTGTAGGTTTCAATAAAACAACTGGATGTTGGCGAATGGCCTGAACATGTTGACAAGTAAAACATCGATCCACATATTCAACTGTTTCTTTTTTCATATTTGGCCAATAAAATTCTTTCCTTAATGTTGTTATAAATTTATGATATCCAAGGTGTCCTGCATACGGATTATCATGCAATTATTTAAAGATAACCTGCTTGACATTATACTGGTTAGGCACATAAATTTTGTTTTTGAAACGTAAAAATACTTTTGCATCAATATGATATAGATTTTCATCCATTCCAAGATTTTTATGCTTACATTTTTCCATCCAATTCCCATACTTCTCATCATTGAATGATGCTTCTTTTAAAAGAGTTTTGAGTTCAGATTCATAGTTACTAATCGGCACTGTATGTAATTGATGTTGTTGTCGGCTTAAAGCATCTGCTACAATGTTTTCCTTTCCTCTTATGTGTTTAATTTCAAAGTCATATTCACTCAAGAATGTGAGCCACCTGGCTTGTCGGGAATTTAATGTTTTTTGATCAAATAAGTATTTTAATCCAATATTATCTGTTAATAACATAAATTTATTTCCTATTTAGTAATGTCGCCCAATTTTAAGGGCATGAATGATAGATTCCAACTCCAAATCATGTACTACATAATTTTTCTCATGTTCCTTTAGTTTCCGTGATTCATAACAAATTAGATGACCTTCTTGAGTTAAGACCCCTCCTAGTCCTTATTTACTTGCATCAATGCATACTGCGAAGTCCTTACTTGGATCATCAATTTTTAATACTGGCGTTGTTGTCAATAATTGTTTTAGTTTCTCAAAACTATCTTGACACTGTTGGTTCCATACAAATCTAACACTTTTCTTTTGTAAAGTGGTTATAGAATGAGAAATTTTGGAAACATTTTCAATGAATCTAATAACTTGTTAACCCCACAAAAGATCATATACCATGTTCATCTTTTGGTGCATGCCATTCTAGTATAGCCTTGAAAGTTTGTCGGATCAACTGCTATTCCCTTTTCTAAAATGACATGTCCCAAGTACTGTACCTCTTTCTTATAAAAGTCACACTTAATTATATTTTCAAATAACGGATTCTCCCTTAAGGTCTACAAAACCTTCCTTAAGTGCCCTTAATGCTCCACCTCATTCTTAGAATATACCAGAATATCATCAATGAATACCAACACAAATTTATCGAAAAATTTACTCAACATATTATTCATCATATTCATAAATGTTGCAGGAGCATTCGTCAACCCAAATGGCATTACCACAAATTCGTAGTATCCATATTTTGTTCGAAAAGCAGTTTTATTAATGTACTCATCTTTAACCCATACCTGATGGTATCTCGATCTCAGATCAATGTTAGAAAAAAAAATTGCTCCACTGATTTGGTCAAACAGAACATCTATTCTTGGAAAAGGGTATTTATTTGTAATCGTCATCTTGTTTAATTATCGATAATCTATGTACATTCAGAAAGTTCCATCTTTGTTCTTAACGAACAACACAGGTTCTCCCTAGGGAAAAACACTAGGACAAATATACCACTTTTCCAATAATTCATGTATCTGCATTCTCAACTATGTTAGTTCTGGGGTAGTCATACAATAGGGAGCTCGTGATACCGGTGCTGCACCTAGCACGAGATCTATGGTAAAATATAAATCTCATTTAGGTGATAATCCACGTATTTCCTCAGGGAACACATCCTGAAATTCCTTCAAAATAGGAAACTGTTCCATTGTTGATTTTGATTTTTCAGGTTCTATTTCTTTAAACTTGATGGCATACAGTTGACACCCTTTTCTGAGGCATTTTTTAAATTTTAATGCAGAAATTTGTCATATGGATATAGGTCTTTAAATTATTTTTATGGTATGAGTTTTACCTTCCTTATCCATGTCACGTCCCCATGCCTCCGACCGGCGAAGAGGACGCGACTACAAGCTTTAACACTCGGGCTAAGAGCCCCATGAACATATACATGCATAAAATTTGCAGAAACAGAATGCTGAAAGAAAATGCATTGTAGTATAACATGCATAAACGCAATTGTTTATCATACACAACTATAATTATTTATCTTGCACAGTGGAATCAACATGCATTCACACAAGCATTCATTTTAACATGTTCATCATTTTCATACCATTGACAGAAAATATGGTTGCAGAAGTAAAAATGGGAAAGATTACTTATCTTATGAAAAATTTGCTCCGCAACCAGCTACATCGCTGCAACGTTCCACCCAACCATAGGCCATCGTGATCCTTAATCTCTCAGCAACGCTGCCACCCCCGAGCTGGGCATGATTCTCCAAGGAATAAGGGAACTAGCAGGCTTACACATAGCCAATGATATATATAAAACGCAGCCAAGCCAACACAGTTGGGTTTATCAGGCCATCCAGGAGTTGGGAAAGGCTAATTGCTAAGCTGGTGAGCTCATTACAGAGACAAGAACACCTACACCAGAACTAGCCTGACCTCTAAGACACCCAAACACACCCAACATAAGGAATCGGTCCCTTCTCTGCTACACAGTTCCTCAGGCCCTGCATTCCCTTCCAGTGCTATTCAGGGGTGATGGAGAAGAAGGTCAGCCCTCTAGCTCTGTCTGTGTGGTTTCCAGCCACCAGGTTTGTCAAGCAAAACTAAGCCCCCATCCCTGCTCCCAATGCAGTCCGAAGACCAACCATTGCACTCAGGCAATTAATCTGTTGTTACAGCTTAATACAGGAAAAACGACTCCCAAACGATTATACAGTCCCACTGAACGTATCAGTGCACCAATTTACAACAGGGGGGGAAAAACAACAGTTCTGAAATGTAATCAACATACATTACCAACATACACGGGGAAGACAGCAGTCTATTTTTCACAATCGAGGCCGTTGAGGAAAAACATATGCAGACCACACCATTCTCCAATTCGCAGAGGAAAAACTGCGTGGGTGAAACCAGGAAAGTTCCTATGCGTGAAAACAATGAGCAGACAATTGGAAGTGCGTGAAGGTGAACAACTACAGGAAGGACGCGAAATTGCAGTGCGTGGGTGTTCAGCAAACTCGTGGAGCGAAGAAAAATGTCTGCGTGAGACCAAAACCCCCAAGAGCCTGTGCGTGAGGAATGATCAGCAAAATCATGAGGTCCCAATTGGGGAGTGCGTGAAGGTTTTTCCCTTGCCATTGTGAAGTCAAACGCTGTGGGTGGAGTGTGCGTGTGGGTGAGGACTGACAGTCCTGCCACCCCACTTCCAAGACCATAACTACCTCAATCACTAGCAGCCTTTCTTAATGAAAGTGGTCGGAATAAAACAAAGGAAGAAGACATATGGGTTTTTTTTTCTCTCATTGGCCAAGGTTGACAATTTCCCCCACCCCTATCCTTGTGAAAATCATGCCCCTTTCTCATTTTAGTTGCCGCGATCGTAGCTGGTCGGGTTCATTTTTAATTATAGATGCATATTTACATGATGACCATCATAATATATGCCGCATGCCCCGATATACCATCAGTGACAATTCAAATCCAAAAAATAACATAACCGATCAATGGTGGGGCCTTGGCCTTTGGCTCCACACC
>LPNX010756240.1:44551-218192 GCA_001517045.1 Pseudotsuga menziesii | reverse complement strand
AAGCACTTCAAACGACCCACAATATCTCGGTGACAACTTGGCACAACTTCCAAGCTTCAAGGAACTCTTCCTTGCCCTCACTCTGAGGTAAACATGATCCTCAACTCTGAACTCCCTGTTCATCCTATGCTTATCTGCATAGATTTTCTGCCTGATCTTTATGACCTCTTGCTCCATTTCCTTGAGCAATTCTGGTCCAAGCACAATCCTGTTCACTGGATTATCCCAAGTCACTGGTGTCCTACACCTTCTTCCATACAAAGCTTCATACAGACTCATCCCCAAGGATTCCTGATGTCCATTGTTATAAGCAAACTCTACCAAGTGCAAGTAATATTCCCACTTGGTTGGTTTGTCCATCACATACATGTGAAGCATGTCTTCAAGCACCTGATTAACTCTCTCCGTCTGACCATCTGTCTGAGGATGGTATGCAGTGCTGAAGTTTAGCTTTGTACCCAAGTATGCAAACAACCCCTTCCAAAAGTTGGAAGTGAACTTGACATCTCTGTCAGAGACTATTGCCTTCGGCAATCCATGCAATTTGAATATCTCCTTCATGAAGATCTTTTCAATGTCATCCGTCTGATGCGTAGACTTAACTGGTATAAAATGTGCTTCCTTAGTCAACTTGTCCACCACAACCATGATGGAATCATGTTGTCTCCAAGTCATCGGCAATCCTATAATAAAATCCATGGAAATAACTTCCCATTTCCATTCTGGAACTGGCAAAGGCTACAACAAACCTGCTGGATGTTGATGTTCAACCTTCACCTGCTGACATTTCATACACCTTGAAATGTATTCAGCCATATCCTTTTTCATACCTGGCTAGAAGTACTGCTTTCTAGCTGTAGCAATTGTCTTCTGATATCCTGGGTGACCAGAATACGGAGCTTGATGGATCTCATCCATAACAACTCTCCTCAGATCTGCTACATTCGGAATATAAATCCTACCTTTATAAGTGAGAGTCCCCTCTTCTACCAATCTATATCCCTCATACCTCTTCTCAAGACTTTGCTGCTGCAATTTATCTTTTACCTGCTCATACAATTCATATCCAGCAACATGATCAACAACCTGTTGCCTCAAATCTGATTGGAAAATACTAAGAGATGCCACATGCATTTCTTGCATCTTCCTGCTGAGTGCATGAGCTACCTTATTTTCCTTCCCTTTTATGTGCTTGATTTCAAAATCAAACTCACATAAAAATTCCAGCCATCTTGCTTGCCTAGCATTCAAAGTAGGCTGATCAAACAAATACTTCAGTCCACAATGATATGTTCTGAGCTCAAATCTCCTACCCATCAAGTAATGTCTCCACATCTTGAGAGCATGTACGATGGATGCAAGCTCTAGATCATGAGTGGCATAGTTCTTCTCATGTTCCTTCAGCTTTCTTGACTCATAACATATCACGTGGTTGTCTTGCATAAGGACTCCTCCAAGCCCTTGTCCGCATGCATCGGTACATACGACAAAATCTTCCTCTGGATCTGCAACCTTCAATACTGGTGCATGGGTGAGAAGTTTCTTCAACCACTGGAAGCTTTCTTCACAACTCAATGTCCATTCGAACTTCATCCCCTTCTTTTGCAAAGAAGTGATAGCATGTGCAACTTTGGAAAATCCCTCAATGAATCTCCTGTAGTATCCTGCAAGTCCCATAAAAGATAATACATCTGCCACATTTCTTGGAGTAGGCCAATTCGTAATGGCTTCTATCTTTTCAGGGTCCACAGATATACCCTCCTCTGAGATAATGTGACCCAAATACTGAATTCTATCTCTATAGAAGTCACACTTGCTCAGTTTTGCATACAACTGATGCTCCCTGAGAAAACTCAATGTCAGTCTCAAATGATCTTCATGCTCTTCCTCATCCTTAGAGTAAACGAGAATGTCATCAAGGAAAACAAGCACAAACTTGTCCAAATACCTGCTGAAGACACTATTCATGAGGCACATAAATGTAGCCGGTGCATTTGTGAGACCAAATGGTACCACTACAAACTCATAATGCCCATACCTCGTCCTGAAGGTTGTCTTATGAATGTCTTCATCCTTGATGTTCACCTGATGGTAACCAGACCTTAAGTCAATCTTGGAAAATACCTTTGCTCCCCTCATTTGATTAAAGAGGTCATCAATCCTAGGCAAAGGATATTTATTCTTCACGGTAACCTTGTTCAACTATCTGTAATCAATGCATAACCTGAGTGTACCATCTTTCTCCTTGACAAATAGAACTGGTGCTCCCCAAGGAGACACACTCGGTCGGATATACTTCTTTTCCAACAACTCTTGTAGTTGCATCTTCAATTCTAGCATCTCTGGTGTACTCATTCTGTAGGGTGCCTTGGACACTGGTGCTGCTGCTGGCACAAGTTCAATTGTGAAGTCAATGTCCCTCTTTGGAGGAAGCCCTAGAATCTCATCAAGAAACACATCCCTGAATTCCTGTAACACCTGATAGTCCTCCAACCTTAGAGTTTCATCTCCTGATGTTTCCAAAATATGAGCTGCATACAACTGGCAACCCTTCCTACAGAACTTCTTTAACTGCATTGCTGAAACCTGCCTTACTGAAATCACCTTTGGAATTCCTTTCACAACTACTAGGTTCCTTTCTTCATCCATGCATTTGAAAGTCTTATTGTAACAGTCAAGCTTCACCCTATGAGCTTCTAACCAATCCATTCCAATGAGAACATCATAGGAACCAAGCAGTAGCACATTTAGGTCTGTACAAGTGACCAACCCATTCATGACCAGTGGACATTTCTCAATCATTTCACTGACCTTTCTCTTAGTTCTAGTGGCTAGCTGAACTAACCAAGACTTCCTATGCTTTGCTTTCTTAAAAGCACAAATCTCCACTACTCTAGGAGTAATGTAACTATGCGTAGAACCGGGGTCAATCAAAATAGAAACAGATTGCTCAACAATCTTACCTGCTACTTCAACCACAGCTGACTGGTGATCTTCCTGGTGGTCCTCCAGTGCCGCATAGATCCTAGGAACTGCCCTTGCTACTTGACCCACTGTTTCTGCTTCTTGAACATTATAAGCTGGCCTTGCACCCTTGTTCTCGAGTGGACAATTTCTGCGCATGTGGGGTCCTCCACATTTCCAACACTGAAGTGGCCCTCTATTCTATTGTGGATCCTTAGGCTTTTCTCCTATCACTCCAAATGGTTTACTCGCAGCTTGAGATGGCTGCTTTTGTTGGTTTCTAAAATTAGAAGGTTTGAAACCTTTCTTCCTTTGGTCAAACTTCTCGTTCTTCTTGTCCTTCCATGCCTTATGGTAATCCGGCTTACCTTTGCTTTGCTCATAATAATACTTATCTTTCCTTATTGCTTCTTCAAGAGTTCTAGGTTCATAAAACTCAATTCTATCTTTGTAAGACTGAGGTAATCCACTCAGGAAACGCTGGACCTTCACTTTTTCATCTCTGATGTACCGGACATACCTCAACAGCTCCAAAAACTTATTAGCATACTCTTCCATGGTCTGTTGTCTCAATCTCAGCTCATGGAACTCCATAATCTTGTCATCATAATACCTGTCAGAGAGGTATTTCTGCTTGAAATACTTCTTGAATTGTTTCCACTTAAGCCTCCTTTCACTGATCCTCTTCACTTGCTTGAAGTGTTCCCACCAAATGGATGCTCT
Organism: Pseudotsuga menziesii; assembly: GCA_001517045.1. Taxonomy (NCBI): domain Eukaryota; kingdom Viridiplantae; phylum Streptophyta; class Pinopsida; order Pinales; family Pinaceae; genus Pseudotsuga; species Pseudotsuga menziesii. Next base: position 214,505 of record LPNX010756240.1, on the reverse strand, counting down.
TCCATTTAGATTGAATATGGAAACTCTTGCCTTCATGTTTCCTAAATAATCATGCACTTGAAAGTACTTCTTAATAGCAAGAAGCCAAGCTTCAGCCTCTTGTCCAGTCTTTACCTCACCATCAAACGTAGGAGGTTTAGATTTCTCGAATTCATCTCGAGTGCGATCCCTATGGTGTCTCTTTCTTTTTATTTTATGAGAAGAAGAGCTTGAATCCCCACTGGATTCCTCCGAATCAGATGATCCACTAGAAGTCCTTCTCCTTCTCCTAGTACTGCTCTTACTGTCTTCTGGTCTTGTTGTACCTCGCCCAGAGTCTATCTTCCTTTGCAAGTCTGTCAAACTCTGCAGCATAGTAGCATTCAACTGATGCTGCTCCTCCTGGGCTTTAATTAAGCTTCTCATAGTAGCTGAAACATCTGACGGTGTCCCCTGGAATATCCTTCCATTAGACTAAATGTCATCGTTTCTATTTCGGACATTTTCTCCCATGGCATCTCCTACTCGCTCATGAGAATCCCGAGCATCATACCCATCATGGGTTCTCATACTGAACCACCACTTACTTGTCAAACTGCACTACCTGGAATACTTCCCTTGAAAGTGACTATGATTCTGCAAATGTGTTAATAACACAAATGTTAGATGCATAACATATAAATCAGAATCACTTACCTTCTCTTGGGAAATTATAAATTACGTGTTTCCCAAAACATAGAATTTTCTCCATCAAAGAGTGTCTATCTGAGGGGGACGACGGGGGTCAAGGGGGCAATCCGACGCATAAGATTGCTGCCTCTTTTCTCCTTTTCAGTCCTGAAATTTCACTGAAAAACAGCTGAAAAATCCCTCTAAAAACAGTCGAAATCTGCTAAGAAATCCCATCGAACACTCAAAATTTTCCTTTCCTTCTCATCGGCTATCGGATGTCTTTCCACATCGGAAGTCTTAGCGCTTTGGCTTCCGCAACGATGGAACACCAAAGATGAACTCCTTCCGACTGCCGCTCTTTTCTTAAAGAAATTTTAACTTCGGACGCCGGCGGAATTCTTACATCGGAAGACAAATGAATTTGGCTTCTGCAACGGCGGCTCGCCAAACGTTAACTTCTTCCGATTGGCACTTACTTGGAACAATTTTAACGTCGGGCGTCGGCGGACTTTTGGATCGGAAGACTAGTGACTTTGGCTTCCGCAACGGCGGCTCGCCAAACGTCAACCTCTTTTGATTTTTCTCAAACTGTTCCGTTGGCCAGGCTTCTGCTGTGCTTCCGCTACATTGATAGTTCTTCTCCGTCGGAAGACTTGGCGGTTTGGTCTTCCGCAACGGCGAACGAGAAACCACTGACTCTCCCGCAACGACGGAAGTCTTTCCTCGTCGGAAGACTTGGCGGTTTGGTCTTCCGCAACGACGGACGGGAAACTTCACCAATTCATCCGCAATGGCGGACGTCCACTCCGCCAGTTCTTCCGCAATGGCGGAAGTCAATTCCACTAGTGGTCTGACCGCTCAACACTTAGACCGTTTCCTTTTGAATTTTTACAGTCTTCCACTACTTGCTGCTGGGTAGAAGAAACGCTGCCTCTGTCACTGCAATCCTTCAAGGCTCATGCAGGCCCATGTTGCAACATGAGCTCTGATACCATACTGTCACATCCCCATGCCTCCGACCGGCAAAGAGGACGCGACTACAAGCTTCAATACCTGGGCTAAGAGCCCCATGAACATATACAGGCATAAAATTTGCAGAAACAGAATGCTGAAAGAAAATGCATTGTAGTATAACATGCATAAACGCAATTGTTTATCATACACAACTATAATTATTTATCTTGCACAGCGGAATCAACATGCATTCACACAAGCATTCATTTTAACATGTTCATCATTTTCATATCATTGACAGAAAATATGGTTGCAGAAGTAAAAATGGGCAAGATTACTTATCTTATGAAAACTTTTCTCCGCAACCAGCTACGTCGCTGCAACGTTCCACCCAACCATAGGCCAGCGTGCTCCTTAATCTCTCAACAACGCTGCCACCCCCGAGCTGCGCATGATTCTCCAAGGAATAAGGGAACTAGCAGGCTTACACATAGCCAAGGATATATATAAAACGCAGCCAAGCCAACACAGTTGGGTTTATCAGGCCATCTAGGAGTTGGGAAAGGCTAATTGCTAAGCTAGTGAGCTCATTACAGATCCAAGAACACCTACATCAGAACTAGCCTGACCTCTAAGACACCCAAACACACCCAACACAAGGAATCAGTCCCTTCTCTGCTACACAGTCCCTCAGGCCCTGCATTCCCTTCCAGTGCTATTCAGGGGTGATGGAGAAGAAGGCCAACCCTCTATCTCTATCTGTGTGGTTTCCAGCCACCAGGTTTGTCAAGCAAAACTAAGCCCCCATCCCTACTCCCAACGCAGTCCGAAGACCAACCATTGCACTCAGGCAATTAATCTGCTGTTGTAGCTTAATACAGGAAAAACGACTCCCAAACGATTATATAGTCCCACTGAATGTATCAGTGCACCAATTTACAACAGGGGGGGAAAAACAACAGTTCTGAAATGTAATCAGCATACATTACCAACATACACGGGGAAGACAGCAGTCCGTTTTTCACAATCGAGGCCGCTAAGGAAAAACATACGCAGACCACACCATTCTCCAATTCGCAGAGGAAAAACTACATGGGTGAAACCAGGAAAGTTCCTGTGCGTGAAAACGATGAGCAGACAATTGGAAGTGCATGAAGGCGAACAACTACAGGGAGGACGCGAAATTGCAGCGCGTGGGTGTTCAGCAAACTCGTGGAGCCAAGAAAAATGTCTGCGTGAGACCAAAACCCCCAAGAGCCTGTGCACGAGGAATGATCAGCAAAATCATGAGGTCCCAATTGGGGAGTGCGTGAAGGATTTTCCCTTGCCATTGTGAAGTCAAATGTTGTGGGTGGAGTGTGCGTGTGGGTGAGGACTGACAGTCCTGCCACCCCACTTCCAAGACCATAATTGCCTCAACCACCAGTAGCCTTTCTTAATGAAAGTGGTTGGAATAAAACAAAGGAAGAAGACATATGGGTTTTTTTTTCTCTCATTGGCCAAGGTTGACAATTTCCCCCACCCCTATCCTTGTGAAAATCATGCCCCTTTCTCGTTTTAGTTGCCGCGATGGTCGGGTTAATTTTTAATTATAGATGCATATTTACATGATGACCGTCATAATATATGCCGCATGCCCCGATATACCATCAGTGACAATTCAAATCCAAAACATAACATAATCGATCAATGGTGGGGCCTTGGCCTTTAGCTCCACACCCTGATCATTTACAATTTATACATCATATACATCTAATGTAACGGGGTCAAAACTGGGACATTACAATCCAAACCATCAAAACTTTTATGTAAACAATCAATAATGACTCTATGAGCTTCCAACCAGTCCATACTTATCAAAATATGATAATAACCTAATTGAAGTATATTTAGATTTACTGTAGTGTCCATACCATTGAAATTTATTCTGCAACCCTTAACTATTTCAGTAACTCTTCTTTTCATTCCTGCTGCTAACTGTACCAACCATGCATTCTTTTGTTTTTCTTTACTAAGTTTACATTTTTCAAGTATTCTTGAGGCAATGTAACTTAAGCTAGTGATAGAATCAATGAGTATAGAAACATATGTATTTGATATTTTATGTTCTACTTCCAGCATAGTAGATTGATTATTCATTTTCCTATCCTCCAAAGCAGCATTAATTATTGGTATATTCCTAGATATATCATTGACCGTAGAATCTTCCCGCAGCTTATTTATAGGAGCCATTTTTCTATTGGGGTTATGAGGAAAATTTCTATATAGGTGATGTCCATTACAACCCCAACATTTAAACTTTTTAGCAGTGTTGTTCCACCCACCATTGGAATTACTAGTACCTTTTACTCCACTGTTGACATTTGCACCCTGTTTACTGTAATTATTATCAGTATGGCTTCTTTCTCTTTTCCTGAAAGGTGATGGTTTAAATCCCTTTTTACGCTGATTCATCTTCTCATTCTTCTTATTTTTTCAATTTTTAGTTATTTATGATATTTGTTTAAACAAATGATAACACAACTTAGACTTTATTATTGCCTCATCCATGTTCTTAGGCATCTCAAACTCAATATTTTCCTTATAAGCTGGAGGTAAACAAGTGATAAATCTATAAGCCTTAGCTTTTTTCCGCCTTCAAATAAGGTACATAGCATTGTAAATTCACAAACTTGGTTACAAATTCACCCAAGTTTAAGGTTCCTAATCATAGATCATTGAATTCTTTGTCTTTCTTGTCATAATACCGTTCTGACATGCATTTATTTTTAAATAACTTTTTTTAAATTTTCCAGCTCAACTATTTACTGCGTATATTATACAATTTTGTCTTCCTGCCACCGTAGTTCAACTTTTCCACTCAACTCAAAGATGGATAAGAATTCTCTCAAATTATTATCATACATATACACCTGAAAATACCTTTTAATATTGAGTAACCAAACATTAGCTACCTCTTATGATTCTCCATCAAATGTCGAGGGTTTTAACTTTTTAAATTCTCCTTGCAGTTCTACAGGATTTTCTTTCCGTTTTCCAGTTTTTATATCCGTATCTTTCCTTAAGTCTTGTATATTCTAAGGAATGTTTTCTATAGTTTCTTTACTATTGTCATCTTGTATTACACCTTTCCTTTTCTTCCCAGTACTATAAGAGTTTTGACCACTATTCTTCTGTGGTTCTGTTAAACTTTTGAGAATGAGTTCATTTATCTATTCTTGATTGGATTTAGCATTTATAATTCTAACGTTATATTTTTTAATACTTTCCATATCCTTATTGTTTCCAACATCTATAACTGCATGTTTGCATTACGCTTGGCTCCAAGTTCCATAAAGAAACTTTCATTCTCTAGAGGTGGCATGTCTTCTGGTACATATTCCTCGCCTATACTCCGCTCAGGTTTTTCCATTTTTGTCTGCGTGTAACAATAAGTATTCTTTTTGTTATTTATAGATATTTGTATTCAATGTTCTTAACGTTTAAGCATGTAATGTCCCATTAGGTTGCAGTTTTATAAACCTTACTCTAATACCATTTTGTAACGGACCACAACTTAAACAAAAAGTTTTTAAATGTATTTGTTAAAAGTTGATCATCCTTGTCATGAAACATTTTAAACTTTACTATGCAACAACATGAAGTGTTTGAGAAATTAAGTCCTCAGTTATAACATAATTTAAATAGGAAATAAGGTTAGGCCTCGATTTCCCAGCAATATATTATAACATATATGAGAAGGATTTGTGGTTTTAAACTACTAAACTTACTCGGCATAATTGCTAACCCTTATTTTTCCTGCAGGTTTTCTATCCAAAACTAAACAACAACTAAGAGGGGGATATATAAGTTCTTACCCTAGAAAAGGAAACCTACTAAGGGTAAAAAGATCCAATATTACGATCCTGGGCTCAGCTTTTGGCAAAGGCATGTGCGATGTTAATTTAATTAGTTTGTATAAAAATTTAAGTTTGAGAGTGGTGTACAAATGGAAAGGTTTAATCATGCGATATAGATGGAAAACAATATTATTGGGGTTGAATTTAATGTTATGATATCCGAATATGTCTTGTTCTCTCATGAAACTCCCAAACAATCACAGTCTTGGTTCATCGAGCAGCTCCATTATTCGACTATCGTTTGGTATGGCAGAGAGTTGAAACTTGTTGTTGAATGATGCAGTTTTGAAGGCTATGATTCCTTTTTGTATCATCTCTAGAGTTTTTCATAGAATTTGTAGTCACGATCTCCATAACCTACTTACAAAAAAAAGTTTACTGTATGGACATCATCTAACTTTTACCCACCGGGTAACGAAGTCATACTAGTTCCCTTACGATATTGCATTGTTTGTTTTTAAGAAATGTATAAAATTATTTATTTAACCATTACATTCACTTGCAGGTATGGCCATTAGAGAAAGAGGGCGTCAACTTAACAGGTAAGTTAGGGGTTTAAGCCTATGACTCCTTTCCTGTTATGTTCTTTGTTCGAGGTTGTGCATAAATGTTTATGGACGTGGCTCAGTTGATGTGGTAACACTTGGGTCTAAATTTCGATAGTATTGGGCCATTATGGAGAATGAAGTTACTGCCAAGGGTTTAATATGTCATGTTACTGCCAAGGGTTTAATATGTCATGTCATTCGACTCTTGCACTTGGTAAATTTCGCTTATTTAATAACTTTGTAGGTTTTGAAGACTACCCAGTACGTATTTAAGTTTCGGACCTATAAATGCATTTTGTGATAGGTATTACTGTGGTTTTGTTTTCATATTTGTAAAATAAAAACCCTAAATGCTATACTAAAAAATAGTAGGGTTTTATGCAACTGTTTGTGTAAAATTGTTTCTCTTTTATCCTAAACGACATTCATAACTAACCAAGAAATTTGTCATGAGCTTTGTAAATTGATTTAGAAGGGCATGATTCAGTAACTGATACGATTCAATTTTAAAAGTGTACTCAATTTTATATTCATCTTGAAATGTGAAACTTTAAAACATGTTAATTTTTTAAAATGTTAAATGTAATTATTATGTATATGGAAAACATTTGTCTCATTGATATCATGCCCTATTGGTATGTGTAATTAAGTAGTTTTGTCATTTGATAGAATGCACTTGATTTGGGATTAGGTTTTGATATAGAAAAAATGTAAAATAATAAATAATTGCAAACAAAATACAAAGGAATTATGAATAAATATAAAATACAAAAATCAAGATCTTGATTTTTATATCCAAGAAAATATAAGGCCATTATCCACTTTGCATATGAATATTTATATATTGAATAAATATCTTTACATTCATAGCAAATCTTAAAAAACATGCTCAAAATCTATTCTTCTAATTAGGATAGAGATCAAAATTCCCTTGTCACTTTATACAGACTCACAACCTCTTCACATATTTACAAGTTTGAGGGCTCTTCTTCAGATCCGATATGTTTCAAACACTTTCCACAACTTATAAATATGGTATTCTACTACCCCTACCTTTTTTGAACCCACCCATTGTTAGTTCCATGATATTCTTTCTCGATTATCTCCCCCCTTGAAGCTCAATCTGTACATTCTTATATCTTTAGGTAACGATATTGCTTCTAGGCATTCTTGGTTATCACTTTTGACAATGTCAATTTTATATTTTGGAAAGTAGATTTTTCAGATATGTCAATTCTCCTATGACATGTGATGAACATACATGACTTTGACTCTAAATTATCTTTAGGTCAAAACAAAACATAACACACTAGATTGGATAGCTTTTCACTAATGCAAAATTTCTAGCTACTTGGAAACACTCCCCATCACAATCTCCTCTTGAATGAAACATAAACATATTGCTCATAAAAGAATCAAATATGACCTTCCAAATCAACCAATCTTAGTAGGTGTAACCCACAATCAACCTTAAGAACAAAGTCAATGGTTAACTTAGCCTCTTTCCCATTGGATGACCCGAACATGTATGCTATATACTCCCCTAAAGTGAAGCTATTTTCACAATGTCTTTGGTAAATTAACCTAAACTTGTAACAACCAAAACAATCAGGTTATCCAACTCCTTCATATTGTAAGCACCTTTTCTAAATACCTATAAATTTCTATCCTCTTTTCTAATTTTTCAAACAAAATTATTAAGTTACCCAACTCACTAATGCTCACCCATACTCTAAACATAATTTTCAAAATACCTACACATTTATACATTTCTATCCTCTCTTCTAGTTCAACAAAAAAATGTGAGGATACCCAATTTGGCCATACTCGCCCATACTCTAAGCAACATTTTATAAATGCATGCAAGTTTCTATTCTCTTATTTTGGTTATTTACTATATACTGCATATGGAGACTCATTCTCCCTCAAACGCTTTTTCATCTCAATGTTCCTTCAAAATGTTGGCACTTCTTCCTCCTTACCTTCTTTCATACAACAAGGTTGTAACTCACATCCTACCCACACATGTATCGCTTCATATGATTCAAAAAATGCTTAAGTTCACGAACTCTTTCATTTAATTGGCTTGCTCATTTTTGTGATCTTTGTTGGTTTCACGTGTCACTCTTCACAACATAAGGGATCTTTACCGAACCACTAAAAGTCTAGAAAAATGAACCTTTTCTAGTGCAATGCTAGACTACCAAAATGATAAAATCATTATAGAGAACAATGATTATTAATGTTGAGATATTGTTTTCACTTCATGGCAAAACCATTTATGAATAATAAATCCAACATTATCAATTAAATAAATAATAATATTTTTTGAATATTATTATAAGAGGTCGGTGAAATGAGTACATGCATATATGTAGAAGTGATAAGTCATGTCCTTCATGAAAGAAGTGGCTTATCATTATTAGAATTTAGTAAATATAATATATTCATCTATTACTATAAAAAAAAATTACATGTTATTACAATAGTGATAATATACCTTAGGTATATTAGAATTTATCTAATAGGTTGGGGGAGTTATTGGTAATCGTTGTCAAACTTCAAGTTTCAATAAAAGAAACAAAAAAATCAAATATGCAACAACAATTTGTAAATGATAAACTTAGACAAACAAAACCGTATAGTTGATAGCAACATCAACATCAATGTTTCAATTATTTCATCACTCGTGATAAATTGTCATTTTTTTTTGCCATTTTAAGACTTCTATCACTTGTCATATTTTTAAATGACATGCTTTTATTGTTTAAGCTTTTTATAAACATCATGATTGATTCAATATTTGAGTAGTTCTAGTACCAAACATAGTTTAATACTCCATGGTTATGTGGCAGAATTATGGTTCAATGTATTTCAATTGGATGATAAACAAGATTCATTATTGGAATGATGTTTGACACTGTTTTCATGCCATTTCTTGAGAGTCATTTTTGGACATTTTATCCACCTAGATTGTCACTAGACTTAGTAGAGGAGGGATAGATGTATGCACGGAATTCCCAAAATAAAATAAAATAGAAAGAAAGAGTAGCGCAACACCTTGAGAACAAAATAAAGAGATGAATAAGAAGCCTCTTCAAGGAGAAAATCTCATTTTACTATGTATCCAATGAGAAAGATGAGATGGGGTGATCTTAAAACTAGATATCCTTGGTATATATATACATATGGGAGGCAAAGGCTATGATTAGAACTAAGGTATTAACCAACCAATAAAGACAATACTAATATAATAATACAAATGTAATGTTACAATATCTAGGGATTTACATGCGTGTCCCTTTAAAACAAGTATTGTACTCAACATTTGATTAACCATGGATCATGTTTATGCATGAAGTGATCATCTTCCCATTTCACCTCTTCAATTGGCAAGTTATTTCATTTGATGAGGTACATGATAATTTCTCAATTTTTATTTTGATTGAACCATGTTTCAATGATTGTTTTAGGTTTTAGTATCATTTCCCTTTATTCACTTAACTCTTCTAAAATAGTCTGAATTGGAATATTCTTGATAATTACCTTTTGGACAAGAAATGTGGAAGACTGGATGTCTATGTGAATATGGAGAAAACTCCAATTTGTAACCCATCCTTACAATCCTCTCCAACACCTTATAGGGACCATATTACCCAGGTGCTAATTTATTGTCTTTCTTTTGTCTATAAGGTCTCTATAGGGACCTTATATGGACATCTATTTGTATGGTTCCCTAAAAAACCCCATATCCCCCACTTCAAATTTCCTTTCAGTAGAATGTTGATTTCTTTTTTGTTTTATCCTAATTTGTGATATATACAAGTTGGCTTTCAATAATTGTATAGCCTCTTATTAATGTTCTATGTGATCCTTGACTTCTTGAACCTTATCTTTCTCTTTCAAAGATGATTAAATGGATGGAGGATGATAGTGTTAGGATTATTGTAATACTCCCTTAACCACCATAGTCTAAATGTCAATTTCCTAGCTTAGGAATATGTTTCCACTTCATTAGTGCCACAGAGAAGTTATCTGGGGAACACCTACAACTTGATGCACCCTGATGCATGATTTTAAGATCTCTAGAGACCAATCCCTAGATTTTAGGATCCCACACTGAGTCATGGGAGTCCTGCCATCAATTCACCTTAGTCTATGTTCAGCTATGCTCTGATGGGCCACATTCAGTTCACCTTTAGTTAGTCTAGCACAAATTTTCCATTATTTAAGGATTCAAGCACCCTTTCTCACCTACCTTGGTCAGTTAACTAATTGTGAGGTGTTTCAGTTGTCTAGAGCTACACTAGTGAGCCTCTAGTGGTGATTTTTCCATAGTTAGTGATGTCCAGATTCACTCAAAGGCATGAGATTCAAATCAATCCTAGAGGATTTGAATTCTCTCTACTGTATCATGGATGTATCTCCTATAGTTTAATGATTATTCAGTTATGGTTATGCTATCAAATTCTTTCCTCTTGTATAGATAATTTCACCATGATTGTTTGAAAATTCTTGTACAAAAATTCTTCCTCATTCATTCTTCTTTCATGGTGAACTTCAATACATCCTTATGATCCTATGACATTGCTAATTTTTCATGGTATCAGAGCTTGATCAACCATTTTTCAATCCTTAGATACTTCCATTTATGCACCAAAGGAAACTAGGTTCCACATAAATCCTAGTATCTTTGCATTGGTCCCTCTAGATTTATTCAGAGAAGCATAGCCAAGTGTGAAGCACCCTGATAATGTGCCCATGTCGAAGTAGAGAGTGATTAAGTTGGTTTACCTTTGAATTGAAAGTTTTATGCAGATTATTTGAAGAATCCAAAAGAATAATGTTGCTCCTGAAGCTGTAAAATGGAGAATTCAACAACCTTGGCACCAAGGATCCTCACACACTTCAATTACCTGGATTGGAGGGGATATATACAGATTGTGTTGCGCAACAAAGGTATTTATATGGTCACAATGGGAAAGGAGTTCGAACCCCAGCAAACTTTAGAGAAATCTAAGTACCTGAACAAATTGGATGAAGTCTTTGGTTTCATGTGCATTCATATCTCCAAGCAATTACTCTTCTACCTTGATGGATTAAAAACATAGAGGGAAATATGACATAAGCTTGAATCATTATTTGGTAAGAAGGATGAGCTAAGAGGCCACATTTTGGAGAATGAGTTTATTTCTCTTCATCCCAATAGTTTTGAAACCATCCAACAATTCTTCCCCAAGTTCAAGTCTTTGGGCATGCAGTGCAAGAATTGTGGAATTGAGAAGTAGGATGAGAAATTGGTGAAATTGAATAAGAGAAATATTGGATCTGAATTTTATGTATTTGTGTCCACCTCTACTCCAAGAGATAGAAAACCCCAAATTGGTGAATTCCCTCACTTGATGCATTCACTAAATCCCTGATTCAAGAACAAGATAATATTATCCAGATGGGAGCCCTAAAATCCTCCAAAGATCTAGCTCTTTTGGTTGGGGAGACCAAGAGTGCGCAATATAAAGGGAAACATAAGGGGAGAGATAAGATATATACTAAATTAGAGCCAAAGGAGAATTTTGATCCATCAGATGGAGACTCATGTTCCAAGAAGGACAAGCATAAGAGGTTTAAAAGGACCAAGTGTTCCTATTGTAAGAAAGGAAACCATTCAGAGAAAGACTGTATGAATAAAACTATAGATCAAACTGCTAGACTTCTTGAAAAAAACCATATTTCCCTCCCAAAATGTGAAAGGAATACTGATCATAAAAGAAATACCAATGATCATGCAAGATTCCATGCACTATAGGATATATTTTCAAAATCTCAAGCCGTTCTCATTGATTTTGGAGCCTCCAATCACATGGTTTCCTCTAAAGAATAATTTTCTTCATTAAATATTACTAATGGTCTAAGTATTCACATGAGAGATGATACTTAGATCTAAGATGAAGGGAAGGGTACAATAAAATTATAACATGAAATGTTAAAAAATGTTTTGTATGTACCTTCTTTAGCAGTAAATTTGTTATCTATTTACAAGATGACACAAAGAGTTGCTTTTGGACCTGACACGGTTGAGATCTCATATATATATATATATATATATGTTGGGAAACTTATAGATAAAGGTGTTGCAAACCATGCATCCAAGGAATATGAGTTTTGTGGGAGGAGCAAGTCGATATGCCGACTTGAACGATAGCTGACTTAGTCGATTGCTCGACTAAGTCAGTCAGTTGACTAACTAGAGATTAGATCAGCCACCTAAATTCATGTCAGTTCATCGAACCGATAGGTAGTTATTTTGTAACTATTTTGTAATCATATATTAGGCTGTTGAGCTAGATGAGAACTCAGTTCAGTTCTCTATATTGTATGAACCCTCTCATGCTAATATAATCTATTATTCTATCTACTTGTTCTTGTCTTTTGTCTCTGTTATGTACGTATGTTTTAGTATGTACTATTGGTAACCTTATGTGATCTGTAAGATTACAACATTGGTTCTGTTTCCGGTAGTACATGTCTGAGATGTATACAAGTAGATGATATCAGAATAGGAGATTAAGGAATTGTGGGAGCATAAAGTAGCAAATTATTTGTAGAATTACGCACAAAGAAACATATTGATGACTGCACAAGCAAAAGAAAGATTCTTTACAGAGACGCATGAGAAGTTTGTAGAATCTGTGCCCCAACTTCTGAAGAAACTCCTGGATGAAAAATCCAGAAGGGACTAAAGATCAACAGTTACTAGAAAAACTAATTCATAGGGGAAGAACAAACTTGTTGGAGTGGTTCAAAAAAATCGCCTACGAATTCTGCGAGGAGCAAGCAGTAGAAGACAGAAATTCGGTGGAAACCGTCAAGAAGAAATTCTACACAGACCTCTCTGAGCAATTCTCGTGTTCATTACCGACCTTGCTAATTAAATTCCTGATTGAGAAGGGAGTAGGTCATATTGTCGAACCCCGTCCATCACTTTGCGGACCGCCACTAAACCCTAACTGGGTAGAAAAGAAAAAGAGGTGGAAAAAATTCATTGCAGAAAGGGAGTGGGAATACTTCCTAAGAAGGTAGATAGAACTATCTGGGCTTTCTAAAGCGTCAGGAGGCTATGGGGGGTTAGCTAGTCATATGTCAGAATAAAGTGGAGTGGATTCTAGTCAACTAAAGGAAATACCAATCACCAGTAATGAGAAGTCAACCTAAAAAGGAAATCGAGAAGACAATGTCACACAAAGGTATGACGGACTTCTAGAAAATAGAAAGAGAGAGGAGGCTACAAAGTAGGGAACAAAGAAGAGAAAGAGCCTTAGCACTGTAGAGAGGAATGAGTACTAGGGTGATTGACCATGAAAGAGATCCGCCGGAGTCGGGTCATGACCGACAAGAAGAAGGAATGGAAAAAGAGGTGTCCCCTACGGAAGAATAATTGTGGATAGAGAAGCGGGAAGCTCTCCAATTAGAAGTTCCCTAGGAAGTAAAACCTCCAACAGATCCGCATACCCAGATAAAATCTATTGTCAAAGAAGACCTCAGACTAGGAGCTGGTGACTTTGGTATTTGGGTTACGCTGGTGACTAGGAGATGGTTACTTTGGTATCAGACTAGGAGCTGGTGACTTTGGTATAGACCTCAGAAGAACGAAATTGGGTTACGCTTCAAGCGGTACCCTCTAATCGAAGTATCCACTTACTTCTATCGATGCATGAAGGAGCACACCCCTTGCCAAATACAACTTTGGAAGACATAGAACATTTAGAAATGTGGACAAATAATTGTAGTTGGACATCGACAGACGAAGTTGACACTAACTGACTATCAGTCGAAGAAGAGACGACAAAAACAACCGACGTGAACTAGAGTTCCATCAACGATAGTTCTCCAAAGAGGACTAAGCAAATAAATCCACCGCCCACACCGCCACCTCCTGAAGAAAGCAGTGACAGTGAATCCAACATGGGTCATGGGTCAGCACACATTCCTCTATATGAGGGTGATGAGGACCCCAGATGACACTGGTTCGTCTATGAGTCAACTTGGGAGGATAACCAAGTTACGGATGAATATAAGTAGATGGCGCAGTTCGCTGGTGCCTTGAGGAAAAGGGCATTAACTTGGTACCTGAAATTTTCTGAAAGAACCCCCTGAGCAACCAAAGCCAAGATCAAAGTGCAATTTCTATCATTTTTTAAAACTCCAGATGCAAAACATCTGGCAGCAAAGAAACTAAAAACGACATTGTAGAAGCCAGGAGAAACTGTCCTCGACTACGATAAACGATGGAAAGACCTTCTTATCCAATTGGACTATGTTATTAATGATCAATTATTAATCCAATGGTTTCTTGCAGGTTTATCATAGAAAATTCACCGACACATAAGTCTGGAGATATTCAATACTTACGAAGACACACTTACAAAATCTCTCCAAGTAGAAATGGATGAGGACATACCAGCATACTCCACTGATCATAGACTAGAAGAACAGCTTGAGAGCATACATAAGTCATTAAAATAATTAAACCTCAAAAGTCAGGATATCTGGTGCACGAAGTGCTTGATGGCCAGAAATTCCAAAGACACTTGTCGATAGGAAATCAGCCGACAGGACATTTGATTCATGTAGAATAAATGTTTTTGCAACATTTGCTAAGAGCATGGAGACCACTCGACAAAAGATTGCCTGTTCAACATGAAGAATGGAAAGGCATATTCATGTGTGATCTGCGAAACTAAAAATCATAACACGGCCGACTTCCATCTGAACCTCAAGAACCGACAAAATTATCATGCAGTCTATCAGACCAATGCAGTTGCACAAAGTAATGAGCAAAACAACACGTCAAATGATCAGAACAATCAGAGATACGACGGTTGAAGATACAAGCGCTAGTATGACAATCGATGTGGAGGCCATGGAGGTCGAGGTTGATTCTCTGGGAATTGAGACAACCGACCACATCGACCCATCCAATGTTTTACCTGTTATAAGGAGGGACATCGGCATGCAGACTGTCCATACAAGGACAGAACTGACCTCAGATTTTGTACTCATTGCAGAGTAGGGGATCACTCATGAGAGGATTTCCCTACCATGCTGGAAAAAATAAATAAAAAGAAAAATGTTAATGTCTTGTCATGTGTGCAAAAAAATGATGTAATAAATACAAAGAATTTGCATATTATAACCCGACAAGGGACAAAAACAGGAAGCGATAACCCACGAATTAGCAAAATAAAAGAAAAGAATGTCTACCCTGATCTAGTTAAAGAAAAACAAATATATAAATATGCAACAAATGTGTTTAAAGAATTTGCATGATAGCAAGAGGCTAATGACAATTGAAATAACACAATAAAAGAACTAATACAATTCGTACAGAAAGATAACTCAGTATCTCAGTTCATCGACTTGCTATATGAAATAAAACATAACAACACTGAAAAACAAACAAAGAATATCTGCAGTTTAAATCAAAAATATAAAAGTGATGCCGACCCACTTGTCGACCTGGAAATTGAAGGATACCACGTCCGACAAGTCGTGCTCGACTTTGGATCACAAGTAAACATCATGGCTCGTGACACTTGGGAACAACTAGGAAGACCTCGACTATATGAGTCAGGTATATACCTGAAACTAGCCGAACAAGGCCTAATTGAACCTATTGGAGTCTGGAAAAATGTTGACACAACGATAAAAGGAATATCGACCAAATTCGACTTCAAAATTATTGACCCTAAGGAAGGGTCTAGCTCCTTCCCAGTGTTAGTAGGTCGACCTTGGGGAAGGAAAATGAAAGCGTCGATATCCCTAGACAAAGAAAGAATAAAATTGAAAGGAAATGGACAAAAGGTCATTGTACCTATTCATCCATCCCAAGGAGAAACTTGGACATAACCTATCAATGAAGAAGTTGATATCCGAGAACTTTATCAGGTACAGAACAATGAAGATTATATAGAACCTAATATCTATGGAGAACTTTATTTAGGTAACCAAGACTCAGTTGGTTATAATTTAGACGCATAATTATATGATTGGGAAGTCAAGAACTATGAAACACACGCAAGAGGGTGCTGGACTATCCAAAAAGTACATAAAAATACCACCCAATAGTGCTTCATAGTGTCCATTGTCCCAAAAATATTTGAGAAAAAAATTAGGGAATACCCTACTTTAAAACCTACAAATATGAATAATACACAAATACCAAGATATAAGGAGAGAGAATAACCAGTCATGCATATAGAACAAGTGTCCAAAAATATTGGTGAACATGGTCAACTACAAAGTTTAGTAGAAACTTTTACAGGACAAGCTGCTAGATGGTGGGATACCCATCAGACAAGACTACAGACCTGGACATCAGCGTCGAATTACTTTGTAGAAAGGTTTGGAGGAAAGAAGTTAACTAAACAAGCTCAGATACCTATATTCATTCAAGGAAAAAATACATAAGACCATATTAAGACAAGTGAAAAAGAATGGAGAAGACTTGGATACAAAGATGAACGAGCATGGCCACACATGTTTCCATCAACCCTTGTCGAATTACCAAACAAATGGTATAAGATGGAGGAAGCCCGAGGTGAAACATTCCTATGGCATGAACTTAGAGAAAATTTTATCAAATATTTCAAATTTATACCACAAAATGAGAATTTGGTCGAAACAACAAAGTAGATTCAAGAATTTATACAGCCAACAAAAAACAAACCCTTACCAGACAACTGAAAGACAATGAACTATAACAATATACAAACCGGGACAATACCAAAATCGACAAGACTACAGTTGGAAAATGAAAATATAGAAGGGAAAAGATTTAGATGGAAATCAAACCATGTCGAAACGACCAAACTTATTCGCACAGTGCTTAAAATTGCAACAATCGACAAGAACGAAGCCAACCGAATGACTGCAGCTGACTTCCCTACCACATTCTCCCAATTTAAATAAGGAATTCGACCAATCAATGAATCCAAAGCACCCAAATGGCTAGATGCTAAAGTCAAAACTAGAGAGTTCAACATCTCAAATTATGACCGACCAAAAATGGCAAAGAATGGTGACTACTGGAGTGAAGAGCAGACAACAAAAATAGTGAACTTATTAAAAGAGTTCTAGGATGTATTTGCTAGAGATTATAAATATCTCAAAGGCTTAGTCCATGAAATGGGTGAAATGAAAATTGACACTAAACCTGATGTCTGACCTGTGAAGAAAAGACCATATAAGCTAGCTCATAAATACAAAGAGATAGTCAAAAAGGGGATTGATAACATTCTTGCAGCAAGCATCATCTACCCTATTGACCAGTTAGAATGGGAAAGTATAATGGTTTTTCAACCTAAGAAACATGATCCGACCAAATTGAGAATTTATGTCGACTTCAGGGAGCTAAATAAAGTGACATTAATAGACCCATTTCCAACTCCTTATGCAGATGAAATCTTAAATGAAGTTGCAGGACATGAATGCTAGTCATTTAGAGATGGATTCTTAGGTTACAACCAAGTACCAATAGGTAAAAAATATTAGGAAAAGACAACATTTGTATGTGAATTTGGCTCATTTGCTTACAAGGTTATGCCTTTTGGATTAAAGAATGCACATGTAGTATTCTCTAGAATTGTGGTCAAAACATTCCAAGAATATATTTACAAAACCATGACAATATACTTTGATGATTGGTCAATATAATCCATGTTAAAATATCATTGCAAGTGGCTAAGGCTTATGTTGGAAATATGTCGACAAATCCAGTTAGCTTTAAACATCAGGAAGTGTATATTTGTGACCCCCATAGGGATATTGTTAGGACACATTGTCTGTAAGGAAGGTATTAAGGTATATTTTGCAAAAATCAAAATTATCCTCGACCTAAAACCACCAGTGAACTCAAAACAAGTCAGAGTGTTACTAGGTCATACAGGCTATTATAGAAAATTCATAAGATGCTACTCAGATATGACCTATGCACTTGAAGAACTATTAAAAGAAGATAAAGAGTTCGACTGGACAGAAGAGTGCCATACATCATTTGAAAAACTAAAAAGAAAACTAGTCGAAGCACCAATCTCAAGGTTTCCAAACTAGTCGACTAAATTCCATGTCCACATCGACGCATCAGGTCTAGAAATAGGATCAATCCTAACTCAGCCATGAGATGATGGAATGGATTAACCTATAGTTTATAGTAGCAGAAAACTAAACAAAGATGAAATAAATTATTCAATGACAGAAAGAGAAGCATTAGGAATGGTCTTTGCACTACAAAAATATTGACACTATCTCCTAGCTAATCCATTTATCTTTTACACTGATCATCAGGCGTTAAAATACCTTGTGAATAAGCCTCTACACCATGGAAGAATTTGTCGATGGCTACTTCTATTCCAAGAATTTGAATTTTAAGTCGTCGTCAGACCAGGTAAGTTAAATGTCGATCCCGACCATTTATCTCGAATCGACACAGGAGAGGAGCCGATAGGAGTCGAAGACAACTTACCAAATGCACATCTATTTCGGATAGAAGCAGTATTGGTAGAGTTAGAGGAAATAGCTCAGTTTTTAGAAGATGGACAAGCACCAGAAGGCATGAGTACCAAAAAGAAACAGATCTTAGCCATGAAAGTTGCACCCTATAGCCTCATAAATGGATTCCTGTACAAAATGGGGTTAGACGACATCCTTAGAAGGTGCGTACTAGAACATGAAAGGAAAAACATTATGCATGAAGCACATTATGGGCCTGCAGGAGGACATTTCCAAGCAGACACAACTGCCAATAAAATCCAACAATTAGGGTTATGGTGGTGGACACTTCACAAAGATTGCAAATATTTTGTAAGAAAATGTGACATATGTCAATGACTAGGTCAACCCCTGCCTAGCATAGAAATGCCTTTGATATCAGTAAACCCAAGTTTGACATTCAAAATTTGGGCCATAGACTTCATGGGACCATTTCCTATACCAGCAAAAAGAACAGGTGCAAGGTACATAATAACTGCAGTCGAATATGTAACCAAATGGGCAGAGGCAGAACCAGTTGACACATGTTCCAGTGAGATAGCTGTTAAGATTATCTATGAGAATATCATCACTAGATTTGGATGTCCATTAACCATAATTAGCGACCAGGGAACACAATTTATTAATATAACTATAAAAACCCTAACCAACCAGTTCCAAATCGACCATCGTCGAAGTACAACATACCATCCTCAATCGAATGGAGCAATTGAAGCATTTAATAAAACATTAACCAAAGGACTAACCAAAATATGTAATGATAATAAAGATGACTGGGATGAAAAGATACCTGCAGTACTATGGGCATATAGAACAGCATACAAACGATCAACCGACCAAACCCCCTTTTGACTAGTTTATGGACAAGAAGCAGTAGTTCCACTACACTTCCGACAACATACACCAACTATTGCAGAGATTATACATGTCGATGTCGAACAAGGAAGAAAGGACCGACTATAACAACTAAGTAAACTTGAAGAACACCGACTAATCGTGATACAACATCAAGAAATCCAGAAACAACAACAAAAGGAATGGCATGACAGAAACATCAAAAACAAAAATCTATTGGTAGGAGACCTTTCTCTACTATACAATAGTCGAGTAAAAGGCAAACCTAAAAAGTTACATACAGAATGGATGGGTCCCTATGTTGTCGAAGAGATACATACCAATGGACCATTTCGACTAAGGATGTTACCAGGCATAGTATTTTGGAAACTCATTAATGGAGCCCGACTGAAACGCTACAGAAACTTTAAAAAAAAAATCATATAACGACCATAACAGTTAAAAAAACAATATAAAAATATAAAAATACAAAAAGCAAAATAATACCGTACACACACGAAACTATGACAAGAAATCACCACTTCGACAACTGACATCATGCCCATCGACATAACGCCATCGACCATTTTCATAACTGACATCGACCGATGACCTCGATAGTCCCATCACGCATTCATGACCTCGAGCACCAAAACCAATTTGCCATTAACACCCACTCAAGTGTTCCAGCTGGAACATCACGTCTGCCATTAAAACACCTACCGACAAGAACATCCAATGCGTCCCCTATAAATACTGAACCACCGAAGGATCATTCACCACAATTCAAATAGAGAGAGCATCGAAACAACTAGATGACTGAAAAGCAAAAGAACATTAGTGAAATCGACCATCAAACTGACAAGATGGCACCAAAACAAACCAGAGCGTCAGCCAAGACCAAGGAATTACAGACTGCAAAGACACCATTAGTGTGAAGACTAAAGAACATTAAGAATGCTAAGGTGCAAGAGGGCTTGTGGAAAAAACTATGGGCCGAGATAAAAGAGTGGGATTACGTTGACAAGAAGCCTACTTAAGATGCAGAGAAAATACAACATAGCACCATTGTAAACTATGTCAATGCACCGCTCATGGCTAGCTTCGGTGGTACAAAAGAAACAGCTATCAAGTTTGTCATAAGTCGGTACCACAACGGTCAGTTTTACTTCGATTGACCGGTCAACATATCTGGGGAATTTTTTTCCAAGATGACAGGGTTATCAAACAAAGGAGACCCAGTACTAGGCGGTATAAAATAAGGACTGCTTGAAGAACTAACCAAGTCACCATCGGGAAAAAACTCGAAAGGACTAATGCTTGGCCACATCATAGCTCGAACACCACAGATTGTGGCCAAAATCATAGCCATTACACTCACAATGGTAGGTCGAAGAAGTGACCTCAAACTGGATATGTTAGAAGTTGTCGACAACATTGCGACTAATGGAAAAATATACAAATGGGCTAAATATGTCGCCAAAATGATCAAAATCATCTGTGAGAAATGTCAAGATATGGGAGGAATTATCAGGTTTCCATCGCTTATCTTATGGATAGTAATGTTCTATATTTTCCCCGAAGGAAACAAAAATTTTCAAGAACCGACAAAATTCCAAATGTGGAGATTTAAACCCTTCTTCTAGAAAGGAAGAATGACGGAACTTTCCAATGAAAAAGTGTTGTTGGAAAACTGGCTCCAGCAGCTCAAAATCTGCATGACCAGATGGAACATGCCTCAAAACATACGATGAAGTCTACCCAAAAAGTCCCACATTCAGTTAGAGCTCGACCATACTACGGTATGGTACATGTAGTGAGCCAAATCAAATGCAAAGGCCCTCAACTATTACCCGTTGGTCGAACAGATCTTTTGGGAGTTGTCTCGACAAGCTGGAACAGAAGTACCAATATCAGCGAAGGAAAAGGAGACCGACTTCTTGATAGAGGATCCATTAATAGACCAAGAGAAGGAAGAGGATTATGAGCTTAACCTTTACATTAGTACCTTTGGGTCGGAGGAGACACCAGTCAAAACCACTGGTCGACTACAAATCATAATCAAACCTTCGACGACACATAGGAAAGAAACACATATAGAAGAAACAGATGCAGAATAGCAGGTAACCAATTCGGCTGAAGAAAATCTCATCCCGACTCAAGAACCAAGGGAAGATATAGAAGCTAAAAACCGAGAGTATGCTATCACCAAATAAATTATCACCAAATTGTCGAAGGAGATAGCAGCTGCAAGAAAGAGAAAAGAACACAACAACAACAATAATGGAAAGGTAAGCGCAAGCTTATCATTGCAAAGTCATCAGACGATGAAGAAGAACTGGCAGCTACGACCATCGACATAATAGAAGATGCCTCAGCAAACAAGTGCCAGTAGAAACCCAATTCTAGAGATTTGTCAAGGCAGGGGAACAACAAGGCTGACCAGAGAAAGCGAATATCACACACACTTTGACACCTGAAACTGTTGTAGATCTTGTGTCTACACCCCCACCTTCGTCGCTAACAAAAATAACAGAAGAGCTAGTACCATAACAACTCTCAATAATCCCACTCGACCTATGAAAAAATGCTATGTCGGAGGCTATGAAGGAGAAATTTGACCAGGATAGAGACCTCCAGGCATTTATTAAAAAATTTCCTGAGATATTCATGTCGGTGCAAAAACTCTCTACCAAAGCACCTCTATTTGAAATTGGTGGATCCCAACAACCTGGACAAATACTTCAGGGGATAAAATCTTTTGCAACTGTGACTTCGACCTTCGAGTGAAATCTCGACAAAGAAGCTGAATTTGTTGCATGTCGGACCACGACTATCACTTCGACTGAACCTGAACCCCACCTACTAGCCTCTGAACCGACTGGAGGAGAGGAAGAAGAAAATATCAACGACATAAATCAAGAAATAAGCCAACTCTTCTTTGACTTGTACTCACCACCCCAGACCGACAATCCACCACTTGACCACATTTCCACCAACCCAATCACACCCGACCATTCATCAACCCCATCACCACTACCACCACCACCCCCCGACTCAAAACCCCTAATCCAACTAGTTGCACCAGAACCAACCCCACCGCAACCATCAGCACCATCCACATCCACTTCTGGACCGCCTGCATCTGAACAACCAAAGGCAGTAGTATGTGATACCAAGCCTAATAGAGGTCGATACCGACAGACAACTATAAATAGCTCATCAACTGTGTGAAAGCATGGTGTCGGTGCTCCAAGCGCAGATTCAGGAAACAAAAGAAGAGTAGAAAGAAGAAACCATCCGAATACTGATGGAGCAGCACACAGCCTTTTTCGAAGCCTACAAAGTGTTGCAAGATCACATGGAGGAATCTGTAATCACAGAAGAAGTCCTGAGAGATTGGCCTGCTTACTACGGGCAAGTCTATCAACACACCAGATAGACCCGACAAGGGATCCAAGCACTCGAGAAGAGGAAAACCACCGATGAAGCACTCAGAAGCACAATTGAGGATCAGATAGTGCTTGAGACAGCTAAACTCTAGAAGCTTGAGTGGGAAGCACATCAATGGGTGTATCAAGCCATTCACAACTTAGAAAAGTAGATATCATCTACCCGCAGATGAAACGACTCATGGAGATAGCAGAGGAAAAGGACCAGTTTATGGGTCTCGACATGGAAAGAATAGTTGAACTTTCCATTCAAGAGAAAATGTTGATCTTGTCAAGTCTGACTACACTCACCATCGACATACAGAAAATATTGCAAAGTTGGATAGATTTCCAACATCATCTAGCAGTGACATCTCCAGCAATTGTAGAAGTCTGCGTATAGAAAATACCGACCATCAGACTTCATAGCCCATAAATATCAAGCACAAAATAATGACTACTTAGATAGACAAGGAATTTTTTGTACCTCCCTATTTCTTTGGGATGAAGAAACGTTTTGTTCGTGGAGGAGATGTGGGAGGATCAAGTTGGTATGCTGACTTGAACGATAGCCGACTTAGTCGATTGGCCGACTAAGTCGGTTAGCTGACTAAATAGAGATTAGGTCGGCCACCTAAAGTCATGTTGGTTCACCGAAACGACAGGTATTTATTTTGTAACTGTTTTGTAATCATATATATTAGGTTGTTGAGCTAGATGAGAACTTGGTTCAGTTCTCCATATTGTATGAACCCTCTCAAGCTAATATAATATGTTATTCTATCTACTTGTTCTTGTCTCTTGTCTCTGTTATGTATGTATGTTTTAGTATGTATTATTGGTAACCTTATGTGATCTATGAGATTACAACAAGTTCTCAAACTTTTTCCATACTCAGATCCATTGCGATATCTACAACCAATTAAAAGGGAAGGTAATCCTATTCTATCTAAACCATTTGCATATGATGATGTTTCTTGTGATGATTTAGATCCAAAATTTGAAGATGAGGACCAACTTGAATCAGATGTTGATATTGAGGATGAAGTTTAAACATATCCATATCCATATCCAGTTCCTACTTCCAATCCTATGCCTAAATTGGTTCATAAAGTCATTGAGGTTGTTGGGAACATGCTTGGAGATCAATCTGACAAAAGGAGAACCAAATCTCAATTTCAAGATGAGAACCTTACGCTATGTCATACAGATCCACTTCTCCCAGAGAGGTGGTACATGATTGTGAGGTCTAATCAACATTTCTACAATGTGTCTTGCCATGATCCACCAAGGCATGAAGCCATGGATAAGGAATATGAGTCATTGCAAAAAAATGAGACATTGGATCATGTCTCTCTTCCTCCAAATAGAAGAGACAAAATTTCCTTTCTAAATGATAAATTGGAAGAAGAGATATACATGGAACAACCTAAGGGGTACACTGATGATTCTTCCTTGGTATGCAAGTTGAGGAAACTGTTGTATGGGCTCAAGCAATCCCCCAGGGCATTGCATCCCAAGTTGAACTCTTTCACATTGTCACAAAGGTTCAGAAGGTACAAGTATGATTACAAAGCAACAACACCTCCTTTCCTATCTAGAATCATATTGGAATAAGGAGGCTCACATGGTTCACATGCATTGTATCAAAAAAATAGTGCACACAATGATCTAGAAGGATATTAGTGGCCACCCACCTCTTCCACTAGATCAAAACAATTGTCCATTTTGTCAGTTTCCTAGTAATTTTTCTATGATTTTTCGGGTCCCAGAATTTTGGGCCTATTTTGAGGCTCTAAATGACTTTTTTTTGGCGATGATGTAAATCTTGGATATACCTTTCCAACAGGCTATTGAACGCCCCAAAAATATATCATATGCAAACATTATGACACTGAGAAGTTGAATTTTCAACTAACCACCTTGGGGCCACAAACTTTGTGATGGTTCATATTCTAGTGTTATTTCCCTTTTAGGCCCTTTTAGCTTCATTTTGTATTCATCTTAGCATGTGTGATTGTAGTAGCCACATCTCTTCTGAGAGATAGCTACCACCATTCTAGCTGTTGTATGTACAGTCTGTTCTATTTTTTTCATTTAATAGAATATGTGTTTACTGTATCATTGTGTTCTTTGCAATATAGCTATGTTAATGGTTCTGTATATGTCCTTTCATTTCATTCTCACATAAATATGGATTAGAGGTATCAAAGCAATATCCTCTTTGATTGTTTCTCGGTGCATGCCTCCGCGAAGTGAGGGTATAGATAGTTGGGTCTAGAACTAGTTTCACTTCGGGAATACCACTCTCACTACCCCAAGTATCCTCCCATGGTGGAAGAAAAGAGAGACAACAGATCAAGAAATCCTATCAATTCATTTCTCTAGGAATTCCTCATGCGATAGAGGAACAAGATGATGGATAATTTCCCCGAGATCCTTTGACAAATGCAGGAATCAATGGATGCACCTTCAATGAGAAGTCATTTCGGAGATTAAAATCCATTGAAGGTACAAGTTATCTTTGATAGCCATTTATTTGAAGGCCATATTGATTTATATGCCCTAGATGAATAGTTGAATCTTCTAGAAGGGTATTTCTCTGTCCACAATTTTTGCAACAAGGAGAATATCACCTTTGTGCTTCTTAAGGAGGTCCCCCATGTCAAAAATTGGTGGGCTACTTATTGGGTGTAAAACTTATTATACGAGTCCGGAATGTTCGAGGCCAATCCCACTTGGGCCTATTTCATATATGTCTTCTGTTGATCCTAGTTTTGTTATCATTTTCGACTGTTAATTTATATGTTTGACATATGTTTTGTCACCTTTTGGCATGTTTTCTATCATGCAGCTCACTATTCATCCCCAAGTACAACTATATTTTGGGTTTATGCAAGTTCTGGTTCATTCTCGTTATTTCACGATTTTATTAGTTAATTCGATGATATTTGATATATGTTTGATGCTTAATTTTTTGTTGCAGACCATAGTATTCAATGAGCCAATGAATAGACAATGCATCCACCCTAGATATGTGTAGAGCATATCCAGCTCACTGTTCAGCTCACCATTCAGCCTGCCAAGCCAACCGCGTGTTGTTAATGATGGATTCCCAAACATTAAAGCATGGAACGGTCTACAAAATTCCTACTGTCCACGTGTTTGGGTGGTAGCACGATCCTCATTCTAGAAGACTCGCCAACATGCTCCTCTGCTCGACACCACACCATCAGTCTATGCCAAGGAGAACCTTCATGCCACATCACACACGATGGAGAATCATCGCGTGAAGGAAAAGGAAGAAGCGTTATGCGTTGGCTTATGAGCAGTTGATTGCGGTAATGGATGAATAAATTTAGAGAGTGGTCCACCACTAAAGGGTTGACCTGCTCACCTATGTAAACATTATATATATATATATATATATATATCATCCTCCACACGAGTGCTTACTTAGCCACTTTATGCATGTATTCAGTCGTTGCTCAAGAACTCTGTAATATTGTTTCTCAATTTAATAGAAGTTATGTTCATCCTGTATATGATCATGTTCGAGTAAGAATTTAGCAATTTTCCACCATGATTGTTGAGACGACCCTCATCAACCAACGGTTTCTGTCTTGTGTGTACTTCTTTATCTCCTTCTCGCAACTAGTATAATTTGGTTTCCAGTTTGTTTATGTTATTTGATCTCCTGCAATTGTTTATTTTATTATTTCATGTAGCGTTTGTTTCTTATAATGTTGTGTTGTTAGTGTAGCTATTGTTCAGGAATAAACACCTTATAACCGAAGGTCTGGGGTTACCAACGTACTCTTAAAACTTGCATACAATCAGCTTTAAAGTACAGAAAGGAAATAGGAATATATGATGGACTCACTCGATTCACGATGGTTGATCCAGGATTTGTCTCCTCCCGTTCTGCTTCTCCTCCAAAGCTTTCAGCAATGTTTCTCCTTCACCTGGAAAGAGCAAATCCTCCAAATGCAAACTTATATATGTATATTTGACAAGTTAGATAAACAATATATAGAGTGCTTAATCATAAATATTCATCAAACCATGATACATGAAAGATATTCAACACACATTTGGAATAAGGATTCTCTTTATTAACAATACTGAACGAGTTAATGTTACAACCCAATGCCTGAAACAAGGACTCCTCTGCAACCAAAGGATTCTAAGTTCTGCTGCTCCAAAGAATTCTAAATAGATACCACCAGCATAACTTTTCTCTCCAAGTATCATTGATTAATTCCCTCCCCAAGGCCTCTATTTATACTTAGTGAAATAGAGTAATTTCAAAGGTTGAGGAGGTTGAGATAGTTAAGATAGTTATTGATTAGGGCTTAACACATCTCCATTAATTGCGATTTATTATTTTTAATGTCAAAGGAAGGTGTACGCGAGTATTGATACTAGAAAACCATGTATGACACGCGATTTGGTATAAGGGAAACCAGCGTACAGATCTATACGCGGGTTGCAATGACAATACTCGCGTACAGTACGCGATATGCTGTAGGAAAAGTCATGTATGTACACGGGTTTCTTATAGGAAAAGTCGTGTACAACAATTGACATATGAAAAGGTAAAAATGGCAAGTTGGATGGATAGTGAATGTATTTCATAACATGCCCATCTATAGTGTTTTAGGCAACCTTCAATCCATAAATGTCCTTTTGTGTGCCAACAAGTGAAGTGTCTGCACTCGGACGGAGAAGTGCCATTTGGGTTGATAACATATGCCCCCTAATGTGTGAGGTCAGAGGGAAATGATGGCTGAAATACATTATAATATTTATCTTTGGAGAACTCAAAATTCCAATGGAGCAGAGGTAGTACCTAAAACAAACACAATAATGTCATATACAAAGTCATATCTGAAGATGCTATGTTCAATATACCGGAACACTAGCTCCTTTACAATATTTGAGTACATCATATAATACGGGTACAACACCACGTATATTACAAAGGTGGATCGAAGCCACAATATACAATAATGATGAGTCTTCAAAGATCTGGAAGCTGTGTACATAAGTGTAACATAATCTTGCACAACTTAGTCCATAGATGAGGAACTAAGGTCTTCATAAACAATCCCAAAGAACCAGTACAATACAAACCATGTGAATAAATGTAGGCTGAAGTCGAACATGGAGTGGATTCAACAATTTGTCAATCAATATGTGATAATCGACAACTGAAGCAAAGGAATTCACCAATGATGAAAGTGAATCCCGAGGTACATTTGTCAAAACTCTAGGTCTTTGTCGTCAGGAAGTACTGATGCAGAACCATGCTGTGATACATAAGGTAATAGATCCTCCAACGGATCACAAGAGTGACTAGGAACTGGGTGAAAGAAGGTAGACACAAATGATAACAGATATGACAATGATGGGATCATGATAAAGATTAGACATTGAGTTGATTCCTTGAATAGTGAGCACGACATAGAGATGACCCAAGGAAGATTTAACTTTATAGATAGAACAACTAGACTTATCTGTCATGTAGGAGACATGATCAGATTCCCCAGGTATAACAGACAAGCGGAGGAGTAGTAAACTTGAAGTAATAGCTGAACTGAAAGTGAACACCGAGACATGGGTATCGAAAAAAATAGAGAGTACTATGTTCAAGGATGACATGGTGCCACTAACTGAAAACAAGAGAAAACTTCCTCCTTACCTTCCCTGTTAAATTTTAATGAGTCCAGGAAAGTCAACTCGGATCTCTCTTTATTTTTTATCAAGCTTGAAGAGAAGAGAAAATAA
Organism: Pseudotsuga menziesii; assembly: GCA_001517045.1. Taxonomy (NCBI): domain Eukaryota; kingdom Viridiplantae; phylum Streptophyta; class Pinopsida; order Pinales; family Pinaceae; genus Pseudotsuga; species Pseudotsuga menziesii. The sequence continues at coordinate 185,852 of LPNX010756240.1, read as the reverse complement.
TGCTTGATAGTGTCACTGATTCGTGGATTTAATGAGCCTGAACTAGTACATGCTCAGTCGGTGTTTTCATATTTAGAGAGTATGAAAACTCCAAAGAAGACTCCAGGGGGGTGCTTTTTTGTCCAATTTAGTCTCCTAAGGCCGGAAAAGTATAAAACAAACCACGGAAGAACTCTCTTAGCTTCTGAAGAAGTAAGGCACATCTTTTTCGTATTTAGTTAGGAAGGTACAAAAAAGGTTAAATTACCACCTACCCAATGCTCCTTCAGAAGTAGCATATAGCCTGAGTTTTACGAGTGTGAAGGAAGGAAAGATCACTCGAAAAGATCCATTTGATTACGAGAAATGGGGCTTACAACAATAAACTCGATGATTTGTTCTTTAGGGTTTAACAAGCATGACAAAGACATAAAGTACACTCGAAATCATTTTCATGTTTAGGTCTAGAGCACGAAAAAGAGAAAACTAAGCTCATACCGAGGGTTCCTTTTCCGTAAATTTAGTCCCTCGGGTCCAGAAAAGTGATAAACCTATGCCTGAGAATACTCTTCTCAATTCCGAAGAAAAGAGAGTGTTCCTTTCTCGTATTATTCCACATGGTCTGAGAAAGTGATAACCTACCACCAATGTGGATGCCCATTCACATATTCTTAACGAGCTTGAATGGACAAGTTTACTTGGTAGTCAAGTCTATTTTGAGGAGTTAGACCTAGGCCTAAAGAAACTCAATATCTTTCTCGTGAAGTTTTAATGAGTCTAGAAAAGTCAACTCACGGCCTCCTTATTGTTTTTAACGAGCTCGAAGGAGAGCAGAAAGAATGCTCTAAATGCGAGGAGACGAGTGTCATAGGGAAGCGAAAATAGTTCCAAGTGCAAGGAAAATGAGCAAGATAAGGACACTCGAGGAACATCTCCTCAGGGTAAAAGGTGTTAAGCTGCAAAGGAAAAATGATACAAGGCTTAGCGACGATGAGAACAAAGATGAGGGCTTATACAACGAGCTAAAAGCATGGAAGCCGACATCAGGCTCATAAGTGTGAGTAGGGAACATGCAAATGTAGTTACAACTTGAAAAACAAGGTGAGGCCAATAAACAGTTGTGAATCGAACTACAAATCCTATCTCCAAGAAACAACAACATCAGGATCATATTCAGAAGAAACGATCCGATGTGGGTCACTTTGGCAGAAACACATGTGAATTTGCTATCTTCTACAAAAGGTAAAGTCAAGGTAGAATCAACTAAAGAATATTCTATAGCACCAAGGCTCGAGGGTTTATAATCAGTAAGATCAACCTCGAAATGAGAGAAAAAATCAACAAGGGATATAGAGTCTGCAGGAACAAACTCAGTATCACAGGAGTTGAAAAATTCATAAGAAAAATCAAACTCATCAGGATCACTGACTTGCTATTCAAAAGAAGAGTCAAAAGACTCATCAAGAACAACATAAGAAGAAAGGTCAGGATTACTAGGAAAATTAGGTTTATAATTAGTCATAACTGAATCGACATCCAAAATAAGGTCAGACTATACCAAAGACTCTAGGAAGACTTCATCCAAAGGAAGGAGATCATCTAAGATAGGACACATGTCTAAACTTTCAAATGGATTGACAAAGTGGAGAGAAGGCTCCATAGTCTGTATAGGATGACTCACCCGGTCAACTGCTGGGACCAAGTCCTGAGAAGGTAAGCATGAAAAAAGAGGCTGCTTCTCAGTAGAAATTGAACGCACAGGACATGAGGCCACATAGCTCACCTGTGGTGGGGTAGTGTCTATAGAAACACTAGGAATCAATAAAGGAAAGACCTGGTCTCTAGTTGGGTCAGGATATGGATCAAGAAAATCCAACTGATCAATAGTGACATATTCTTCGCCATGATTAAAGTACATCACATGAAAGAATGTTGACACCACAGCTTGCATGGCATAGAAATAATCACGTCCAAGGAGCATATTGAGTCCAAGGGGTCTTCTATCACCATGAAGTCAACTAATACAGTCTTCCCACCCAAAGTAACAGGTGTTTGAGCAAGAATTCCCAAGGCTATACAAGTTCTTCTATCAAATGCCAGTAACTCACTAGTAGTTGACACAAGGCTGGGAGATCCCATGCCTCTCCAAGCATGAACAGACAAGATACTAATTGAGGCTCCTTCATCAACAATACAACGATAAATCATGTATGATTCAATTTTGACCTTTATCTAGAAAGGTGCATCAGAAGGAAGGCGCAGCTCAACTAGGATATCCCAATCAAAGGAAGCAATCCGAGAGCTTAGTGGGGGTTGATCCGAAGCAAGTTTAGTGCCCCCTTGTTCAGTAAGTTCTGAACTGGCAGTGAAGAAAATGTGACTAGTAGACACTTCACTCTCCATAGGAAGAGTGGGATTGATCGATACTGAAATCAATTCAACCGCTTCATCAAAGTCACTCTTCGTAGGGAGAGTGGGATTGACCAAAGATGACATTGGTTCAATCACATCAGGATCACTCTTTGGAAGAAGAGTGAAATCGACCAAATCTGAGATTGGTTCGATCGCTTGATCAACCAACGGTTGAGTAGGGTGTTAAGAAACTATAGGTTGTTCAAAAATGGGATGACCATGAAACCAAAATATTCTTAACTCTTCAATAGAAGGGCATTTATAAGTAAGGTGGTCTCCCTCACAAATATTACAAGGAATCTTGGGCTTGTGTTTTGAATGGGTAGTATTTTCAACAATGTCAACATGACTCGCAGTGGCTGACGAATTTTCTTCAACATGAAGTACAGAGGTTGAGAGATTGCCCCCAGCATGAAGTATAAAGGCTGAAAGACTGCCCCCAGCATGGTGTACAGAGGCTGAGAGACTTCCCCCAGCATGGCTTGCAAAGGCTGAGAGATTAGGTTCAACATGACCTGCAGAGGTTGAATGGTTGCCCCCTTTCTTATGTGCCTTTTCCCTATTCCTCCTTCTTTTACTTCTTTTAGACTGTCGGTTACTAGTATCAGTACTTTCACTGCATGAGGTAGAAGGAGTAGGATAATTAACTACAGGTGAAGGGGGAGAAATGTTTCGATGCCCTTGAAATAAGGAGCTTACTTGAGAAGCATCAGGAGCATTTAGGGCAGTTGGAGTGGAAAACAACCACACCGGTAGCCCTAGGGTGAATCCAGGTAGATTCAAGGTGGGCATCAAAGTAACACCAACATTCCCCGTGAGAGGAATTGTACAAGGAGTTCCCAACATGGGGATCTCTTGGTTGGTGTTCAAAGGGGTACTAGCCATAGATTCAAACTAGGAGACAAAGTATGAGGTTGACAAGGAACCAAAATTAAAAAGCACACACCTAAAGGCACACTAAGTACAGACAAACCACACAGCACTCACTAAGAAATCCTAAAGCCAAATAGACAAATAGGTATAAGATACGCTTTCCAAAAGAAAATCGAGAGATAGTTACTTGGCGTCCCTATAGATGTTCTTAGGCACAAGCGGAGGAATCTCCACCACCCTCCCACACTTTCTACCAGGGTTACCTTCCAAGCTCGTCCAAGGTCAACTAGAAATAGCCTTCTGGTGTACCTGTGTATCAACCCTAGATGTCAAAGAGACTAAAGGCTACCTTAACTATATTGACTGTCTGGGGGGACAGTTGCACGCCTGGTTCGTATGCATGGGAAGAGTAGCTGAGCCTGAAACTCTGTCTAGGACAGAATCCCTAGATGCGTAAAAGCCCTAGTTTATGTTTCGACAAGGAATAGAAGGGTTGTCTCCTCAGTCCAAGTCTCCCCACGGCCTCATGCTTAACTCCCGTTTGAGAGGAGCTTCCCAGACACAATCAACATAGAAAAGGATTTACCTAGTGATTGGGAAACTACGTCTAAAATTAAACACTTGTGGAGAGTTAAAAATCCCCAATCCACAAGTCCAGCCTAAGCTAGTTGGTGTATGACCCTATAAAATAAAACTCACTAATAATTTTAAAACTATATCGTTTATTTTAAGGGATGTTTTTAGTCAAAGGGTAAATGGCACGAAACTTATGTGGTATTTTGACTCAAAGTTGAAACAAAATGACTAAGCAAAGAGAAATTAAATGCAAAAATCAAACTATTCTCTTTCTTTTCCAAGTAGAAACTTAGAAGCCACAAAAGAACAAATTCTTTTTATTTTTTCAAAAACAATGATATGCCATGCAATATAGACTAATAAACTAATATACATGCATATAAAGCAAACATGTGTTTTTCTTTTTCTTTTATAAATGCAAAAGAAAACTAAGACTATATTTTTTGTAATTTTTGAGATTATCTTTAAAAATTGAAAATGAAACTACTATATGCAAAAACAAATGCAAAAAGATTTAACAATGTTTTATTTTCACTTTTTAAAATGCTCAAAGACTACTTATGTACCCAAAATGCACAAAAACTCGAGTATGCTTGAATTTAACAAACTGTATAAAGTAAGCAAAGCGAAGTAAATATATTATAAATACCAAGAAATCAACCACCTAAGGAAGACTTGGAACCCTAGCTTGGGAAGACACAATGTAAAGAAGACATTGAAATCACACAAAGGTAAGTGACACACCAATCACTACTTGAAAATAGACTGGGATAGACAATGCCTAGAAACTTGATCACTGCTTCAGACAAAGAACACTTAAACCTATAACCCAAATAGGCAAATCCACTTCAAATTTGCAAACAGATTGAAAATCCAAACAAGAGAACTCAAGGGCGTTACAGGAAAGCACAAGGTGTGGCCAACAAGGTCATCAGACTAACAACATAGTGCTTATAAGGAATACCAACCAGAAAACATAAATTAGAAACCCTAGCCCAAAAATTCCTATTCCAAGGCTTGTACGTGACTGTGTATAAGGGAAACTCACGTACCGTATACGACCGTCCTAGAGAGCAACCCGTGTACGTAGGCCTCTGTACGCGACTGTATGCAAGAGAAACCCACGTACATGTACAAAATTTTCTAAAAAGAAGGAAAATTCACAAGGTCTTCAAACACTATGGTAAGTATGAACCAAGACAAGATACCACACACAAACTCAAGGAAAATACTGGTCAAGGGTAACAGAAATAACCTACATCAGTTTGGGTTCCCCAGCAGAGTCGCCAGTTCTGTTGTTCAGGAATAAGCACCTTATAGCCGAAGGTCTGGGGTTACCAACGTACTCTTAAAACTTGCAGACAACCAGCTTTAAAGTACAGAAAGGAAATAGGAATATAGGATGGACTCACCCGATTCACGACGGTTGATCCAAGCTTTGTCTCCTCCCAGACTGCTTCTCCTCCAAAGCTTTCAGGGATGTTTCTCCTTCACCTGCAAAGAGAAAATCCTCCAAATGCAAAATTATATATGTATATTTGACAAGTTAGATAAACAATATATATATTGCTTAATCATAAATATTCATCAAACCATGATACATGAAAGATATTCAACACACATTTGGAAGAATGATTCTCTTTATTAACAATAGTGTATTAGTTAAGGTTACAACCCAACGCCTAAAACAAGGACTCCTCTGCAACCAAAGGATTCTAAGTTCTGCTGCTCCAAAGAATTTTGAATACATACCACCAGCATAACTTTGCTCTCCATGTATCATTGATTAATGCCCTCCCCAAGTCCTTTATTTATACTTAGTGAAATAGAATAATTTTGAAGGTTGAGGAGGTTGAGACAGTTAAGATAGTTATTGATTAGGGATTAACACATATCCATTCATAGAGATTTACTATTTTTAATGTCAAAGGAAGGTGTACGCAAGTATTGATACTGGCAACCTGCGTATGACACACGAGTTTCTATAAGGGAAACCCATGCATAGATATGTACGTGGGTTGCAATGGGTTGCAATGAAATTACTCGAGTACAGTACGTGATATGATGTAGGAAAAGTTGTGTATGTATGCGGGTTGCTTATAGGAAAAGTCGAGTACAACAATTGACATATGAAAAGGTAAAAAAGGCAAGTTGGATGGATAGTGAATGTATTTCATAACATTCCCATCTATAGTGTTTTAGGCAACCTTCAATCCATAAATGTCCTTTTGTGCGCCAACAAGTGAAGTGTTGGCACTCGGGTGGAGAAGTGCTATTTAGGTTGATAATAGTAGATTCATTTCCAGAATTGATTAACCGGATGCGCGCATAGATTTGTTCCCAGTTTACTTTCTAGATTTCTAGGTTTAGGTTTGTTGTAGTTAGGTTTGATTCTGTCAGTTTCGTCTAATTTTTAGATTTAGTTCAATCACATTTCAGTTTGTTTGATGATAGGAAGCAGCTTCTTTTTTACAACTATAGACTAGCATAAGTCATCCTTTCACAGTAGGTTTAGTTTTATTTACTTCCACTTTGTTATAAATTCATTTAGTTATATTTCAATTTGTTGAAAAATGCAATACATAATGACGTATTTACAAATATGAATTAGTTTAAGTTACTTTACTATTGAATTTAATTATTAAGTAGGTTTACCTCTTGTTCCTTTGCACTTTATTATCATATGCATGAATCACCTGATCTCGAAATAATTTAGATTAACTATTTCTTAAAATTCTAGTATTTTTTGTATACAGACTGTCATTCAGGCAATCTATTTATCCTGTCATTCAGACCTACCTTCCAGTCTATTATCCAGCCCTTCATTCAGCCTTTAGTGTTTTAATCAGTTTTAAGCCTGTTTCTTTAGCTTTTTTATTATATTTTGACTGTGGTAGTTAGATAATAGTTATATTTATTATTAAATCCTTGGGTTAGACTATTTAAAGTATTTATTAAAGTCTTATTCCTAGTTTTCTCTCCTTTCACCCTATGTTTTGAGTTATGTTTTATGTTTTGGTTTATTGTGGTTTCTGATTTCTTTCTTCAATATTGTTGTGTTGCTTTGTAATTATATCTTTGGTTTCGATTGATTTATCCTTTTTTATATAGAGTTTAGGACTAGATATGTCAATGTTAGGAAATTACACTAGCAATTTGTAGATTGGTTATAGTAGTAGGACATGTTTCTTTCACTGTGTGGTGACTGAATAGACTTAGAGTAGGACTTAAAAGAGTTATATTTATTAAGTTTTCTACTTGCTTCACAATTCAATCTTCTTTATTAAGTTTTCTACTTGCTTCATAATTAAGTCTTCTTTACTAAGTTTTCTACTTGCTTCTTTTATTAAGGTTTGTTACTTGTCTATAAGCTAGATTTTCTTTACATTTGAATTGGTTATAAGCTAGAATCATTTTCTTATGGAATAGATCATCATGTTTACTATCATCTGTAATTGGACATCCCTTAGTTTGCACATATTTGTAAAAGTTAAGCTAGATTTGATTCCATTTAGTTTCTTCACTTATTTTGAAAGGCATTTTGACACTACTCCTCCTCAAGTTCCAATCACAATGAATGCATATCCACTAAACAATCAAGGAGAGTGGAATTAGATAGTTTAGTTTGAACCATTATGTACATTAGTTAATTGTATGAATAGTTGATTTCTAATATAATCCTTCCTTGTATAATTAGTGTTTGAAATTGTTAAGAAGTAGAACAATTCATAAAGAATAGAATAGTATTGTTTATATTTTTTATCTTTCAGTATTTGTCTATAGAGTAGAGTAGTATAGATTGACACTGCTCTAGTCTAGCACTATGTTTGGTTTAATTAACTTTCTAGTTGAATTTATAAGAGTTTGACTCCATTTTTCATTTTGAAAGATCTTTCGATATTTTATTTGTTAAAATATTTCTATGACACCCTAGGAACGCCTCTACCTGCGCATATACTTTGTGTCAAATCGAATTTTACCAACCTTGACTCATAATGAAATATTAGGTGAGTTAATTAAGGCATTATAACACTCAACATTTTTGGCGCTGTTGTGGAGGAGTTGTTTAGTAAGGGAGATTAAGAAGAATTCCCTTATGAAGATTAGTAATATTCTAGTGGCGAGGGAGAGGTAAAACGAGAGGTAAGAACCTACACATTTGGTATAACAGGAGCCCCCAAATCCATTAGCAGTGCTATTAGTAGCATAGGTTTCCCTTTAGTTTGGGTTTTCATGAACAGACCTAGAGATTCTAAGAGTAGATATGTTAGAGCGAATTCTCAAAACCTTATTGAAATCCATACTAACATTTATGGGGGACAAAACACCCCAACCACTAACTCAAAAGAAAGGTATCGGAAAACCCACATAGGAAGTAGTTCTTCCTTGAGACCTAAATATTTTACAGGAGAAACCATAGACTGGGAAGAAATCCCGGGGGGAGTCGTAAAGATCCCATTGCTGAAAAAATTCAAGATGGTCAACCTTTGGAAACCATCAACCCTCCACTAGTGCAGAAACCTAACAATACAACTTTCTCATTAGTAGGGGATCCTAACTTTGTTGATTTCATTGATCCTGCCCAAGTACAAGCCCTCTTTGGCGGCTCAACAAATCCAGTTATTTCACAAATAGAAACCTCTACAGTATCACCTACCATTCCTATAGAATCTAATAAGAACATAGTTGATCATAGGAAGATCTCCCACAAAAAAGAACATTGTGACGACCCATTAAAACCTCGAAAGGGGCCTCCTAGGTTCACATTCTTTAGGAATAAAGATTACATGGAGTGATGGGGAGAGAATGAAGATAACGTTGAGGTTGGGAAAGATGAAGGAGAAGGAAAAAACTAAACTGAGGCTACCTTTGGATTCCCTATTTTATACACTACACAAGATATAAATATGAAGAATGTCCCTCCTTCCTCCTTACCTACTTTCTATGGGAAAAATAATGAAGATCTGGACACATTTTTGTTCGAGTTTGATATCCTGTGTAGAATTTATAACTATATACAATATGCCCATAAATTAAAACTTTTTCTAGCTACACTAAAAGACTCTGCCTTAAGATGGTTCATGGGATTAGGAGAATATAGTATCAGGACTTGTGAAGATACGAAAACTACATTCTTACTAAAATACCAAGAGTATTGCAAACCAAGAGACTCTCGAAATGATATCTTTAAGATACAACAACTCGAAGACGAGATCTTTGAAGACTATCTTGAAATATTTATCTATATATTACATAAATCTAAACATAATAACCTTCGAGAAGATGTAGTACGAACACTCTTCCTTAAAGGGATCTCAGAATACCTGGTAGAAAGCCTTAATCTCATGGCATCCAGTGATATCTCTTAGAAAACTTTTGCAGAAATTGGGGAGATATGTAGAAATTACTCTAGGAGTAGGGGGAAAGTTAGGAGAACTCTTTGGGAGCCTTATAATAGAAATCTAAAACAAAATAATCCCGGTTTAGGAGGAGTTACAAGGATGGAATTAGGAAACCTATTGAAAAATTTTAAAACTGATATTTTAGGAGCAATGGACTCCCAACTAGATGCGTTACACACTAAGAAAAGGAAAGATGAGGAAGAAACAATGATGAGTATTTTCTATCCAAGATGTAGGACTAAACATCCCCAATGGGAATTCCCATTAAATAACATCTTTGTATGTAACATTTGTATGGAAGAGCATCCAACAGACGATTTTCCATCGTTACTAGGGTTACAAGCCATATACAAGAGTGGGGATGTTGGTGAAACATCCAGGAGGCCTCCTTGGCAACCAAGGGACCCACCACCATAAAAAAATTTGTCACCACAACCTCCACCTTATTACCAACCGCATCAACATTGGAACACTACAAGTTGGCAGCAGTTGCCACCCTAGTATCCTCATCCTCCTCATTTTAATCAACAACAATATTGGTCACAAGGGTGTAAGGGAAAATCCTACCCCAAACCACCACCTATCTTTGCACCTAATCACCCATATCCTCAGCACTCAGCTAATACCCAACAATTTTTACAAGGGTTTGTGCCTCTAGTTCCCCTTATTACACAACAACCTCATCACTTTCAAAATAAAAACCCTCCATGACCTACATTGTTACCTACACAACCGATACCTAATCCAAATAATAAGCCAACTTAAGCTCTTAATAGCATTGAGTTGCAAACTCTTCCATCCTATGTTATTTTGACTGTACATGTACATGAGATACAATTACGATCTAGAAGAGGTGTAAATGATAGACCCAAATCATCGGTCATCATTCATGAAGAGAATGATGAAAAAGATTCAAATGAATTCATGAATGATCCTATTCTACAGGATGTGGATAATCCAAAGATCCCAGTGTAGACCCATCCTCAGCAAGAACCTTTCAGGAACAAAGGATTCCTCCATTTCTGAAATGACTAGCAATAGAAAAACCCATAGTTCGTCCCGAGTATGACATTATGAATGAGTTAAAGAATATCTGTGTCAAAATTCCTCTATTACAGGCTATTAAGGATATACCAATTTACATCAAGGTAATAAAGGAACTATGCATTAAGCACCTAGGAAATAAGTAAAAAGACCTCCTCATAATTCATGTTATAGGAGAAATGTTTGAGTGTATGACAAAACAATCTTGGATTGCAAAATATACACATCCAAGGGCCCTAGTAGTAACTGTGATTGTAAATAAAACCTCCATAGAAAATACACTGATCAATTTAGGATCTTCCATTAATATGATGACCACTGTAGTTTTAGAAGTTTTACAGTTGGGACAGCTCCTCCGACCTACCCCTTCAATCCTAGAACTAGCAGACCGTACCATGGTAAAACCTGCTGGGGTCCTGGATGATATTATTTTATCAGTAGCTTCATGGGAATATCCTGTCAACTTTATGGTTGTAGAATCAAAGGATCCTTCTAAAGGACATCCTATTATCTTAGGGAGACCATGGTTAGCCACTGCTAATGCCTTTATAGGATGTAGGGATGGGGAAATGGCCATTTCAAATGGGTTGTCTACACAAATACTTATTTTACATCCCCCGGCACAACTTGTAACCGAAACATTGTGGTGGTTAGATTGCCCCTTTGGGGATGAAAACTACTGAGAATGTATTAAACTAGTTTGTCTGTTTCACAACTTGTATAGATTTTTCACAGTCTTTTGCCCAACTTGATCAGATCTTTGGGGATGAGTTTCAAGAAAATTTGTCTCTCTCAGCATTTGTAGAAACACCATGTGTCTTTGCAATTGAACAACACATAAGACCTTATACTTTACCTTGTGAAGCTAGCCCTGGAAAATTTTTACATATAAATGCAAGGTTAACTGAGAGCCAACAAGAACAATTTCTTAAGGTCCTTAAAACCCAATCTGGAGCATTTGCATGGGAATACACTGACATGAAAGGTATACATATTGACACTTGTATTCACCATATCTACATGGATCCAACCATTCCACCTATGAGACAACCTCAGAGGAGGATGAATCTTGTTCTAAAAGATATAGTGAAAGAGGAGTTACAAAAACTTCTCAATGCTGGTTTCATCTATCCTATCTATGATAGTAAATGGGTGTCTCCCCTACTGGTAGTACCAAAGAAATTCACAGGGAAGTGGCATATTTGTGTTGATTTCAAAGAGTTAAATAAGGCCACTCTTAAAGACTATTTTCCTTTTCCCTTTATTGATCAAGTATTAGATACCCTGTTAGGAAAACAATACTTTTCCTTTCTTGATGGGTATAGTGGGTATAATCATATTTTAATAGCACCTGAGGATCAATATAATACCACTTTTACATGCCCTTGAGGAACATATTCCTATAGAGTTTTTCCATTTGGCTTATGTAATGCACCTACCACTTTTCAACGTGCAGTTTTAGGAATTTTGTTGATCTTATACATGACTGTGTAGAGGTGTACATGGATGGTTTTATAGCCTATGGTAATACCTTTAAAGAGGCCCTTGATAACCTTGAGATGGTCCTAATTCGATGCCAAGAAACAAACCTGGCCCTTAGTCATGAAAAATGTAAAATGTTATTAACAAAATGTATAGTCTTGGGGCATCATGTTTCTTCCCAAGGAATCAAGGTGGATCCTGTGAAAAATGAAGTAATTGTCAGCCTTCCTTCTCCAAAAACTCAAAAGTTGCACCAATGTTTAAGCTCCTTACAAAGGATCTAGAATTCCAATGAACTGAATCTTGTCAAAGTGATTTCGAAGTATTAAAAGATAAATTATCAGTGGCACCAATACTTAGGGGTCTTGACTGGTCCCTTCATTTCCATATATCCACTGATGCTTTTGATACGACAATAGGAGGATTCCTAGGCCAAAAAGAAGGCTAATCACCTTATGCCATTTATTTTATTAGCAAGAATTTGACCCCTACCGAGCTGAATTATACCGTTAATGATAAAGAATTTTGGTAGTAGTCTATTCTATTAATAAATTTTTCCATTACATTACATGATACAAAGTTTTTGTGCATACGGATCACTCTACCATCATATTTTTAATGAATAAACCAATTACCAATGGTAGGGTGACTCGGTGGCTTCTTTTATTACAATAATTTAACATTACCGTCATCGACTGACCTGGTAAAGAAAATTTAGTAGCAGATTTCCTTTCCCGTATTCAACATGAAGATGGTACTAAACCCGTCGACGACACTTTTCTTTATGAACATCTATTTGTTGTATCTGTTCAAACCCCTTGGTTTGCAGATATTGCCAATTATTTATCAATTGGGAAATTACCAAATCACTTGTCCCCACCTGAGAAGCATCGCATTATAGTTCAGAGCTCTAATTATTCCTGGGTTGATAATGATCTCTTTCATACAAGTCCATATATTATTATTAGACGATGCATACGGGAAGATGAAATGAAAGATATCCTCCATGCATCTCATGATGGACTATGTGGAGGGCATATTTCTGATAAGTAGATGACATACAAAGTGTTGCACTCTAGTTATTACTGGCCGAGCATTTTCAAGTATGCTTCCAAATATGTCAAAGGATGCGATAGTTGCCAAAGAATGGGTAGACCTACATGATCTGATCATATGCCCTTACAGGCTCAAGTCATGATAGAGCCTTTTGAGAAATGGGCTATGGATTTTGTAGGAACTATTTCTCCCATGTCTCATAAAAATAAGTATATCCTATTTTGCATAGACTATGTTACTAAGTGGGTAGAAGCTAAATATTTGTTTAGGGCCAAAGACAAATGAGTAGTAGAATTCATATATGAAGAAATATTCACTCGATTTGGTGTACCTAGAGAAATTATCACAGATCAAGGCTCTCAATTCACTTCTAAGTTAATGAAAGAACTCACCATGAAGTATGGCATTTGAAAATGCAAATCCTCACCTTACCATCCCCAGGATACTGGTGAGGTAGAATCAACCAATAAAGTATTAGAATCCATCTTAACCAAAACCATTCACTTACATCATAAGGATTGGACAGATAGACTCCCGGAGGACTTGTGGGCCTATAGGATAACATGGAGAAACACTACTGGACATACCCCCTATGAGTTGGTGTATGGAAAACAAGTTATTTTACCTATTGAATTTCAAGTTAAAACATTTCGTATGGCAGAAAAATTAGGCATGAATTTGGATGAAGTACAGAAACAACGAGTGTTACAAATTAATGAGTTAGATGAAATTAGACATGATGCACTCCAAAGAACAATGTTAATACAGAACCAACAGAAGAAATGGAATTATAAATTTATAAAGAAAAAACAATTTAATACTGGAGATTGGGCATTGATATTTGACTCAAGATACAAAAAATTTAAAGGAAAATTAACTACTCGTTGGATGGGTCCATATAAAGTAGTTACAACTTTCAATAATGGATTAGTACAAATTAAGACAATTGATGATTCACAAATTTCCTTCGTAGTAAATGGACACAGAATTAGAATTTACCATCAACCCATATCTAAATAGGATTTCGTACAAAATGTCTTGCAGGAAAAGGAGATGGAATTGGTTCAAGAGGAAATTATTCCTCCTCCTCCTGATCCTTAAAGTTATTTTGGTTTGTCATTACTTGTATATATGTAAATATGTTTGTGTTCGCCTGAATAAGTAAGAGTCATTTCTAACAAATTAACTGCATTTTCATTCCTATGATCATTTGTGGCAGGTTTGTCAAATTATAGCGGAAAGACTCTTTTTCCTTTTTCTTATGAATTTTGTAGATGTTTTGTTAAGAATAAATATGAATCATCTAACAGGTGGTGTTGCATTTTGATTACAAATATTTTATCTCTATAAGCAGATTATGAAGTATTATTTGAAAAGGGGTAGTGCTTTAAAAGATTCATGATATATCTTTATTTTTGGTTATTATTAAAATTGAAGTTTATAGTACAATTGAAGAATCCCTTGTATATCATCCTTAACCACTAATTATATGATTTGTTATGCTTTTATATATGGTATTTTGATTCATACATGTACATTTTTTATTTAATAAGACAATTGCTTGAAAGACCTACTCTAATTATCATATTCTTCAAATTCTTATCCCATACCTATGGATTACTAGTTCATCCTATACTTGTTATCAAAACTTGCCTCTTAAGCATTTTTGTGGTAACTCCAAAGTAAGTGAAATTTATGCTTATGGGGAACATTACTGACATTTCATGAAGAAGATAGACTGAAAGGTGAAAGAATAGTTTTAATTTATTCTCTTTTGACATGATCTATAATTAAGGCTAGTTTATGTAAGAAAAAAAATTGCTTTAAAAATTGAATTATGTGTTTAGTAGGCTTAGCACGCTCTAGTACCAACCAACTTCCTTATACTCAAAATAATTATACGAAGCAAACCCATTGGGGTACTGAACAGGCCTGCTGGTAGCGAGTCAATGTTAAGTAACATCTTAAAACAAGGAAGCTCGGTAAATGCAAGTAAATCCGTCAGGGTACTGAAAAGGCTCGCTGGAAGCAGGGCTATGCTTGCATGGTACCAAGATAAATCCACTGGGGTACTGAACAGGCCTGCTGGCACTAAGGCAATATCGGGTAAAAGAGATCTGGTTAATGCACTACTATGCACATGGTTCATTGAAAATGATAATTTTAGAATATATAAATACATGTGTAGGCCAATTGTTTATGATGTCATTAGAGAATGGCTATAAGTTGGGCTTGGATCTGGCCATCTAATTCAATCAATACCTAGGATATGATTATCCTAGAAATGGGACCCATAGCTGTAAAATCTCACAAACTCTAGGGTAAACTCAAATTATTCTTAAGATAACAAGATATCCTTACAATGAGGCATGGATGACTAGTTTTTCCTATGGCATTTTCCAATTGTACTATTATAATTCACTTGATATTTCTAAGTACTGTTATTTGTGATAAGTGTACATATTTGAATCATTTCCATTTTACTAGTTCATTTTCTTTTTCGTACAAAAATGATCACAGCATGATAAAAATCTGTATTAAATTAATTTGAAATTACTTAGTTTTTCTTGTATGGCTTGAGGACACAACATATCTTTGGTTTGGGGGAGGAAGAGTATGCTGTGAATATTATACTATCTCTTTTTTTTCCAACTATTTATATAAAATTTTATTTATCTCTTACAAATGACAAATGTTTTCAGGATAATTAGCAGCAATCTAATCTAGAATAAAGCATGTTTTTACAGAAAAAAAATCTATATGAAGGATCATATACAGGACCATATGAAGGGTCGAATGCTGGTTTAAATGAAATTCGAACTAATGATCTGAATAAAAATTGTGATATTATAGCACTAATGATTAAAAATCATGTCGAGGTGTTAGCTTAATTTTGTTTGGGAAAAACGTTAAAATTGGCTAAGTCATACCATGATTTTTAAGTCACATCTACAAGGGAATTATGAATAATCGTGACCTATGATGTTGTACATTTGTGATCTCGTTTTAGCCCCATACAGATTTGATATGACCTTATGACCTTTTCAATCATCATGACTCTGCCATCACCCCTACCATCTTACCCACTCGCAGGCGTAAACTATCAAATAGTCGATCCTCTTGTTAAATCAAGATTATTATGGTTATGAATGTGGTTATGCATTCATATTAAGTCATATGCTCAACCTGTCCAAAGTTTTACTTTGGACATGGTTGACCTAATTGCAACCTTCTGAGCTCATTAAAATATGCATCCTTCATGGCACACGTCTCAACATCTGCCATAATGACACGATCTCCTAAATGTGCTGATCCTTTTGCATGATCATTTGGTCGATTGAATGAGGCACATTTTAAATCAACGTTGTACAAAATTCTACTCTATCGCTCTCACTTACCGTTATCCCTTTAGAGTTGTGTTAACCACCTTCTTCCTATAGTACCTGCAAACTCTATATCCTAGTCTCTCCTTGAACCATGTCGAATCATTTTGAGCCTAAGAGCTACCAAGAATTATTTCAAATGCCAGAGTTCTGGGAGTGCCGAGAGGTATTTTTCTGTGCTGGTTGGACCCGTTTCTTCACCTACTACAAGGGTATGATGAAGAAATTTCACTGCTGTTCACTATGGGTTTTGATGGAAAGAAGCCGAGGGTTGGCCATATTGTCTTCCTAGTAACTGAGGAGTCTATCGCGCTCGTAACCAAGATTCGTAGTGAGGGAACTTGGTGGCACAAGCATTGGTTTTTTCTGTGGGAATCCCACAACTTCACCCTTAAACCAGAATACCAGCATGTCACATGCATCAAAGGTTTCCATCACAACTGGATTAAGCCATAGTACATCAATCCTTTGACTATCATCATCCATCCGATCACATGTGAGGGTAAGTTCAACATATTTAAATCTTGCCATATCCATTTGCTAGCGCATTTTATTGATCAGAAGTTTATTAATTTCCACTTCTATTTTCTTAGGACTCTAGAGAAGATGTCAAGCTAGGTCAAGAAAAATACCATTAAACCTAAAGGCAGCCTGTATCACCATAATTTTACTAAACTCTTGATATTAGATCAACTTAAGGAGTGTAATCAACCTTGGGATACCTTTATGTTTAAAGTTCTTAACCCCCATCTAAATATCTGAAAATTCCCTCGACATCTTCATAATCATCAATCCAATCAATCTCCATCCTTAGAGAAGAAAAGCCCCAATGTTTTCCATCTCTACAATGACACATCGGAGGCGAGTCCACCCACTCGTTCTAACTCTATTATCCCTGTATCTGCTAATTTTGTACCCTTATCATGACCTTGCACTAGAATCCAGAAGGAAAAATCTATCCAGTCCATGGTTCAGCCTAGTGTATAGACCACGGTACAGCCCGATATTTAGACTAGTCATATAAATGGTATCGTCAAAGCATATACACCTGATCCAGACTCACCTCTGTTCGCATTGGCCTGTGCCTCAACCAAATTGCTGAAGGATGTCGATCGTGAAAATGTCCTTACACCTAGACAGGACATGAGTCTTGATAGACACATTCCTTCTATTGATATCGATTTTCCATCAAGGGAGATGAGTCCCCCACAAGAATCTAAGAAACTGTAGTGCCATCTACTCCACATCAGCCGATGGTAGATCAATTAAATCAGGATTTGTCTCAATCAGTAAGCTGAAATGAAGAGTATGCTAAGATAATCACAATTCTTTGGCAAGAGAATAAAGCCTTTTTCTCTTGCAGGTCAAAACCATCAAAGAGCTGAAAAAGGCCATCAATTTGTCACATAGGTCTCAACAAGAGAGGAATGCTATTTTGAAATCACAGGCTCTAGAATTGAAGTTTAAAACCCTTGTTTCATCAACCATGTCGAGGGCAACTCAACATTCTTCCTGATTAATTTTTCGTTTTCTCAGTGGGACCTGACATTTCTCTGGTTTGGGGGAATGTTCATCCTAGTTTTATTATCATTTTCGGCTATTAATTTACATGTTTGCCATATGTTTTGTCACCTTTTGGCATGTTTTCTATCATGAAGCTCACTATTCATCCCCATGTATGACTATATTTCAGGTTTATGCAAGTTCTGGTTCATTCTTGTTATTTCACGATTTTATTAGTTAATTCGATGATATTTGATATATGTTTGATGCTTAATTTGTTGTTGCAAACCATAGTCTTCAATAATCCAATGAAAATACAATGCACCCACCCTAGATATTCATAGAGCATATCCATATCACTGTCTTGCTCATCGTTCATCCTGCCGAGACAACCTCGCGTTGTTGATGATGGATTCCCAAATGTTAAAGCATGGAATGGTCTACAAACTTCCTATTGTCCACATGTCTAGGTGGTAGCATGATCCTCATTCTAGAATACTTGCCAATGTGCTTCTCTACTCGACACCGCACCATCAGTCTATGCCAAGGAGAACCTTCATGCCACATGAGGCACGATGGAGAATCAACGCGCGAAGGAGAAGGAAGACGCGTTATGCATTGGCTTATGATCAATTGATTGCAGTAATGGTTGACTAAATTTAGAGAGCGGTCGACCACTAAAGGGTCGACCTACTCACCTATGTAAACAATATATATATATATATCAACCTCCACGTGAGTGCTTAGTTAGCCAGTTTATGCATGTAATCAGTCGTTGTTGAAGAAATCTGTAATATTGTTTCTCAATTTAATAGAAGTTATGTTCATGTTGTATATGGTCATGTTTGAGTAACATTTGAGTAACATTTAGAATTTATGTTCATGTTTGTATATGGTCATGAAAATTTTGATGATTTTAGGTAACAAAAGGAACCCTAATGGTGAGTAATCAATCATAAAATATAAAATAAAGCAAAATAAAAAACAATAAAAACCAATCATAATCAAAAATTGAAAAATAAATAGGTGAAACAACCCTAGAGATAACATCTGGCTCCGTCTGGGGACAAAGTTTCTCTTAGAGACTTTGAGAACTTGCTGACCAGTGCCTTCAAAAGTCTGTTAAGGTTACTTCTGTCTTATTGGGATGGAGTCTTATTTGCAGTAACATGATATATACAGTGACTATGTACAAATAACACCTTGTCTTTCACTCTGTGTAAAAATACTTTAAGAAACGTCCATTGACTGGACCTGCAATTTCTTCACCTTTCAGATTTTGTAAGACAAAGGTATCATTTCCAAGGATCTTTATGATTGAAAAAGGCCCTATCCATAAGTTATCAAACTTCCCATGCTTACCTTTTTCATCTTTTCTTGCATCCCATCTGAGCACAAGATCACCAACTGTAAACACATCTTTTTTAACCTTTTTATCAAAGCTATCTTTCATTCTTTTTTGATGTTTCTCAACTGTGTCCTTGATGGCTTCTCTTTCCTGCTGCAACTGCACTATCTAGAACATTCATCTCCTGATATCATCTGGATCTTCTTCAATTTCCTGCACAAACTTAATGACTGGAGTGACTAATTGAACAGGGAAAACAACATCAGTCCCATAAACCAGTTGGAAAGGGGATGTCCCAATTGATTTTTTAATTGTTACTCTATCAGCCCATAGAGCAAATTTTAGTTTGCTGTCCCAACTTCGTTTATTTTCAAACAGCATTTTCTTGATACTGTTTACAATGTTTTTGTTGCTAGATTATACTAATCCATTTCCTTGTGGATAGTATGGTGTGGACTGTTTAAGGATAATGTTGTTTTCTTGACAGAAATTTACCATCTTTTTTTATTTGAAAGCAGGGGCATTATTAGTGAGTAGTTTTCTAGGGCATCCAAACCTACTCAGAATGTTTTCTTGAAGGAAAGTAATTATAACCTGTTCTGTTGCTCTCCTTGTTGGCACTGCTTCCACCCATTTTGTGAAGAAATTAGTGGCAGTTAAGATCCATTTATGCTGTCCACTAGAGGGAGGATGAATTTCACCAATGAATTCTAGTCCCCACTGTTGAAATGGACCATTCACAGAAATAGGTTTTAGAGGTAAGGACTGAAGCTTTTGCTTACTTGCAAATTTTTGACATTCGATACATGATCTAACTTGATGATATACATCTGAAAACAAGGTAGGCCATTAGTATCCTGCTCTCAAGATTTTGAAGGTAGTTTCCTTCCAATACTTATGTCCTCCACAAACTCCACTATGCAACTCTGCAATCACAGCATCAACTTCATATTTCTCCAAACATTTCAATAGTATTCCTCCCGGATCCTTCCAATACAAAATCTGATCCATTAAAACATACTTCATGGATTTTAGTGTTAAGGATCTGCATTCACTCCTATTCAATTCAAGAGGGCACTGTAAATACAAAAGGAAATACACAACATCCCTATACCAATCAGATTCAACATACCTATTATAAACCTACTCTTTACTGTGCTCTGTTGTCATAATCTGCTCTGACTGTTCTGCCATGACATGAAGATTCAAAACCTGACAATTTGACTCTGTCAGAAGTTTAGCTAGTCCTTGTCCTTTGACCAACTTTGTTGGCTTAATTTCTATGTCATATTCCATGACCTTAGCTATCCATCTGCCTCTCTTTCCTTCGCTGTCAGGATGTTCTAGAAGCTCTTTAACTGCTGCATTTGGGACATATGCCACAACCTTAGAATGTAAAACATATATTCTAAAGAATTTAAGAGCCTTGACTAAAGCATAAGCCTGCTTTTCCATTATATTATACTTTAGCTCTGAGTCTCTTAATATTTTACTGAAGAATGAAATTGGCTGTTCCAGATTATCAGAGTTATTTTGTAACAATACAGCAGCAATAGTGTCATCTGATGCAAATGAGAATATTGCGAAATCTTTTGTATAATCAGGAGCTATCAGCACTGGGGATTCTATCAATGCTTGTTTTATGTTTTCAAATGCTTGTTTAGCCTGTTTAGACCACTTAACCTCACTATCCTTTTTAAGCATTTGAGTGATATGCTTTATTATTTCTGCAAAATTTGGAATAAACCATCTTAAAAAGTTGATTTTTCCAACAAAGGATTGAATTTATTTTTTGTTTCTGGGAATGCTGATTTTTAAGATAGCCTTGACTCTTTCTGGATCTATCTTTATTCCCTCAGCAGAGACAATATGGCCTAACAGTTTTCCTTCTGTCAGGGCAAAGTGAGATTTTTTAGGATTTAGTGACAAACCAAACTTCCTGCATTTGACAAAAAATTGTCTTAAGTGTTTAAGATGATCTTCATCAGACTTAGAAAAGATTGTGATGTCATCTTGGTATATCACAACAAACTTTTCATTTTCACCCACAAAAGCTATGTCCATAGCCCTCTGAAAAGTAGCACCTACATTCATGAGCCCAAAAGGCATTTTGTCATACATAAAGGTTCCCCATGGCATGGTAAATGTTGTTTTTTCCTGGTCCTCTGGCTGAACTGCAATATGGTTATAACCAGAAAATCCATCAATAATTGACATTCTGTGAGCACCTACTACCCTCTGCAAAATCTGATCTATCTTTGGCAATGAATAATTATCCTTGAGGCAAGATCTATTCAAGTTGCGGAAGTATACACATAGTCTTATCTCTCCATTTTTCTTCCATACAGGGACTAAATTAGCCACCCAAGATGAATATCTTAAAGGCACAATGATTTTTGCATCTAACAGTTTTTTTACCTCTTTTTCAATTACTGGCAGCAATGCTGGATTTAATATTCTAAGCTTCTGTTTAAAAGGCTTAGTGTTTGGTTTTAGAGGCATCTTGTGCTGAATTATGCTGGTATCATATGTTTTTAAATCATGATATGACCAAGCAAAAATCTCTTTATATTCTTTCAGCAAACCTAGATATTTTCTTCTTTCATCATCTGACAGTAATTTTGACAGTTTTATCATTTGAGGCTGATTTTCAGAACCAATGTTATACTCCATAACATTTTCTTCAGTAGTTTGCAAGGTGGGTTTTGTCAGTGTATCATCTTTTGAAAACAGTCTTTCTAAAGGAACAAGCCCCTTAGGAATAAAATTCCCTTTTAACTCCACAATTTTATGATCAACAATTGAATTATTTGTGCAAGGTTCGTTTTCTACCCATTCTGAATCCTGTTCATGATCAACAATATCATATGAAAATTCACCTACTAATTCGAGAAATTCTTTTATTTCCTGATCATCATTAAAGACTTTCCAATGTTTAATATTATCTGGGACAGCAGGTCTGTATCTCACATCAATTGGGTATTTCAGATGAGTTACCTTTGGGACTTTGAAATAAGCTGCTGCTAAAGCTAAGGAATCAGATGTCTCATTATATTCCCTGGGGACAAAAGTGATATTGAAGGCTATGAATAATTTTGCAATTAGATCCCAGACCTCATTCCTATAAACTTTCAATAACTGTTGTTTTACTTGGTATATATTTTTTACTTGCTGAATTATTAATTCGGAATCGCCAAATACAGCAAGTTCCTTAATGCCCAAGTCTTTTGATACTCTTAAACCAAGGATCAAAGCCTCATATTCAGCAGTATTGTTTGTTGTTTTAAATTCCAATTTGTACATAAGAGAAATGAACTCACCTCCTGCTGAAATCAATAGTACTCCTGCTCCTGCCCCCTCTTTACTTGATGCCCCATCAAAATACATCTGCCATAAACCATCTGGTTCTTCTCTCTTTACCTGAACTGGGATGTCTTTTTGTACTTTTAAAACCCCATCAATTTCATCATTTAGTTGCAACATACAAGAACCAAGATTTTCATCAATTGAATAAATCGGATGATTATTAGGGTGCCTACTGTCACTTACCAAATATGCCATCTGTACCTCTCTATAAAGTCTTCTGAATTCTCCTCCAAATGCTGGAATTGTAGCATATGAGAGATCCATATGCAAAGTTCCTCCCACTTTCTTTACCCAGGATCTAGACAATAACATACCAAATTTGGGAGAAATATCTGCTACAACAATATCCATCAATACACTCTTCATAGGTACCTGAGTTAAATTCACCACTAGATCCCTGATTACCCCAATACATTTCACTGCCCTAGAATGAAATGCATATAAATCATGGTATGGTTTAGTAACACTCAGTCCTAAGGCTTCCATGACTGATTTTGGCATGAGGTTATGTGAAGATCCTGAATCTAGCAAACAATTATGCAGCAATTGATCATGTATGGAAAAAGGTTACATAAAATGGAGGAGGATATTCTGAATTGTCATCAGGCTGATCAAAAGTTTTTGACCCTACAATGATAGTAGGTTTTTCATCCTGTAAATTAATCTCATCAGAAGAGATAGGATTAGAATTCACTGCATTGCTGAAAGTTTTAAAGGTTGCCTCCCTGTAAACTTTACTTTGAATCAATTCTGTTAAAGGCACAGGGATCTTCACCTTATTAAGCTCATGTTCAAAACTGAAACCACTAACAGATTTATTAATCTCCTAAGGATTCACAACTTCATATTTTCTTTGATTTACAATTTGTTTCTGTTTTGTAGGCAAATTTTGTTTAAGAGGAAGAGCTTTCACCACTTTCTTGGTTTGTGCTGCATGTTTTACCCCTGACCTCAGACCATATGATTTTTGTGGCATTTCCTGACAGACCTTCATATTGATCTAATTCTGTAGCATATTGATAATCAGATCTAGTTAGAAAATGAGAAGAAGCATCATCATCAAACTGGCTAATATTATGTTCTTCTGTTTCCAAATCATCTAAGTCTCCTTCATCAATTTCATATGATTCATCATCTTTGACATTATTGTTTTGAAAAGGAGGTTGAATCCTTTGTTCTTCATTTTCTCGTCTGTCTCTCTGTATATCATTATTTCGTCTTTCTCTTGGGAGAAACCTAGGGGCAAAAGGTCTTCTGAACTGAGTCTGATTTCTATCACCTTCAGACATGGATTTATTCTAATTTCTATTTCCCATTTCCAATCTATCAATCTTAACAAACAAATTTTTTATGATTTTACTCATTTCATCCATTTTGCTATCTGATGACCTCCCTATATGATTGGATGTAATGATTTCTTTCTTGCCTTTTCTGTCCATAGTTTTGTGTTTTGTTTCTTCTTTTAGTCTGTTTGAGGCCAAAATGTTTGACTCTACTTCTAATGCTGCACTTTGCATGTTTTGAAGTGACTCAGATTTTCTTTCTCTTAACAACAAAGAAAACTCAGGATTAAATGAATTTGCATAAGCTAACTTTGCTGCTGTCTCAGTAGGTTTTATTTCAGCTGGAATCTTACTGTACATCTTGTTAAATCTTTTAGAAAAATCTCCCACGACTTCACCCTTTTTTCTTTTTAAAGATTCAAACTCTATCTGGTAATACAAATAATCTTTAGTGTCCCCCCACTGTTTCATAAATGCTTCTTCTAAGGCATCAATGCTATCTATGGAATCTGGTGGTAATTCCCTAAACCATTTTCTAACCTCACCATCTAAACTTTGAACAAAAACTCTCATCCAAACATCTTGATGTTCAAAATTTTGATTGTCTGCAAAACTACATAATTTATTCCAATGTTCTTCTGCAATAGTTTCTCCCTGGCCATCGAACCTCGGTAGGTACTTTTGATAATCTCCTCCTGGGAGAGCATTGAGAGCCCGAGGTGAGACAAGTGGGGCATATCTTGCTGCTACCATAGCATCCATTCGATTTCAAGGCTAGGCCATTGTAAGCTAAATGCTACTTGGCTGATGTGATGAGGGAGACAATTTACCAGGATTTGTTTGACTGACTGGGACAGTCTTTACCAAAGGAGTATGGATTGAAGATAAAGAAGTGGTTCCTGTTTGCAATGCTTCAAGCTTGACCTTTTCTGACAGCAAAGGATTTGTAAATACTTGGAAATTGTCAATTCAATAAGGAGTAAATAACAGGTCTAACTCCTCTCATCCTTTTTCTGAGTATGGATTCAAATAAGGAACTGGAAAAGATGCAGATTCAGGGATCTCTAAAGCTGCAGGCTGTTTGAATTTCTCTGATGAAGTAGAAACTAGATTTCTCCTAGCCTCCTTTAATAATTGTTCAATATCTGAGACTCCTGGATTCAAAGGGGATGAGGGATTTCCTCGAGTCCCTATCTTCTTTGAAGCCACTGTAACTTATTAAAAGGTGACTGAATGTAGTCTATAACCGGCTTGACTGATTTTGCTCACCCTACAAAATCAATTCCATAAAGATGTTGATTACCCAGGGAAAATATATTTTCCTTTTTCCGTCCTCGGCAACAGCGCCAGAAGATGTTATCTCTAGGGTTGTTTCACCTGTTTATCTTTCAATTTTTTTATTATGATTGGTTTTTTTATTTTTTTTTATTTTGCTTTGTTTTATATTTTATGATTGATTACTCACCATTAGGGTTCCTTTTGTTACCTAAAATCATCAAAAATTTCATTCATTAATTATGAGCCCATGTATGTGCAAAAGAGTATATGTTACAGGGTGAATTCTTACAGCTTGCAGCGTTTTTTCAAACTGGCAGCATATTGTGAGCTGGCAGCATATTGATTTCTGATGGCAGAATGTCCAAATGGTATTTTATTGAAAGGTTTATTATTTATTTCATGGAATATAGAATGATAATAAGTTTTTATCATATTCATAAATATAGGACATTCGATATGGACATGTTTTAAATAAAATGCACTCCTGTCCACGAAATGATGAGTCATATGGTGGCAATTATGGAAGAATACATGTGTTGTCATTTCAAAATTAAAATCGTTCATGTAATGAGTACTAGTAGTAATCATGGCAAAAGCAACCTAATGCACATTTTTCCCTAAAATGTTTCTCATTATTCTGCTGAAGAAGGGTATTCGCAGGCTTGTTTGGTTTACTGTCTGTCTCCATTTGATCACGATCAGCGTTATGTAAAAGTTCAGGAAATTAGGGTTTATTTTAGAACCCTAGGGCTTGTGGTTTCAAGGTTTGGAATACATTGTACATAGCTTCCTTGCATTTCAGAGCAAGCAGTTACAACACTGCTTTTCTTGAGCACACAACCGCGGTATAAAATTCCCTGTTCAGGATAATACATCATGAAGGCTTTTATGATTTGAATGATTGACAGAGGTTTAGGGGTAAGAGATATCATGAGTTTTAGTTCAAATTTCATTGGCATTGTCACTCTGTTGGCTTGCAGATTAATGTTACTACCAGCACAAGCATAGATATTATTCACAAGTCCAGATGTTAGCATAAACTAAAGATTTACCACAAAGTTAGATGCAGCATAATGTATATGTTTTTATCTGAGATTTAAAGCATTATTGGTCCACACAGCCGAGTTGAAATCCCTTAGGGTTTCAAATTTCAAAGGTAACCGAAGAGGAGGAGCCAAAGGTCATTGTGAAAAGAAAGCCTGGAGGCTTCATTTGTAGACTAGAACCAAATAACACAGATTGGATAAAGCAATTTCCAAGGTATGCTAAGCTAATACAGAGGTTGGGATGGTTCAATTTTTGTGATAAACTGCAGGGTTACCATTCACAATTGACCATGGATTTCATTGAAAATTACAATGATGAAAGGGTTCAGTTACAAAGCTTAACTATTAGGGTCAATGAGGAATTTATTGCTGAGGCAATAAATGTCCCTGCACAGGGTGAAAGATGGTTCAAACAGAAATATTTCCAAAGCAATTTTAGTGAGTTCCTAATACCTGGATGTTAAAAACTTGATTGGAAAAATGGAGTCCACATTAACAGAATGAAGCCAACATGGAGGGTCCCTTTGGAGGTGATTCAGAATTACATTAACTGTGATGGAAGATACGACAGGGTATTAAAGTGCCATTTAAAACTATTAATGCATATTCATGGCGCTGTACAGGTAAATCTCCCATTTTACTTGTTTAGAAGCCTCCAAAAAATGATTTCTAAGGTTCAAAGTCATCCTCAGCATACAGCCCGTTCTATTTATCACCAGGGGTTGATTAAATTATTAGTTCTAGCTCAGCTGGATAAGGAAGAAAGAACATGGGAATCCCTGTTAGCAGAGTTAGGGTTTAGGGACAACCCTAAGGAAAAAGGTAAAAATATGTTGGATGATGCTAACCAGCAGGAAACAAGCCCTAAAAAGACAGTTCAGGAGGGTAAGAATGAAGAAAAGAATGTTGTTTGTAATCCCAGACAAGACAGTTTATGCCCTGAAACACCCTGCACACAGGAAAACCCAGAAAAACTCAGTGATATTCTTAAAAGCATAGCTTCAAAAAAGAAGATTTGTAAACAGTTATTCAAGGAAGGCAAGCCAAGAACCAGACTGAGGGAAAGGATGCAGATGGAGGAAAGAACAGCACAGCAATGTGACAGGGAGGTTGTAGTTATAGAAGATGCTGCTAGCGAGGGAACAGTACATACAGCAAGGTACCAATATGGTGAAGATATGGAGATATGTATTGATATGCAGGGTGTAGCAGGTTCTATACCAGCAGTGTTTTGTACAGACAAGCAAGACAATCTTGATGAAGGTTTAGTATCAAAAAGTTTGCATGAAGAAGGAGGTTGCATAAGAGAGGAAGATTTGGATATCTCCCCAGAACTTGGCCAGTGTAAAAGATCTCTTCAAACCTATAAAGAACAGACAAGATACCTGCAGGACATAAACGAGAAATTAATGGTGGCAAACAAAATATTACATGAGGACATGGAAGATAAAGAAGCAGAGTACCAAAAACTACTGGAAATTTCCAAGGACATCCTCAAGGAGAAGCGAGCTATTCAAAGACAGTTGGAGCAGGTCAAAGCCCAGAACAAGGAAAGTGATAAAGATGCTGAATTTGCTAGACTTCAAAAGCGTTCACAGGTTCTTAGTGACCTAGATACCTTAGTAGAGGCTTCTAGAAGCCTTTAGGTGTTAAATTGTTATTTGATTTTGAACTTATGTTGTTATGTTTGACACATGTATGACACTTGTAGTTTAATACTTTGTAAGGGATTAAATTCCCAATTTTGGAGGAGGTTCGATCCTGAAATATAGGATCTATGGTTAGTTTGTAGATAGAATATTTTTTTGTATAAAAGCATGTCTCGACTAAGGGACTTGTTGGCAGTTTTGGAACTATGCAAGCCCTGTTTTAGAGCACTGCCTATATGACATAGACTTGATGCAGCTTCTGTACATGTTCTATTTATGAATGAAACATGATGATGATTTGCTTCTGTATGTCATAATTTATTTTTCTGATAATTTTGTTATGCATATGGTCATTCATATTCCATTGCACTAATTCTTATCGTGAGAGACAATTATCTTTATATTTTTATAGACAGTGGCAGTTTCACTTCTTGTCTTCAGGATCATAGTAACCTTGCTATTGAATTCTGTATTTTATCTTATGTCATACAATTTTTTGTGGATTATCTTGCAGCTCTTATTGACCTACCGGCCTGTATTTTTCATCTTCTTACAAATACTCATATTATACCAGTGTGTGATATGTACCAGCTTAGTTTATTGTAAACTGTGTGATGCTTTTTACAGCTTTTGATTTCATACCAGCTTACGTTTGCAATTTGATTTCATTTGATTTGTACATTTTTTAAACAAGATTTCCTTAAGCTTGAATCCCGTAGTCTAGGTTCAACTTTAGGGATAACACAACCTCCACGTGAGTGCTTAGTTAGCCAGTTTATGCATGTAATCAGTTGTTGTTGAATAAATCTGTAATACTGTTTCTCAATTTAATAGAATTTATGCTCATGTTGTATATGGTCATGTTTGAGTAACATTTAGCAAGTTGCCACCCTGATTGCTGAGAGGGCCCCTCATCAACCAGTGGTTTTTGTCTAGTGTGTATTTCTTTATCTCCTTCTTGCAACTAGTATAATTTCGTTTCCAGTTTGTTTATGTGATTTTATCTCCTGCAATTGTTCAGTTTATTATTTCCTATAGCATGTGTTTGTTATAATTTTGTGTTGTTAGTGTAGCTTCATTTCTAGAACTGATTAACCGATTGCGTGCATAGCTTTGTTTCTAGTTTACTTTCCAACTTTCCTTTCAGCTTTATGTTTGGAATTCAGTTAGTTTAATTCTGTAGGTTTAGTTTTGTTGTAGTTAGGTTTGATTCTGTCAGTTTTCATCTAAGTTTTAGATTTAGTTCAATCACATTTCAGTTTGTTTTATGACAACAAGCATTTTTTTTAATAACTATAAACTAGCATCAGTCATTCTTTCACAGTAGTTTCAGTTTTATTTACTTCTTCTTTGTTATAAATTCATTTAGTTATATTTCAATTTGTTGAAAAATGCAATAGATAATGATGTATTTATAAATATGAATTAGTTTAAGTTACTTTACTGTTGAATTTAATTATTAAGCAGGTTTAATTCTTGTTCCTTTGCACTTTGTTATCATATGCATGAATCAGTTGATCTCGAAATCATTTAGATTAACTATTTCTTAAAATTCTAGTGTTTTCTGTATACATACTATCATTCAGATAGCCTGTTTAGCCTGTCATTCAAACCTACCTTCCAGTCTATTATCCAGCCCTTCATTCATCCTTTAGTGTTATTAATCTATTTTAAGCCTGTTTCTTTAGCTTTTTTATTATATTTTGATTGTGGTAGTTAGGTAATAGTTATATTTATTATTAAATCCTTAGTTTAGACTGTTTAAAGTATTTATTAAGGTCTTATTCCTAGTTTTCTCTCCTTTCACCCTATGTTTTGAGTTATGTGTTATGTTTTGGTTTATTGTGGTTTCTGATTTATTTCTTCAATATTGTTGTGTTTCTTTGTAATTATATCTTTGGTTTGGATTGATTTATCCTTTTGTATATAGAGTTTAGGACTAGATATGTTAATGTTAAGAAAGTACACTAGCACTTTGTAGATTGGTTATAGTAGTAGGACCTGTTTATTTCACTATGTGGTGACTGAATAGACTTAGAGTAGGAATTAACAGAGTTATCTTTATTAATTTTTCTACTTGCTTCACAATTCAATCTTCTTTATTAAGTTTTCTACTTGCTTCATAATTAAATATTCTTTATTAAGTTTTCTACTTGTTTTTTTTTATTAAGGTTTGTTGCTTGTCTATAAGCTATATTTTCTTTACATTTGAATTGGTTATAAGCTAGAATCATTTGCTTATGGAATAGCTCATCATGTTTACTATCACATGTAATTGGGCATTCCTTAATTTGCACATATTTGTAGAAGTTAAGTTAGATTTGATTCAATTTAGTTTCTTCACTTCTTTTGAAACCCATTTTGACACTACTCCTCCTCAAGTTCCAATCACAGTGAATGCATATCCACAGAACAATTAAGTAGTGTGGAATTAGATAGTTTAGTTTGAACCATTATGTACATTTGTTAATTGCATGAATAGTTGATTTATAATATAATCCTTCCTTGTATAGTTAGTGTCTGAAACTGTTAAGATGTAGAATAGTTCATAAAGAATAGAATAGTATTGTTTATATTGTTAATATTTTTTATCTTTCACTATTTGTCTATAGAGTAGAGTAGTATAGCTTGATACTGCTCTAGTCTAGAACTCTGTTTGGTTTAATTGACTTTCTAGTTGAATTTATAAGAGTTTGACTCCGTTTTTCATTTTGAAGGATCTTTCGATATTTTCTTTGTTAAAATATTTCTATGACGCCCTAGGAACCCCTCTACCTTCACATATAGTTTGTGTCAACTCGAATTTTACCAACCTCTGTCGATAATTAAATATTAGGTGAGTTAAATAAGTCATTATAACACCCAACATTTTTGGCGTTATTGCCGGGGAGTTGTTCAGTAAGGTAGATTAAGTAGAATAGCCTTATGAAGTTTAGTAATAGGCTGGTGGTGGGGGAGTGATAAGACAAGAGGTAAGAACCTGCGCATTTGTTATAACAGGCACCCCCAAATCCAGTAGTAGTGGTATTAGTAGCATAGGTTTCCCTTTAGTATAGTTTTTCATGAACAGACCTAGATATTCTAAGGGTAGATACATTAGAGATAATTCTCAAAAACTTATTAAAATCCATACTAACCTTTACAGCGAACGAAACACCCCAACCACTAACTCAGCAGAAAGGTATCATAAAACCCACGTAGGAAGTAGTTTTGCTTGGAGACATAAATATTTTATAGGAGAAACCATAAACGGGAAATAAATCCTGGCGGGAAGTCCTAAGGATCCCATTGCTGAAGAAATTCAAGAGGGTTAGCCTTTGGAAACCCTCAACCCTCCACTAGTGCAGAAACCTAACAATACAAATTTCTCATTAGTAGGAGATCCTAACTTCGTTGATTTCATTGATCTTGCCCAGCTACAAGCCCTCTTTGGTGGCTCAACAAATCCAGTTATTTCACAGATAGAAACCTCCACAGTATCATCTACCATTCCTATAGAATCTAATAAAAACATAGTTGATCATAGGAAGATCTCCCCCGATAAATAATGTTGGGACAACCCATTATCACCTCGGAAGGAGCCTCCTAGGTTCACACTCTTTACGAATCAAGCCTACATGGAGCGACGGGGAGAGAATGAAGATAATGACGAGGTTAGAAATGATGAAGGAGAAGGAGAAAATAGAACTGAGACTACCTTCGGGTTTCCTATTTTAGACACCGCACAAGATATAAATATGAAGAACATCCCTCCTTCCTCCTTACCTACTTTCTATGGGAACAATAATGAAGATTCGAACACATTTTTGTTCAAGTTTTACATCCTCTGTATAAGTTATAACTATCTACAAGATGCCCATAAATTAAAACTTTTTCTGGCTACACTAAAAGACTCTGCCTTAAGATGGTTCATGGGATTAGGAGAATCTAGTATCAGGAGTTGGGAAGATATGAAAACTAAATTCTTATGAAAATACCAAGAGTATTGCAAACCAATAGACTCTCATGACGATATCTTTAAGATAGAACAACTCGAAGACGAGAGCTTGGAAGATTATCTCGAAAGGTTTATCTATGTATTACATAAATCTAAACATAAGGACCTTTGAGGAGATGTAGTATGAACACTCTTCCCTAAAGGGATCTCACAAGACCTGGTAGAAAGCCTTAATCTCATGGAATCTGATGATATCTCTCATAAACCTTTTGCACAAATTGGGGAGATATATATAAATTACTCTAGGAGTGTGAGGGAAGTTAGGAGAAATCTTCGGGAGCCTTATAATAGAAATATAAAAGGAAATACTCCCAATTCAAGAGGAGTTACAAGAATGGAATAAGGAAACCTATTGGAAAATTTTAAAACTAATATTTTCAGAGCGATGGGATCCCAACTAGATGCGTTACAAGCTAAGAAAAGGAAAGATGAGGAATGAGCAGCGATGAGTATTTTTTGTCCAAGATGCAGGACTAAACATCCACAACGGGAATGCCCATTAAATAACATCTTCATATGTCACATTTGTACGAAATAACATCCAACATATGATTTCCCATCGTCACCAAGGTTACAAGCCATTTACAAGAGTGGGGATGTTGGTGAAACGTCAAGGAGGCATCCTTGGAAACCAAGGGACCCGCCACCATATCAAAATTCGGCACCACAACCACCACCTTATTACCAACCACCTCAACATTGGAACACTACAAGTTGGCAGTAGTGGCCACCCAAGTATCCTCCTCCTCCTCATTTTACTCAACAACAGTATTGGCCACAGGGGTGGAGGGGAAAATACTACCCCCAACCACCACCTATCTCTGCACCTAATCACCCATATCCTCACCACTCAACCAATACTTAACAATTTTTACCAGGGTTTGTGCCTCCAGTTCCCCTTATGACACAACAACCTCATCACTTTTAAAATACAAACCCTCCATGACCTACATTGTTACTTGCACAACCGATACCTAATCCAAATAATAAGCCAAATCAAGCTCTTAATAGCATTGAGTTGAAAACTCTTCCATCCTACGTTATTTCGACTATACATGTACATGAGATACAATTACGATCTAGAAGAGTTGTAAATGATAGACCCAAATCATTAGTCATCATTCCTAAAGAGAATGACGAAGAATATTCAAATAAAGTCATGAATGATACTATTTTGCAGGATGTGGATATTCCAAAGATCTGAGTGCATTCCCATCCTGAAAATGTTATTAACAAAAGGTATAGACTTGGGGCATCATGTTTCTTCCCAAGGAATCAAGATGGATCCTGCGAAAATTGAAGTAATTGTTGGCCTTCCTTCTCCAAAAACTCAAAAAGAGGTAAGAAGCTTTCTTGGCCATGCAGGCTATTATCGCCGCTTTATTGAGAATTTCACTAAAATAGCTGCACCAATGTTTAAGATCCTTACAAAGGATCTAG
The DNA here is from genome assembly GCA_001517045.1 of Pseudotsuga menziesii. Lineage (NCBI taxonomy): Eukaryota > Viridiplantae > Streptophyta > Pinopsida > Pinales > Pinaceae > Pseudotsuga > Pseudotsuga menziesii. The sequence goes on along the minus strand of LPNX010756240.1, from coordinate 152,735 downwards.
AATTCCAATGGATTGAATCTTGTCAAAGTGCTTTTGAAGTCTTAAAATCTGAATTATCAGTGGCACCAATACTTAGGGATCCCAACTAGTCCATTCCTTTCCATATATCCATTGATGCTTCTAATACAGCCATAGAAGGAGTCCTAGGCCAAAAATAAGGCCAATCACCTTATGCCATTTATTTTATTAGCAAGAATTTGACCCCTACCAAGCTGAATTATACCGTTACTGGAAAATAATTTTTGGCAGTAGTCTATTCTATTAATAAATTTCTCCATTACATTATAGGATACGAATTTTTTGTGCATACATATAACTCTTCCATCAGATTTTTAATGAATAAAACAATTACCAATGGTAGGGTGACTCGGTGGCTTCTTTTATTACAAGAATTTAACATTACCACCATCGACCGATCTGGTAAAGAAAATTTACTAACAAATTTGTTTTCCCGTATTCAACATGAAGACAATACTAAGCCCGTTGACGACACTTTTTTTGATGAACATCTATTTGTTGTATCTGTTCAAACTCCTTGTTTTACAGATATTGCCAATTATTTAGCAACTGGTAAATTACCAAATCACTTGTCCCCACCATAGAAGCGTCACATTATAGTTCAGAGCTCTAATTATTCCTTGGTTGGTAATGATCTCTTTCGTACTAGCCTAGATCTTATTATTAGACGATGCATATGAGAATATGAAATGAAATATATCCTCCATGCATGCCATGATAGACCATGTAAAGGACAGTTTTTTGATAAGCAGGCGACATACAAAGTGCTGCTCTCTGGTTATTACTGGCTGAGCATTTTCAAGTATGCTAACAATATGCCAAAGGATGCGATAGTTTCCAAAGAATGGGTAGACCTACATCATCTAATCATATTCCCTTATAGCCTAAAGTCATGATAGAGCCTTTTAAGAAATGGGCTTTGGATTTTGTAGGCCCTATTTCTCCCATGTCTAGTAAAAAGAGGTATATCCTAGTTTGTACAGACTAGGTTACTAAGTGGGTAGAAGCTAAAGCTTTGTTTAGGGCCACATAGAAATCGGTAGTAGAATTCATATATGAATAAATATTCACTCGATTTGGTGTACCTAGAGAAATTGTCATAGATCAAGGATCTCAATTCACTTCTAAGTTAATGAAAGAACTCACCATGAAGTATGGCATTCAACATTGTAAATCCTCACCTTATCATCCCCAGGCTAATGGCGAGGTAGAATCAACCAATAAAGTATTAGAATCCATCTTAACAAAAACCATTCACTTACATCATAAGGATTGGGAAGATAGACTCCCGAAGGCCTTGTGGGCCTATAGGATAACATGGAGAAACACTACCGGACATACCCCCTATGAGTTGGTGTATGGAAAACAAGTTCTTTTACCTATCGAAATTCAAGTTAAAACATTTTTTATGGTAGCAAAATTAGGCATGAATTTGGACGAAGCACAGAAACAACGAGTGTTACAAATTAACGAGTTAGATGAAATTAGACAGGATGCACTTCAAAGAACAATGTTAATACCAAACCAACGGAAGAAATGGCATGATAAATTTATAAAGCAGAATCAATTTAATACTAAATATTAGGAATTTCTATTTGACTCAAGATACAAAAATTTTAAAGGAAAATTAACTACTCGTTGGATGGGTCCATATGAAGTAGTTACAACTTTCAATAACGGATCAATAGAAATTAAGCCAATTGATGATTCACAAATTTCCTTCGTAGTAAATGGACACAGACTTAGACTTTACCATCAACCCATATCTAAACAGGATTTTGTACAAAATGTCTTGCAACAAAAGGAGATGGAATTGGTTGAAGAGGAAATTATTCCTCCTCCTCTTGATCCTTAAAGTTATTTTGGTTTGTCATTACTTGTATATATGTAAATATGCTTTTGTTCACCTGAATAAGCAAGAGTCATTTATAACAAATCAACTGCATTTTCATTCCTATGATCATTTGTTGCAGGTTTGTCAAATTAAAGCGGAAAGACTCTTTTTCCCTTTTTTTATGAATTTTGTAGATGTTTTGTTAAGAATAAATACGAATCATCTAACAAGTGGTGTTGCAGTTTGCTTACAAATATTTTATCTCTATAAGCTGATTATGAAGTATTATTTGAAAAGGGGTAGTGCTTTAAAAGATTCATGATATATCTTTCTTTTTGGTTATTATCAAAATTTTAAGTTTATAGTACAATTGAAGAATCCCTTGTATATCATCCTTAACCATTAATTCTATGATTTGTTATGCTTTTATATATGGTATTTTGATTCAGACATGTACATTTCTGATTTAATAAGACAGTTGCTTGAAAGACCTACTCTAATTATCATATTCTTCAGATTCTTATCCCATACCTATGGATTACTAATTCGCCCTATACTTGTTATCAAAACTTGCCTCTTAAGCATTTTTGTGGTAACTCGAAAGTAAGTGAAATTTCTATTTCTAGGGAACATTACTGACATTTCATGAAGATGATAGAATGAAAGGTCAAAGAACAGTTTTAAGTTATTCTCTTTTAACATGATCTATAACTAAGGCTAGTTTATGTAAGAAAAAAAATTGCTTTAAAAATTGAATTATGTGTTTAGTAGGCTTAGAATGCTCTAGTACCAACCGACTTCCATATACTCAAAATCATTATACAAAGACAACTCATCAGGGTGTTTAATAGGTTTGCTGGCAGCGGGTCAATGCTAAGTAACATATTAAAACAATGAAGCTTAGTAAATGCAACTAAACTCATCGAGGTATTGAACAGGCTCGTTGGCAGCGGGGCTATCCTTGCATGGTACCAGGATAAACCTGTCGGCGTACTAAACAGGGCTGCTGGCAGCGGGGAAATATCAGGTAAAAGAGATCTGGTTAATGCACTATTATGCACATGGTTCATTGAAAATGATAATATTAGAATATATAAATACATGTGTAGGCCAATTGTTTATGATGTCATTAGAGAATGGATGTAAGTTGGGCTTGGATATGACCATCTAATTCAATAAATACCTAGGATATGATTATCCTAGAGATGGGACCCATAGCTGTAAAATCTCACAAACTCTAGGGTAAACTCAAAATATTCTTAAGATGACAAGACATCCTTACAATGAGGCATGGATGACTAGATTTTCCTATGGCATTTTCCAATTATACTATTATAATTCACTTGATCTTTCTAAGCACTTTTATTTTTGATAAATGTACATATCTGAATCATTTCCATTTTACTAGTTCATTTTCTTTTTCGTGCAAAAGTGATCACAACATGATAAAATTCTATATTAAATTAATTTGAAATTACTTAGTTTTTCTTGTATGGCTCGAGGACACGCCATATCTTTGGTTTGAGTGAGGAAGAGTATGTTGTGAAGATTATACTATTTTTTTTATTTTTCTGTATATTCGACTGAGTGTGGAAGCTTCCCACCAGCCATCAACACCCCCAGATGGACAAGTTTCTCAAACCATATCTTCATCATCAAACTCTTTGCGCCTTTGCAGATTCACGGAGAAGTAGAACGTGGGTTCCGAAGATACGTTAGTTCAATCTTATTGCTCTGAAAACAGTATATATAAGGCTTCTGGACTGACCCTGCAATGGCTGGCCATCATTCCTGCACATTCTGTCATTGAGTATATCTGGTCTCAACATGTGTGAAGGTGCGAGCAAAGCAATCCTTTACTTGTTGGGGATCTAGTCACTTGGTTTCATCGGTCATGGCACCTTACCCCTTGCTGTGGGAAGCATTCGTGGATGCCATATGGTACAATAGATCCATGCTGCATAGTTCATGAATTGGATGCTCTCACATTTCCTTGCCCCTTTGAAGTGGGAAATGAAATGGTCTCCAGCGTCATGCTGGCTTTGCTTTGTGTGAGCAGTGGATTTGCTGGCTACTTAGGCTCACTTCCATAGGCCAACTCTCACAAAAGCCACCTATCTTTTCCTAATATGACTCTACCAAAGGGATGATTCCACTGCTACATGTTCTACAAATGGCATCGGAGAAATCAGCCAATCCGCAAGAGCACAAATTACACGCGAGAAATGACTCCTCCACTGTCATCCCCACACTGGATGTGAAATCACGTACCCTGGGAGCCATCTCAGCCATCTGATTTGGGGAATCTTTTATTTTTATCGTAAACGTTCCATTCCTTCTGCCACCAACTTTTCTCCTTTGAACACCGTGGGAAGTTCAGGATCATGACATGTTTTCAACCGTCGATCGCGACCGATCCTTCATGCAGCCGTAGATATGAGTGGGCCCCACTGTCTTTCACAACAGGAAGATTTTGGTATTCATAGTGTCATTCCACATTGTGAAATAGACCATGGCCGTATATTTCTCTCCAATATTATTGCAGTCGTTGATCTTCGCAACTGTTACCCCTCCTTCACGATTTGAAATCGCAGCTTTTACCCTTGTAGGTATGGTTTGCGAAATTGATTGAGGCCATAGATCTGACTCATATCTCATCTCGACCGAAGGATGTTCCGACCTTTAACCCATTTCACAAATTGGAAACGCGGCTTTGGTCGAGCATGTCTACTCGCATGAAATGATTTAGATCCATTGATCCATCTTCGATCAATTTCATCCTTTGATCTCGAGCCTTTCCCAATGCCTTCAGTACATCTTCTGTTTTCTTCTTTGCTTTGCACCTCTGATGTCCTGAAGGAGAGTTCACATTAAGTTCGTAGGAATGAGACCCTCATCGAACTCCTATCAGGTTCTTAAATCAACTGTTAAAAAATGGAGTGTTAACAACTGGCTCCACAAGGGATGCTATCCTCCCAGTGAGGTAGCAAATAACCCTTGTAGACCAAGTGCCAAACCATTGGGCTACTTTCAATATTTATTTGACACCTTTATTCTTCTCTGAGCTACTGCTTCAGCGAATTTGTGCCACTCTTGCAAATCATGTTGGTTATTGTAACCTTGTGCTGGTAACTAAAAAATGAAAACAACTAAAACAGTAATGAAGGAAATGCTCGATGACTACCAAGCATATTTTTTTCTACCTACTCTACCTAACTTTGTACACAAATCTGATTAAGTGAAATCAGACTTCCAATGAAGCCAATTAAGCAACTTGCCTAATATTTTTGTTCTTTCATTGTGCTTGATGGATAGAAATGAAATAGATAATTGGAGAAGGGAATGATAAAAAAACTGATCTTCAAAGCAGGGATGCAACCAATCACTGCCTTCACCCAGACCCTCCATGTACTCAGCTACAGGGTCATAGAAATCACGGCAACCTCCAGCACATTCTGTCACCTACTCATGGGAAATCTGTCTAGAGCTTCCTTCTTCTATAGACTTATCAGGTTGAAACTTGGAAGATTGCAGAAAAGAACCCACAGAATCTTTCTTCAATGGAACCTCCCGCTTTCCGCTCAAAATTTCTGCAACAAGAGCTTGATGTGTTTCAAGAGGGAAGTCCCCTGCTTTTCTAGTGGAACCGAGTATGCATATTCCTCCTATGTGAGGTAGTGCTACTGAAGGCGGAATATTAGAGAACATGTTTATTTGGAGGCTGCTACATCTATATTCATGGCTTGTCCCTTTACTACATATTTCCAATATATTAGTAGAATAAGAGGAATCACCTGGCTGGTTATTCTTATCTTCTTCCTTCTTGCACGGGATTTTGGTCTGCGCCATCTCCATTTCTTTCTGCGTTTGCTTGGAGGCCTTAATCATGTGTCATATTAATTCAAAAGAGGCATAACGCAAGGGTAGGATATCACCTCCAATGCCCCTATCATCCTTTCCCGCTTCAACCTGCTAACTTTGCATGGCATCTTGATTCCTTTTATCAGCAGGCTTTGCTTCAACAACTGGCTCTTCAGGCATATTCTATAGGTACTCTTCTTCATATTCATTGCACACAGGCGTACTAAACTCTTTCTTAAAATCATCCTTTGCGGACCAGGGACGGTCCAGGTCGCCATCTTAAGAGAATAGTCCTACAGGACTGCCTGTTCCAGCCTCAGGCCAGTCATATTTCTGCATACCATGAGAGGTATTTGATGGGCCAGATATTTACTGCTTCTACTTGTAGGGCCCAACCAATTTGTATGTATATTTTATCTCACCACCATTGTCTTGACATCTTAAGGTTTTCCTCAACCTCCAAACAATCAGCGAACATCTGCTGCAGGGCGGTTGATTTTCTCCCCAAAGGAAGCAAGCACAGGTCAGGAGGAAAGGCGGCTACATAATAGATCTTAGCAGGGTTCTCAAGAGGTTGGAATTCCTTAGGCATGTTATAATAAAAGCTTGAGAATATTCTGTTAAATATAGATATGGCCTCACCCTTATGCCTCCTCAGGGAATAAAACTCTAAAATTATTTGCTCCAATGGAGCATTATCCTACCTCAAAACTCCAAGAAGGTGCAAGAAAACTCTTCCGAAGTGTTGATGGACTTAGGCTGCAAGTGTTTAAACCATACTTTGGCATCTCCTTGCAAGGACAGGGTGAAACCCTGCATGCATACATCATCGTGATCTATCTCAAAAAGGTTAGAGAAATGCTCAAAGGCTTGTAAATGTTTATCAGCAGTCATGCCTTGGGATTCTCCATCAAACTTAGGGAGGTACTTGTAGTATCTCGCGGAAAAATCATGGAGGATGGGAGGTAGTTGTAGTGGTTTGTATCGGCTTGGAGAAATAAGAGAGACAAGGTTAGGCACAATAGCCAAGATATTGTCCTAGGTTTCATGAATTTCACAGGGGTGTCTTTTGACATCGTGAGCCCCTGGATAAAAATATAGGCCATAATCAGATGTACAAGACGACACAAATCTTTCAGTTCGTAAAGGAGGATAAACAGGAATAGATTCATAGCTCTGTTCAGAATGAGTTGAATCGCAGAAGGCTGTTTTGATAAATTTGGGAAAAGATAAGAGCAAACTTACAAGATAGGATAAGACATCCTAAAAGAAACGCAGACCAGAGTATCTGGACATTCCTTCAGGCATTTCTAAGATTTATAAGAGGTCCATTTTCCATACAGATCCTGGTAGCTTTCCTCGACCATTCAATTTCTGGGTCACACCACCAATCGAGTCGTTGAAGTATGAATCCTTCAAGAGTGGAGTCACCAGGTGAAAAGTGCTCAACCTTCTTAATGTTTGGCCAATTGTTCACCATCAACAACCAGATCTAAATATTTGTCATTCCTCCCATGAAGGATCTTCAATTTCGTCCCTAGCAATGATGCCAGTTTGTTAGCACTGGTATTTTTTGGGCTCTGAAGGTTGAGGGGGAGGGCCCGCTCCTGGCGTAATAGCAGAACCACTTTAGACTGCACCTCTGGCCCTGCACAGTTAGAGAGGGATCTCTCATTTGTCATCGGAGTCTACTCCGCATAATATTTTCAATATCGTGTGTCATCGAAGTCTACTCTGCATCAGATTTTCAATCGGCATGATTAGGGGGCCAGGATCCTTAATGGAACAAAGTATGTAAAGGTGAGATGCAAGGTGGGATTATCGGGGCGGGAACCATTGGAAATGGAATCAAGAACCTGCGTATTGAATGCTTGCAAGAGGAAAGGAAGGCATAGGGTAGCAAATAGAGGCAAGGTAGCCGTTGATCTCCCAATCAGGAGATTTTTAGCGGGAAGTTGGAGGACAAGAGAGAGAACAGTCCATCGTGTGGAGCACCAGAGAGATGAATTCCACGCAACTTTAAAAGAACAAGTGATAAATTTCTGGAATAGCAGCCAGATCATAACAAGTATGAATTCCTAACTACTATACCCTAAGTTGCAGACATGAAAAGCAATCAACAGACTAGAGTGAAAACAGGGAACAAATTGAACATAAAAGAAGATACATATTGGCAAAAGCAACGACACATGAATCTTTGCTATGATAAAAAAAACTCCTCCTCTGCAATTTTTATTCATAACACAGGCATCAAAACTTATTTACAATGGAGAGCCTCAGCCCTAGAATGTTTCCCAATCCAAAAAACTAACTCCTTCCTCCCTCTATTGGGAGTGTATTAATACTATTCTAATGTTGAGACTACCAAACAGAAAAGTGTTACAGGTCACTATCATGCGTTAACTATACAGGGAGAGTACTATCGCCATGTTTTACAAATATAAACAACAAACGTCGTGGTGCTGGCGGTTGCATTCATCCCGAGTAACAATTTGACGTGCTTGGCTGCCATGACGAATGATGAGTATGATGCCTCTTTATCTGCCTGAAGCGTGTGCTTTCACCATGTTTAAATGTAGCTTTCCACATGGGCACACATTGGCAAGGTAGCTGGCATATTTCCCTGGTTCGATCACATTTTCCACCTCCTTCCTTTCCCGATAACAGTGTTGGCCATGGGCTATGGAAGAAGTGTCACATTGCTTCTGGTTCAGACGAACCTGTGGGGTGGTTTGTCATTCTTGTACTCCTATCCTCTAGTGAGGTGAGCTCTCCCACAGGAACAAGGGTGTAGCATATCTACACCAGCCCCATCACCCTTGGAAAGTGGACTTCACAAACAGAATAATGAGGGCTTTAAGCCCCTGACACTCCCATTCGAACAAATGCTCATATAGGGAACAGTCGATGGCTGTCCCCTTCTGTGGAGGCTTTGGTGGTAGCGATGCTATCAGGGGTTCCTGGAAAAACACTTACTCGGGGAGTAAGTGTCCAGGCCTCGCGTCATTGGGGGCATGGGTATCACGTCTGGACCTCAATGGCTAGTGTCATTCTCGACATGCAATACCAAGGTTATGGGTGAGTGTGCAAGATTCCCACCAAACATAAACACCCCCAAACGGACAAGTTTCTTAAACCAGATATTCATCGTCAAACTCTTCGGGCCTTTGTAGATTCATGGAGAAGTAGAGATCGACTTCTAGAGATATGTTAGTTCAATCTTATTGCTCTGAAAGCAATATATATAAGGCGTCGGGACTGACCTCGCAATGGCTGGCTATCATTCCTGCACATTTTGTCATTGAGTGTATCTGGTCTCAACATGTGTGAAGGCAAAAGCAAAGTGATCCTTTACTTGTTGGGGATCTAGTTAGTTGGTTTCATCGATCATGGCACCTTACCGCCTGCTATGGAGAGAATTCGTGGATGCCATCTGGTACAATAGATCCACACTACATAGTTCATGAAGTGGACGCTCTCATGTTTCCTTTCCCATTTGAAGTGGGAAACGGAATGGTCTCCCACATCGTGCTGGCTTTGCTTCATCTGAGTAGTGGATTCACCAGCTAGTTTCGTCATTTCCGTAGGCCAACTCTCACAAAATCCACCTATCTTTTCATGATTTGACTCTACCAAAGGGATGACTCCACCGCTACACGTGCTATAAATGGCATCGGAGAAATCAGCCAATCCGCAAGAGCGCAGATTACATGTGTGAACATCTCCTCCACTTTCATCCCCGCATTGGATGTGAAATCACGTACCCTGGGAGCCATCTCAACCATCCGATTCAAGGAATATTTCATTTTCGCCGTCCACGTTCCATTCCTTCTGCCGCCAAATTTTCTCCTTTGAACACCGCAGGAAGTTCAGGATCATGACATGATTTCAACCATCGATCGTGACCGATCCTTCATGCAGTCGTAGATCTGAGTGGGCCCCACTGTCTTTCGCAATAGGAATCTTTTGGTATTCATCGTGCTAGTCCGCACTGTGAAATAGACCGTGGCCGTAGATTTCTCTCCAATCTTATCGCGGTCATTGATCTTTACGACTGCTACCCCTCCTTCATGATTTGAAATCGTGGATTTTACCCGTGTAGGTATGGTTTGCGAAATTGATTGAGGCCATAGATCTGACTCAGATTTCATATCGACCTTAGGATGTTTTGACCTTTAACCCATTTCGCAAATTGGAAAATTGGCTTTGTTCGAGCATGTCTACTCGCGTGAAATGATTTAGAGCCATTGATCCATCTTCCATGAATTTCAACCTTTCATCTCGAGCCTTGCCCAATGCCTTCAGCACATCTTCCATTTTCTTCTTTCCTTTGCACCTCTGATATCCTGAAGGAAAGTTCACATGAAGTTCGTGGGAACGAGACCCTCATCAAAATCCTATCAGGTTCTTAAATCAACTATTAAAAAATAGAGTGTTAACATACTCCATTAGCAGAACAGCTTCTTGTCCATACATCGGTTTGAATGGAGTGTGCCCTGTCAGTCGCTTGCAAGTTGTGCGGTACGCCCATAGCATAGCTGAAACCTTCTGATCCCAATCATCTCGACGTGCATTTCATACTTTGGTTAATGCATTCTCTAGGATCTTGTTGAATGCTTTAACCATTCCATTAGCCTGGGGGTGATAGGGTGTTGTATTTCTATGCTGAATCTAGAACTCTACACCAAGCTCATCAATCATTTTGTTAACAAAATGCATACCTTGGTGGCTTAGCAGAATTTTCGGGTAGCCGAATCTAGTCACCACGTTTTCAAATAAAAACTTCATCGCAGTAGTAGTAGTACAATCCTTAACAAATGAGGCTTTTTCCCATCTTGTTAAGTAGTATGTCACACTAATAATGTAGTGTGTGCCAGTCCTTTTCCTTGGAGGACTGATAGGACACAAAAAATAAATGACCCACTTATCAAATGATTGCATGGTTATCTGTGGCGCAAGCAGCATCTTGTCGTGTCTCGACGATTTTCCTATCCTCTAGAAAATATCGCAGCATCAATAGAAGCTCTTGGTATCCATATGTGTGGTCGGCCACCATAATCCATCTTGCAATATCTTGCACACAGTTTCCTTTCCAGCATAGTGTCCTCCTGCTATACTAGTATGTGCTCCACTCATTACCCAATGTCGTTCATGGTCAAAGACACACTGTCGCAATATTTCATTGGGGTCCATCTTGTATAGGTGTCCCACGATCAATGTATAATCAGCAGCCCTGACGACCAAATGTTTCTTCTGCATAGTGGTGAATCCTTCAAGCACGTACCTGTGCTTAAGAAGTGGATGATAGTGCTAAAATCCTTATGATGATCATCAATCCTAGCGACCGCAAATAGTTGCATGTCATGAAATTTATCCTCTAGGCTAGTTGGTTCTTTGCAACTTTATATCCTCAACAAGTGATAAGGTCCCACATTCAGTCGACCACTTTTAACAACGACCTCAAAATCAAACCCTTGAAACAGGAGGATCCATTGACAGATCTTCCCCCCCAACACTGGCTTATTGAACAGGTATTTTAATGTCGAATGATCAGTGTACATTTTTAAATGTCCACCCAACAAGTGGTGTCATAGCTTCTGCAGCGCATAGACCATAACAGACTTCTTCTCAAAATTGAAGAATTTTGTTATGAAACTAAAAATGTGTGGTATTGAGAAGAAATATGAGCAACTAATCCTCTTAATTCTTTCAAAATTAGGACCATACTATTCAGTATTTATATCTACCTTCCAAACAACATATTTATCCCTTCCAAATCAGAAGATACCCACTCTAGATTCCTTCATCCAGTCCCTCACAAAGGAGTAGGACAGCTTGGTACAAATGGGAGTCATAAAATCATCAAGGGATTAAGCTCTTACTGTTGGAGAAGGAAATGATATGAATGGAAAAGGGAAGACGAAGGGAAGGGAAAAGAAACTGTATTCAAGAAGAATAAAAAACAGAACACCAAATAGTTAGAGGGAGATTCGAATTCCAAGAGAGAAAAGGAAAATCAAATGGATAAGACCAAGTGTCCATACTGCAACCAAGGTTTTCTTGCATGAAGAATACAATTGACCAAATGGATCATCTTCTTGAGAAAAACAACCTTTCAGTACCTTAAGGTACCAGAAGGAAGGAATCTATTTCTAAGTCATAAGACATGGAGAGGTTCCATGATCTCATGGGTGGTACTTTGAATTCATCCTCTTTTATCATTGATTCTAGACCCTCTAGACAAATGTCTGCATCTAGATATCTCTTCTTAGATTTCAAACCCACTGTTAGGCCTTCCATCGCAATGGGAGATGATTCAGAAGTTCCTTGCAAATGGATAGGAAGAATCAACCTTCAAAATGGATGCTTACAAGATGTACGGTATGTCCCTTCCTTGGCATCCAACATTCTCTTCGTATAACAAATGACTCACACAGGAGTTGCAAAGAAATTCATCTTTACTCCTGATAATGTTGAGATTGTGGATATCTCTACTGGGAACATCATTGCACAAGGATTTGCTGATCATTAGGCCAACATCTATGATTTTTCACACTTCATGCTCTACTCCAAACAAAATTCACTCCTTTCCCATTCTAATGAGGTTAGCAAGATTTGGCATGAAAATTTTGGGCATCTCAACTACAATTACTTACAAGAATTACACAATAAAATCATGGTTGAAGAATTTACCAACATCAAGATTGTGAAAGGTATCTATCAAGGTTGTTTGATGGGAAAGCATCCAAACCAAAAATTTGTAGAAGGTAAGGCAATGAGATCCTCCTCTCCTTTGGATTTGATTCGTAGTGACATCTTAGGACCACTCCCTCACCCATCCTTGAATAACTCTAGATACATACTCACATTCATATATGGTCTTTCAAGATTTAGTTGCATCTGCTATGATTAAATTAAAATTATAAGTCTTTGAATACTTTAAATTATTTAAAGTTGTTGTAGAAATTTTTTCTGGAAGTAATATCAGGATCCTTCAAACTGACAATGGAGGAGAGTATCTGAAGAATGAGTTTCAGAAATTTTGTGTAGATGAAGGTATAGAGATGTAGTATACAACTCCTTACACACCACAACAGAATGGTGTAGCTGAGAGAAAGAACAAAACCCTAAAAGAGATGGATACATGCATGCATGAAGAAAAGGATTATCCTCCTAATATTTGGATAGAAGCTATCAATTGTGCTTCCTACCTCCATAAAACAGTTCCACTCAAAGGCCTAAAATGAAACACTCCATTCAAAGCATGGTTGTGATACAATATAGATGTGTCTCATCTCAGAGTATTTGGTTCTATGGCTTGTGCTATGACTCCTTCAGATAAGAGGAGAGACCTTGATCCTCAAATATGAGAGTGAATACTAGTTAGCTATGAACTGAATGAAAAATCCTATAAACTATTGGATTTTCCCACCATGAAGACCTTGATTGAAATAAATGTCTAGCTTGAAGAATGGAAATTGCGTGAGGTCCACTATGATGAAGAAGAATGCTCCACTCATATCCCACTACAATATGTTGAACAAGATTACGAATCCTCTGAAGATGAAAGTTCAAAATCCAATTTAGTGAAGATGATCAAATGTTATATCTAGTAGATTGTTATACCAAAATCCTATCACCATCATGTGATAAGACATTTGACATACCTACTTGCCATGAATCCCAACTTCTGGAGTGGAAACTAAATGGTTTTTCATAAATCTATGATACAAATTCCCAGCACCACGCATGCCCCTTTATCCAGGAGCAGTACCCCCGCTTGCACCGCCTTTCATCGGTTGTCCACAAGCGGTGCCACCACCCATTGCCCTTGGCCCATAGGCGATTATTACCAGAATCGATCTGACATAGAAGGAGAAGAGCGGTACCCTGGGTAAAAAGGGAAAAAGAGAAGTTTATCAAGGCTTCTAGATGATAAGCCTCATGTACTGCCTTATCCCTACTGCTATGGGTTGGTTGAGCTCGAGATCCCTCATCCTAGGATCTTAGAGGCCACCTCACCCGCTAATTTCTCAACCATCTCTGTCCATTAAATCCCTATAAATATGAGCTCATAGCCATGGTTGAGGGGAGAACATTGAAGGTATTTTTATGCTATTGGAATGATTCTTGGCCCAAGATCATTTGGAGAGAGCATAGAGAGCTAGAGTCGAAGCTTTTGGGGACAAAGAGTTGGTTTCATGGAGATGCATGTCAACACTAAGGCTTGGTTGTAAACTTCTTCATATTTCTAATGCAAGTTGATTTTTGTCCCACATATGATGTTGTTGTTGTGATTTCACATATATATGTTGCTAGATTCCTTAGTCACTAGCATAGATTAGTAGATCATATTCTGGTTGCTTTGATTCGTTTCGTGTTGAGCTTTTTTGCAGGTACACAGGTGAACTGTCAAGACTTGTATTCCAGATATATATAGCGTCTAGGGAGAGTCTTCAATCTCTGTCCTCTATTTTTTCTGTATTTGAACCATTCATACCAATGGAACACCTTGCTATCTGCAGGAGGTGAAATATCCCAGCTAACAAATTTGGTGACTCTGCTGGGGAATAGAGTATTCATTTGTTCTGATCTTCCTCAGTCTGCAACTCTTGTCCGAATCCAGGATCCATTTTCTTCAACTCTTTTCAGTTAGATCTACTTTCTGATTTGTATTATTTGGGTTTGAAATTTCCAGATCTGTTCAGATCTGAGTCATTTCGGTCTTTTATGCTCTGTTACCACATTCAATTCAATAGTATTTGCCTTGATTTAGTATTTTTTGACTTGATCCGTCATTCTTTTTTTGTTTTGTCCATCTACACAGAACCGCGCCCATTCTATGTACAAGGAGAAGTGCCACTACTTGAACATAGTGAGCAGTAAGCGGTGCCACCACCTGTATCTAGTTTGCAAGGACCGGTGTTGTCTTGGAAATGCTCTGTCAACACCTACGAAATGCGGTGCTAGGTAGGCATTAGTCGAAAACTTTTTTTCCTCATTTTTCTTTTTAAAAACTTGGAATTTTGATTGCTTTCAGTTCTGTTATCAGACTTGTGTTATTGAATCTGATGTGTGTGGCTTACTGCTTTGATGGTTTAAGATTGATTTGAGTGGAATTTCAAAAGTTTATTTAGTCTTTTTTATTGTTCATCCACTTCTTGCTTGTTGGTTGTGCTTAAAGAAGGATTTCTTGTTTTCTGAAAGTTAGGGTGCTCATTGAAGTCTCTTTTCGTTCCATATACTGAAAGAAGAACACTAGATTAGCTTCTAGATTTCATTTCTTGCTTGCATAGTAAACTTCTTTTTCTTTCCTTCAAACAAGAAAAGTTTTGCTTGAGATTAGGACATCATATTTGAGCGTTGGATTTGGGTTTTCTAATTGGCTTTACAAGCTTTCATGACGTTTATGATCTTTCGTCTCTCATGCATATAGGACTATCTCAATCAAAATAAGAAAATGGTAGTTTTAAGTTAGATTTGCTTATGTTTTTGAGAAATTTGAAAAGTTAGAGTGCATTGGCATATAGGTGTGCTTGGTGTTGTTCTTTTAGGAAAAGAGATTCTCACCCTTCTCATTTGCTTTCGAAAAGAAGAATTTGGTTTGTAAAAGTGTTTGCTTGTCTTTGATTTGATGTTTATGACTGTTGATTGGAATGGTTTTTGGTTTTGAAACAATAAGAAAAACACTCTCTTCCCTCCTGTAAGTAGGCATATTGAATGGTAAAGTGAACATTTACATAAGCATATTGCATGGTTTTACTTTTCTGTCAAAACATCATGCATTCACCTAACCGTACAAGTTAAAATAATAGTAGTTGTAGGTTAAAATTTATGTAGTAACTTGAGTGATAGGTTAGAGATGTGTTCGGGCATCGTACAACGTAGGAGCTGTCATTATTTGTCAGCATTACATTCCAGGACTCGTGTTGTTCTTCCACATACCGTCGGTATATTGAACGGCCTTTCACGTGCCCCTGAGGTATATAGAAAGGTACTTCACATACTCGATTGTATATCAGAAGGCCCCTTGTGTACGGTTATGCATTAGACAGCACTACTACCGATTCGAGCTCCCACGTACTTTGAGTATATCGGGAGACCCCACTAGGGTACCTTATCTATCTGAGAAAATCCCTTTGGCCATCTTTCTTGGAGCCATACACCAAAAACAACATTCGATGAGATTACTATGCATGTACCCTTGAGGTATATTGCGAGTGGCACCTTCTTAACAATCCTAGTGAGAGACCTGACTTTTGAACTCCTCCTGTCATTTTAATTCTGCTTGTTTTGACCTATAGTTTGAGTAGGGAAGTATTTTGGTGTGTTTTTTTTTTAGATTTTCAGACTCTAGGCTAGATAGGAACTGTACAAACTAGCTGAGTTAAGACAGTCTAGAAGAGTACGGGGCTTGCCACCTGATTTTATTCTTGTTTCAAGAGAAAATCCAATGGAATCTATCGACCAAGGAGCTACTGCCACCTCCCAAGTGGGAGATAATGTGGTGGTGGAAAGTGGAGTACCATATTCTTCACACTCGCCTCCCCTGGTCCAACAACCTTCTCAAGGAAATTCATCGTTCCATTCTCCCTTGGAACGTCATGTTGATTATGCAACCTGTCCAGACTTTGGTCCTAATGATCCTTTTTGGGAGACACCTATCGAACAGGCCATTGCCTCATTTGGCACCCGTGTAAGTTCTCCTGATGATGAAGAAGAACACAGGAAATATCGTGCTACGATTCTCCATGCATAGTAGGTAGAAAAGTAGATTGATAACCTATTAGGCTCTACACCAGTATGTTCCACATCTCTTCCTATGGGATATTTTTCACTAGCGGATTCTATGAGACCCATTGAACCGATTATAGATTGTCCGTTAACAACCCACAACCCAGGTCAAATTTCCACCCCTCTCACCTCTCATGTTATGTTTGTTCCAAATCCTCCCAGGTCTTTTGCATCTAGGGCCCAACCTTCAATTCCTGTTTCGTTAGTACCTTCTAATTCCGGGGGGCAAACCCCAGCACAACATACGTTATCTAATACCGGAGTTGTACCTATTCAAGGGCAGACCTCTAACATAGAAACATCTACAGTTTTTGTCCCTCCCACCCACACTAATGTGGTAAATCCCCTATCTAGTTCAGGTCAGCCCTTGGGGGCACAACCTGTTACCATTCAGTCTTCTAGTGGTTATGGTTATCAAATACCTGTAGGTAATCATCCATCTAATCCTACAGGAATGCCTTATACTAGAATTCCATACCCTAGTAACACTTTTATGCCATGGGGGAAACCCAACCGGTCTTACATTCCAGCCATGGGAGGGATACCTATACATACCGCGGGAGGTGTGGGAGGACCACCTTATGGAGGTCCTCCCCCTAGGGGACCTCATGGTCTTGGAGGATCTGGAAACTTTCCTCCTTATGGTCATGGGGGACCTGGTGGCTTTCCTCCTTATGAATCTGGAGGGTCTGGTGGCCCTCCACCTAGCGGTTCTAGTGGCTCTAGAGATTTACCACCTCCTGGAGGCTCCGGAGGGTCTGGTGGTCTGCCTCCTTGTGGTCTTGGTGGTCCTAGTGGTCCCGGTGGTCATGGTGGTCCCTAGAGGTCTTCCTCCTGGAGGCCCTGGTGGTCCTAATAGTCCTAATTTTGGAAATCAACCCCTTATGGGTGGATCCTCTGGTGGTTCTTCCTCATAGCAACCTGTTTATCAGTCTACCTATGGCCCTACTAGCAATTATATGCCATATCAATATTACCAGTATGTGCAACCAAATAGACAGTTACCTTTCCTAGCAACTTTGGACTTGCCTGATTTTTGCAAGTTG
Source organism: Pseudotsuga menziesii (assembly GCA_001517045.1). NCBI lineage: Eukaryota > Viridiplantae > Streptophyta > Pinopsida > Pinales > Pinaceae > Pseudotsuga > Pseudotsuga menziesii. The sequence goes on along the minus strand of LPNX010756240.1, from coordinate 135,182 downwards.
ACTAATGATCCCATTCGACACAATCCCTCGTGGCCTCCCATCCTAACAAAGTTACCATCGGATATTCCAAAATTTGATGGGAAGCAGGGTGAAGATCCGTGGAACCATGTTATGACTTTTCATTTGTGGTGTTCCTCGAACTCCTTCATGGATGATTCCGTTCGGTTATGACTCTTTCAGTGAACTTTGACCAGTACGGCTGCAAATTGGTACATTGAACTCCCACAACATTCGTTTGTGGATTTTGTCTTGTTGGCAACCGTATTTCTTATGCACTTTCAACTCCCTATTCGTTATGAAATGGGCACTGAACTTTTAAATTCTCTGTGACAGAACACCTCCACCCACATTTCTGATCATATTCATGAGTAGAGAATGCGGAGAAGGATTATTAAGGCCCCTATTCTGGATCAATTGTTAGCTGATTGGTTCACTAAGTCCTTGTTGCCTCCTATTGCCCGAGATGTGGCCATGGGCGGTACCGTTACCAAAAATTAGGCTATTAGTCGGGCTCAATACCTAGACTTGGTCTATTCCCAGTCCGAGACTCTTTATGACCTGATTCCTCAAGCTCCTTGCCCCAGCAATGACCCTGCCAAGCCACCAGCAGAAGTACCTGTTGATGGGATTGTTGGTTCAATCTAGTCCCCATCCACAGTGAAACCTGCCAAGAAAACCCAAACCGCTACTCCTTCGACTCCCAAGGTTTTTGCCGAGGTCAATTCTATTCAAAGTACTCAAACCTTGGGTAATAAAAAGAAAGGTAAAAATCTAAATAAAAAACCTGGAAACCAATAGGAGACCCCACGATCAACCAATAATGACAATGACAAAGGGAAAAGGAAGGCTAAATATCCTTGTTTGTTATGCAATGGTGACCATTTTTCAAAGGAGTGTCCCCATTGGGATGAAATCTCCCAGTTTCTGAAGTCTAATCCCGCACCTGCAGTACTTACGGATCCCTTTCCCTCTCAACAACAACTGGTAGACCACATGTCTAACCAGGGTAACTCTAGTTCATCGTAGGAAATTCGTATGATGTCCTCAGATACCATCCATCTGCAAACTCGAAGCTAGAATTATGATAAACCCGCAGATAAGAAAGAAGATCAATCTTCTTCAGGGAAAGCTCCCTCCACTAGTTCTCCGGAATCCTCATCTCCTGTTCCCTTATTTATCGAGAAGCCTACTCTCGACATGATTTTGTTCCCACCAAAGAGTACTCTTTGGAAGGCTGTCTTTAATCCCAATGCCCGAGCTGCTCAATTCTATAATGTAGTTGAAGATCTCACTCAGGCACCTTGTGCGATGTCTACCCTAGGAGTACTCCAAAGCTGCCCCACACAGCGCAAGAACTTGTTGACAGCTTTAGGAGCTTTAGACCCGGATAACACTAACTTGATTCACTTCAATGTTGAGAACTATAAACCTAGATTACCACATAAACTTGCTTTTCAGATCATTACAAAAGTAGTGGGAAAGAAAGTATTTTGAATGGTACTAGATGAAGGAGCTTCGACCTCAGTGTTATCTCTGACTTGTTGGAAAGCTCTTGGCTCTCCCGAGCTTGTTACATCACTGATGACCCTTAAAGCCTTTTATGGACAAGGTTTCCAAACCCATGGTCTCATATCAGCCCTCGTGGTCGAGCTAGGGGGAAAACCATTTCCATCCAAGTAGAAGTGGTGGATGCCCCTTTGGATTATAACCTCCTTTTAGGAAGGAATTGGTTCTATGCCATGACTGTTGTTGCTTCAACAATATTTCGAATGGTCCAATTCCTGCATCTTGGGAGAATTGTTACCATTGACCAGCTTGATTTTTGTACACTAGATGTTACTACTTCCATGGCTAATAACATCCCCATGTTAGGTCAGTCCCCTCCTCCTTACCAGTCAATTGGGGTAGGTATGCTGAAGGATTCATCCCTTATGGGGATTTTTTCGTCTACTCCTCCTAGCACGGATACCGTGACAGTACATATGATCGCCTCATTTGATTTTGAGCCCAAGGGAAAAAATGTTGTTGAGCCCACCTTGTTGAGCCCGCACGAAGCTATGTATGACACCATTCAAACTTGTTCCAATTATCACACTGATGACCTTCATTTAGTGGCTTCAGATCCTTACCATTTACCGTACTGGCTAGAACCTTCTCTTTCGATTCTAGAGTATCTCTCTGAGACTTTTACTTCTGATGAGTCCATTATAGAGATCATGAATATGGATGAGCCCATTTGGGAGGATCACCATCATAGATCCATCTTTCTCCCCAATACCAGTTCGAGTAGCCATGATTTTGCATCCTTGTTTCCTACTAATATTGTCAACGTTCTGTAAAGTCCTATATTGTTGTAAGATACAGATTCTGAAGGAAACCTTTGCAACATTACTTAGACGAACCCAATTGACATATCAGCCAAGCCTGATGTTATTGAGCATGTTCATGTTGGGAAGAACTGCTCCACAGATGAATCTAAAGCATATAAGGCACTTTTTAAGGAATTCCATGATATTTTTGCCTGGTCCTATGAAGAGATGCCAGGGATTGACCCTTCCATTGTGGTCCATGAGATTAAAACTTATCCCACGGCTAAACCTGTCCGGTAGAAAATTAGGCAAGTCCATCCTAGGAAGGTCGCAGCTATTAAAGCTAAGATTGAGAAACTTCTGAAAGCTGGTTTTATTTATCCTATACCTCTAATGGAATGGGTATCGAACGTTGTCCCTGTCAATAAAAAGAAGGGCACCATTAGAGTCTACATTGAATTTAGGGATTTAAATAAAGCTTTTCCCAAGGACAACTTTCCTACCCCGCATATCGATCAAATTATTTACAACTGTGCTGGAAGTGTCATCTTTTCATTCATGGACGGCTTCTTCGGCTACAATTAGATTGAGATATTTCCCTCTGATCAGCATAAGACAACATTCATTTTCCCATGGGGAACCTTTGCATATAAGAAGTTACCTTTTGGCTTGAAAAATGATGGAGCGACGTTCCAGCGTGCGATGTCCTATGCGTTTCACGACATTAAACATATTGTTGAACCGTACCTTGATGACCTCCCTGCTCATTCATAGCGACGGGAGGACCATCCTGGTCATCTTAGAGACATATTCCTGAGATGGCGTCATTATAATATATGGCTCAATCCACATAAATGTGTTTTTTGCGTTGAGACGAGACGTCTGCTTGGCTTTGTGGTATCCAAAGATGGCATCTGGATCGATCCTTTGAATATTGCTGCTATCATTAATCTACCAACCCCAACCAACATCCTTGAACTCCAAAGTTTGCAGGGGAAGGCAAACTTTCTCTGTCATTTCATGTGCAATTTCGCTGAGAAAACGCACGGTTATATGCGTCTCCTCAAGAAGAACACTCCATTCTTCTGGGATGACCAAGCCCAACGTGCCTTTGATATTCTTAAGCACGCTCTAACTCATTCACCCATGATACACCCCCTGGATTATTGAAAGGACTTTCTCTTGTATATTGCTGCCTCCGCTACTACCATCGCCATAGTTTTAGTGTAGGAAAATCTCCACGGTCAGGAGCATGTGATTTATTACGCCAGTAAGAATCTTATTGATTCTGAAACCCGTTATTCACATGTGGAGAAGCTAGCTTTGGCCACGGTCATTGGCGTGCAAAAATTTTGTCACAACATTCTGCTTTGCACTACCACTGTATTGGCAGACCAGAACCCAATGTACTACATTCTGAATCGTCAGGTACTCTGGGGCAAATAGGGCCCGTTGGATCATCATCCTTTAGGATTTCGATCTCGAGTTTGCCAAGGCTACATCAAAGAAATCCTTGGCTTTTGCTGAGCTTATGTGTGACCTTCCCTGTGCTACCATGGAATCTGAGCCCAGCGATTCATTTCCAGATGAATTCATGTTCCTAATTAGCAGTATTGATCCTTGGTATGGAGATTTGTTGATTTATCTCCAGACCTAGCGTTTTCAGCTGCATCTATCTTGCGATGATCGTCGTCGTATCCATCACCACGCAAAGTACTATCTTATCTTAAATGATACCTTGTATAGACGTGGGATTGATTCCATTCTCCGGTGATGTGTTTATCATATATTTTGTGGGTCTTCTCAAACATTGACATGTATGAATCTATCATTGTCAATAAAATAGTTTCTTGGCTCCATTGGAAGTATGATTACACATGATTAGCTTAATGCATGCAAGATAGGAGTGAGAGTTGTAAATAAATAAGCTCATCCTTGAGAATTTTCTTTAGTTCGTACAATGTGATCATATTTTTGTGTGAGGATTATTTCAGTTTGCAGAATAGTTTAAAGTGTAGCATTGAGCCAAGAGTGCGTTTTCAAGTTTTTCAATAAGTAGCAAATATTTAGGATGAAGACTCTAGCCCAATGAAATGGAAAGGAACTTGGTCTTCTTGTTCTTGGGAGCTCACAGGGAGCATGCCATCCCCAGATGAAGCCAGATGTTGTAACCAAATTTGTTTTACAAAATTTGGTGATTCTAGCAGCACACCTGTAAAGACAGACTTCAATCCTCGATGCTAGAATGCCCATCTTAGTCAAAGACTTGAGTTCTAGTCATCGTGGTCCATCTCTCCATATCTCAAATATTTCAAAGTGAAGTCTTAAATCTTGAATTAGTAAACATTTACCTATTTTCTCAGCATTACCTAGTGGCCTTTATTTTTATTACATAAAGCTAAATATTAAAAATAAATATAAAATAATGCTATTTTGAAATTATTTTTTATAGTTTTAAAATAATATTTTATATTTATATGGCTTTAGTTATAAAAAAAAAGGAGATAAAGTGGTTCTTTAAAAAATGCAGTTCTTTTGAAGAACCATATCCACGTGAAGCTTAAGGCCCATCCTTCATGCTTATACAAGTGCCAAAGCACATCCAATAGAAATCCATGAGTCAAGCAAGCTATGCATTACGCTTTCATGATGCATATAAACGTTGATTAATATACGCATTTAACATAAGAGAATGCTTATGATTATGGTTTTCAATGACATTTGGTCTCATATTAATGCCATGTGAATGTTCAACAAGAGGATCTGAGGAATAAAGAGATCAATAGACAGAGAATCCCTCCTTTCCAGATTCAAAGCACATCGAAGGAGAAGGAAACATACATCTGGCAGCAAATAAGCTAGCAAATAAGCCTGGAGATCCATATTTTCATGTAAAATTAGTCTTCAAGGTAGGAATTGAGTAGTTAACAATGAATCAAAGTCAGATTTGAGGATACAGTCAACAAAATTCAAAGAACCAAACTCAGATTTTAATGTAGAGTTTTAGTTTATGACAAAAAGCAAGTGACAGTTGTCTACACATTCCACATTTTCAGGTAAAGATCAACAAAACTTCTCCAGTGGATCAAGAGTCGATCAAATCAATTCCAATTTTCTTGCAGCAGATTAAGATTTTGTTTTTAGTGATTCAGGACTTTGGGATCTATTATAAATTTTGTCATTTGTAATGTGAAAAGGGAGAAAAACGTACCATCCGAGAAGGCTGAGAATTTAATTAGAGATCAAACTGATATTTTTTATTATTTTACATGCATGTATTTGATTTCTAGGTTTTTAAAGAGGACTTTGAAGTGATCATATTCGAGATTGGCATATTCTGTTTTCATTTTGAACTGATAAATATTATATTGTGTCCATGATTCTTTCCAATATTTGGATTCTTGTGGATGGTTTATATGTTTACCACTGATCTGGACAGAGCTTGTCTTCTCTTTATACAAGTTCATTCTCATGATCTTTTTTCCCTGTTTCTGTTTATACATTCACTGATCAATATTCTCATATATTATCCCGATCCTTGTTATATTTATCCATTTTTCAACTTACAAATCTTGTCATCCTTTCAATACATTTAAAGATTCACTATCCATATTCTTTCAGCAGTCAAGGAACATCTTTTAGTGATAACAAGTTCTTTTGAAACATACATACTTTCCCTTTTCCTATAACAATCTGAACTGACTATGAAAACTTTAGTGGGTTTTTGTTAAGAACCTGTTTCAGCCCTCCTCTTTATTTTGTTAGTATATTTTATCGAACGAATATGCTTTGTAATTCATCCCATCAGTATGTTGTATTATCCCACATTCATGGGGAGTAAGTAATAGTTGTCTAGTTATTATGTTGCATTATCCCACATTCATGGGGGGTGATAGTTGTTTAGATTAGACTTAGTATATAAGTATGTGTTGAGGCTAATGAAAGTATGGAAGAGTTATTTTGTATTGAGCTTGCTCAAAGGAGGTTTCCCCCTTGAAGTATTATATTCTGTGATCCATAATTTTTGTTATATCGTGCATTATTATTGTTTATTGCAGGAGTTTTTCGACATCTGGTATCAGAGCACTTTCTTTGGCACAAGTGGGAAATTTTTTTTGGAAAACAAAGGGGCAAAATTGGGCTGTGAATTTCACATCCATTTTTGAAGCTTTCTATGCATATTCAAGAAAAACAAGTTGCATAGCTGACTTCCTCTTTCAAAAATACACAGTTTAAAAACAAAACATCTCATTTGGAGTTCTAAAAGTGGAGATATCGCGGATTTAAAATCAACAATTTTTCAGAATTTCGGTGACGGCCACGAAAATTGTAGAGCGAAAATATTTTGACCAAGTGCCCAAATTTCTATTTCGATTTCGCGTGTAGAAGCAGAGTGGTTGTTCCAGTTCCAGAAACAGGGTATAATAGCAATTCTGAGCAATATAGATCGGGTTATGCTCATTTTAAAAGTTTTTGTCTCAAAACCCTAACTCTAATTACGTGTTTTTGGGCATTGGGTGGAATTTCTGCCACATTTTTTATGGCACTGTGATTATTGCAGTAGTTCTTCCTCTTGCAGCAATATTTTTCATTCATATTAGGGAATAAACCCTATTTGCTTAACTGTGGGAAGTACTTGGGCATAGCCCTAAAACTCATTGTGAGGAGTACCACAGGAACCCTGAAGTAGCTGGCCATTGAGAGGACCTGCCAAACGAAAAGGGAAATGACCCCCACTAGATTGACTAGATTCCCATCCATGAGGAAAACCAAAGAGCTATCATTTTTGGCCAAGTGGTTAACAGTTTTACCCGCGCCGTGAAGTGAGGGGTACTTCCCCAATACTCAAGCCTGAGACAGCCTTGGTGGCCGAGTGACTACCTTTGAACCATTAGGAAGTTGAATATACCTAGGGTCCATATCTATTTACAGTTGATAACATGCAGAATTCCATAATTTTTATAGATCATTTACTCCAATTCAAGTTGATAAAGCACAACTTTCTAGCACCTCCACGAATCATTTCATTAAAAAAAGAAGAAGAAGAAGATAAATTTCTATTTTTTAGCCATATACTCCTTGATTTAGCTCCATTTCCCTTGAAAATTCATTGTAACCCCTGTCATTCCATTCTACATATTTCATTCATTGATGACCCTATCCCAAGTCCACTTCTCGAAGCCTGAAATTCCATCTCCTTCTTTCACCCCACTTCTGAAATTCACATTTTTTGTTTCCTTGTCCCTCAGAAAGTGTCCACAACCTAGTTACCCACTCGCATTTTTCCCAACTCAAAATTTTCCTTTTCTAAAACCTTCTTTGTTTTTGTTTTTCCACCCATTTCCGATAAATAAATAAAAAAACTTGCTTATGGTTGTCACCCATGCAGGAGCAAATAGACATATGGAAGAATAACTTGTCACCCTTAAGACCAAACTCAAAGATATGGATCAAAGTTTTCTTGACCTCCATCTTCAGCATTCAGCCATGAGCAACCGACAATAGCTTGAGTCTTCTGCAGACACTGATTTCTCTTTTTTTAGCAACTTTTGTGGGCCGAAGATTGAATTCCCTCGCTTTAGTGGTGATGATACAAGTGGATGGATACACAAGGAAGAACAATACTTTAATATGCATAACACTTTTGATGTCACAAAAGCCCCACTTTCATCATTTCATTTGGAACGTGAAGCCCTTCAATGGTTCTGTTGGTACATCAAGGATCATGAAGAGCCCCAATGGAAAAATTTTTGCCAACTCCTTTTGCACCAATTTGTCCCTAGTGGTTTTGATGAATTCACAGGAGCACTCACCAAAATTCACCAGACTGACACTGTGAGAGAGTATTAGACAAAATTTGAGAACTTAGTCAAGCACACAAAAGGATTTTCCGATGCATTCTATAGGAGTTGTTTTATCAGCGGTCTTAAGGATACAATCCGATCTGACAATACAATGTTCTGTCCCAACACAATGATGGAAATCATAGGGTTGGCTAAGTTGGAAGAGGACAAGATTAGGGCTCGGCAATGCCCCAAATCCACTTTTGTTCCATTCAGAAATATGGTTCCCCAAAGACATCCAATCCCTCTGACTCCTAGAACCAATCCTATAAAGCATTTGTTTGAAGCTAAGATGCAGGCACATAGGGAAAAAGGACTTTGTTATAATTGTGATGATAAATTCACCCGGGGACATCAATGTATTGAACACAAGCCCTATTTCTTGGATGTGGCTTCTCCACCTGTACTTGAAATTTGTGACGCTACTTAGGATCTAGTAGACGATCAGGTCGGCATTCCACAACCACCTATTGACCCTCAGATTGCTAAACAAGTTGATTGTTTTGTCCATCCTTGCTCCAGCTTTAAATTCATGGTTGCCAATGGGAGCACCTTACCTTGCAAAGGAAAGTGCCGTAGTGTGTGTATCTCTATTGGAGATTATAACTTGTGCTATAACATGTTTGTCATACCCCTAGGAGGTTGTTTTGTGATTTTGGGCACTCAATGGTTACGCACACTTCGACCCATGTTATGGCATTTTGCTGAATTGTGGATGCATTTTTTAGTCAATGGGAAAAAACACACATTCAATGGCTTACAACCAGGGTCTCTCAGCATCATCAATTAAAATTGCATGGAAACGATCCTTAAGAAGAATTCACATGGTGTCATAACTCAGCTCCATTTCATTTAGATGCAACCTTCGGCAGTCTCAAATAATCCCTTAGATATTTCATTCCGATGCACCCTTCAGATGCCTAATTTTTCCAAGCCCTTCACTCTTGAGAGTGATGCTTGTGACAATGGACTTTGTGTTGTCCTCTTTCAAGATGAACATCCCATGGCATTCACCAGTAAATCCCTTACTAGAAAGAATTTATCCACCTCCACATATGAGAATAAAATGATGACTATTTTGCACACAATACATAAGTGGTGGCCATACCTCTTAGGGAATCCTTGCTATATCAAAACTAATCACCAGAGTCTAAAATATTTCCTGGAACAATGGGTCTCATCCCCAACACAACAGAAATGGGTTAGCAAACATAGGGGTTATGATTATGAGATCAATTACAAGAATTCTAAGGACAATCTTGTGGTGGATACTCTTTCCCGCACATTTGATGCCCCTGTCTCTCTTTCATCTATTTCTATGCCTATTCCAACTTGGTTACACTCTATTTAGAAAGGCTATGTCAATGACTCCTCATTATCTGAAATCATGCAACTGTTGGCCAGTAACCCTTCTGCGGTACTGCATTTCTCTTGGGATGGCTCTTCTCTGAGATAGAAGGGTCGTCTGGTGCTTCCCCATAGCATAGATATTAAACATGCAGTCTTTTATGAACTCCATGCTTCTCCATCGGCAGGGCACTCTAGGTTCATGAAAACATATGAGAGGGCATGATGTCACTTCTTTTGGAAGGGAATGCAACAAGAAATTCAATAGATGGTTTCTGAATGTGCTGCTTGTCAGCACCACCAAGGTGAAACTACACTCCTTTCCATATTGCTCAAACCTTTTCCCATCCCTACAAGGATTTGGACATATATTTTGATGGATTTCATTAAAGGGATCCCTAAATATGGAGGGAAGACTGTAATCTTGGTTGTGGTTGGTCGTCTCGCCAAATATCATCATTTTTGTGCTCTCAGCCCTCCATATACCACCTCCTCAATCACACAAATTTTCATGGACAAGATATTCCTTCTTCATGGAATCCCTTCTTCCTTTGTCTCAGACTGCAACACAACTTTCACAAGTCATTTTCTTCTTACTGACACCAAACTAAATATGAGTTCAGTTTATCACCCACCAATAGATGGTCTAAATGAAGTCATCAACAACTATTGGGAAAATTATCTTCATTGTTTCACCTTTGAAGAACAACATCTGTGGGAAAAGTGGTTCCCTCTCACTGAATGGTGGTATAATACTTCCTACCATACTGCATCTCAAATGACTCCATATGAAGCAGTTTATGGTCACACACCTCTAGTACTCCATCCAGGGAAGTAGCTCTCCAACAAGAATTTGATACCAATGCTTGAGTGTCATGGAGTATGCTAAGGGCCTCTTGGATTTTATTTTCATTCATATTTAAGGACCCTTCAAGAAAATTAGGCTCTTGCAAATGAACCTCCTCATATTCTTCCTTCTTGCTTGGACCAACTTCATGAAGCTCAAGTGGTGATGGGGAAGTTGATCTTGTTTCTTCTTCAATTGCTACAAGGTATTGATTTTCATGTTTAATAGAATCCTGGCTTGAAGCAACATTTTGAAATCTTATATCTATGTCACCAACATAGATTTGTGAGAACCCATCATTAGGTACTCCTTCATAGTTCAAGCATCCATCAGTAGATTCTCTTTGTTTCATTTCCAAGGTAGCATGTGTCTCAAAATTATCTTCAGTATTTTCAATAAAAAATTCTTCATACTCATGTGATGTCTCTTCATATTTTTTAGAGTCACTTGGGAGTGAATTTATATCATCTTCATGTACTACTTCTTCTACTCCACCTATTTCAGAACTAGGTGGTTCATGGGTCTCCTCCTTTTTCTCCTTCAAATAAGCTAATGCATTTTTCTCCTTGGTTTTGTTAAAATCAATATATTTTTCCCAACTTTGGATAGCCAAAAATTTGAATCCTTTCATAATATTCTTGGTCATGTCTTCAAGTATAGGTTCCATGCTTTTTATTATCTCCTCACCATCATATGAGATTCTCTTTTCATGCCTACTCATAGTTTCCAAAAAATTTGCCTTCTTCTCCTAATTTTTTTTGTCCTCTTCAACAAAAGCACTTTTGGTTTCAATATATAATTGTGGTCCCTAAATTATTATACTCATAAATATCAGACCATATCAGGTGCCAATATCATGCTCTGATACCACTGTAATGTCCCCTTTTTGGAAATTTTTTAAATGACCAATTATTTCACTTTTTCCCCAATTTTGACCTTAACTAGTTTTGATGTCTAGACCTCCAAATTGACCCAAATGCTTACAAATTTTCTATGAAGGTACATGACTGATAATATAAATTAAATATCATGCTCATGTATGTTTTTTGACCTCCCAATTACTTCTGCAAACTTGTTTAATGTTCTATTCAAAGTAGGAGTCTTTACTAGCAAATTGGGGCTCCAATTCCCCCTGGGTAATTGCTAGAAATGGCTTCACAAATGATCCCAAAGTCACTTGAATTTCTGAAAATAGGCTGGGTATGTGTAAGGTACCTTTTCAAAGTCTCATATGCATCATGGTTCAGTTTATACAGGCTTTTATGACTCTTTCCAAAACAACTCCCAAGTCACAATTTCGACCCTTGGGGAAAATGCACCAAATCTTCTCCCAATGCAATAAAAATGAGTAAAATGGCTTCCAATTATTAAGTACTGAAAATGAGACTTGAAATACACATTAATTACAGTCCATGCATCATACATTTATCAGAGATACATTCCTCCATTTGAAATAATAAGCATTACCATGGCATATATCAAAATGGAGTGGAAATGGTCATTGTTTGCTCATTAAAAGTCATTTTGACATACAAATCTTAGGAATTTCGACTTGAAACTTTTTGAGAATGAAGAAAATAGCATATTAAACTAATTACAATCAGAAATGGACAATTAAAGGCTCTTCAAATTCAAAATCATCAGCATTACAATGGTTCACAACAAGATAGTGGGGAAATGACACTATTTCTTCATTGTACAACATTTTTACATGAATTATTTTGGGTATTTCAACCTGAGAGTCTTCTAAACATGAAATACAGAGCATATACATCAACACATAATATAATTGTCATTATAATCTTCCCCAAAGAGATCAATAGCTCACCCAAAGCGCAATCCCTCCATTGGCATGAATATGGTGTGAAAACTGGAAATAGTTGAGAGAGAGTGATACAATAGAAGAATACACATGCTTTCCTATATATTACACCTGCAAATAAGACTCCATTAAATCTCCATGAAAGACCTGAGTGGCCTTTCCAAACACCAACTAGGATGATAATCTTTCACCCTCGAAATTGGCTTAAGCAAGAAAACTAGTCATCCACTAGCTCTCACAATTCACAAATGACAATTTCACAAATGAGAAAAATATTCTTCTCATGGCTGATCCCTGTATTTTATAAACATGATTAGTCTTCTAAGGTTCCAAATCCATCCATAAACCAAATCCAAGTCGAATTGGTGTGGTTGCTCATGCTATGCCATGTGGCCTCTCTCTTCACCTTCCCTCTTGTCCCAAATTTGAGTAGGAGCCTCTTGGACTTCTCCAACTCCCAAATTCAACCTCTAAGATGCTCTATTAAGTCCTGAAATGTTAGTATGTCAGTATGTCAGACTTCATATCTGACTTGTGTCATAACTGTCATATAATCTCCATCATTGGTGTCATAGATGTCATAAATGTAAGGGAAATCTAGCCAAGTGTCCATGAAACTCCCATTTGGCTCTTCCTCTCCCATGTAAGTTACAATTCATCCAAAATTCGACCTATGAAGTATATGGACAAGTATATTAACCTTATAATCCATCCAAAAACATTAGGCTTCCTATATATTCGAATTTGCAAGAGAAAGATACCATTTAACATAGGAATTCTAGCTAGTGTGGACCCCATAGTCTCCATGTGTCTTCATGCTCCATCGCCACTTCCATTTTCTCTTGTATATATTTAATAATATACATTATTAAATATTTATCCCCTTCTAATGTCTAAACATCATTTATTATCCCCCTTATTCCAAATCTCAAAGCTTCCACCCCCAACCTAGGAAACTAGTGATTTTCCTCCTTGTCAATTATTTGACTTTTAGCATCCCTTTGACAACTTTCATGAATATGAAAAATGTGATTTGGCCATTCTGACCCAATGCAAAATTTGGGACATTACACCCTCGCCCTCTATGGCTCACCCTTCCCTCTCTCTCCCACATAATTTGTGTGTTTGTGTGTCCCCGCCTCTCTCACAAACTCCCTCTATCTCTCCCTCTATATCCACCTTCTATTTACCTCCCTCGTTATTCCTCCCTCTATAAATATCTCGCTCCCTTCTCCCTTAATTACCATCCTTCCATGCCATTATCCATCTACCCTATCCTCTCTTTGTTTCAACTTGTATCCATCCCTCCCTATCTCTTTTCACCCTCTCTCTCCATCACTTAACCCTTCACCCTTTGTCTTTGACACCATCTCTCTCTCTCTCTCCTTATACATGTGTGTCATTACCCCCTTTCTCTCCTTAATTCTAACACCCCCCCCCTCTCTCTCTCACACACACATTCTATCCCTCCCTCGCTATCTCTTTACTTCACTCTATCTCCATCCCTCCCTCACTCCTCCTCCTTATCTATCTCATTCTCTCGCACACTCTCTCTACATCATTCTCTCTCTCTCTCTCTCTCTCTCTCTCTCTCTATTTTCAACTTATCACTTCTCATCAACCCCCTACCTCATTATGAACCCTATTCTCTATTTTATCGCATCTCATTCCCCTCTCTTCAATTTCCCCCTCCTTCGCCTCTCTCCTCCAACACACCCTATTACTCCTCTAACACTCCATATCCACCTTTCCATTCACCAACCCTCTCTCTCATCAAACCATCACCCACTTCCTCCCCTCCACCTTATCCCCCTTCGTCACTGAAGTCCCACATACTGCTTCTAACCATATATATCTTCAACACCTCTTCTCCTCCTAATAGCGCTCTCAATCCCCACTCCCCTTCACCCTTGTAACCCATCATGTTCCCATTTTATTCATATTTGTCCACTTGAATTTACAACATCCTCCTATGCCCTTCACCCTTCTCCACCCCCTCTTAACTATTAACCATCCCCACTTGAACTTCCAACATGCTCCTAGGCCCTTGACCCTTCCCAACCCCATGTCAACTATTAACCATCCCCACCTAAACTTCCAACATCCTCCTAGGCCCTTGACCCTTCCACACCCCCACTCAACTATTAACCATACATTTGATATCGTGCCTATAGTGCTACATTTTTTCTCTACATAACACACACAGGTTATAGAACTACATAACATGTGCACATTTTGTGGTTCTATAATGCGCACGTGTTTTGTATTTCTATAAAGTGCGTTTGTTTTGTAGTTCTATAACACGCACACATTTTCCAATTCTATAAGGGCGGGAAATATAACTTCAATTTAAACATGCCAATTCACTTGCTCGCATGTCACCAATAGTCCTATGTGTATGGTTTGGAGTTTGCTTTGGTAATACCAAACATGTGCAATGGTATATGAAAAACCATAGCTAATTGGGCATTTCTTCTAGTTTCTGAAGAAGTCGTTGTTTACGCACTCGTTACAGTATGCTACACACAATCATTTTTTATGAAATCTTAAACATAAATAGCATTTTTTCTCCATATTTTAAATATGTAATTTAAAATATATATATATATATATATATATATATATATATATTATATTTTCCTATTTTTTCAATTTCTCCTCTGTCCTAACTCCTTAACTCAAAAAACATGTTGTCAGTGTTTTTTCCATAACTTTTTCAATTCTTGATAGTTTTAAAAAGAAGTTATATGGTGCACTAGAATAGAAGACACTGACCTCCACATTCTATAAAGAAAACCATTTCATGATTATTTCATTAAGACCTTCAAAGGCTGCACCCACAAAAGACGTCCCATTTCATATACCTTATCATTTGCCTAAAAAAATAAAAAGTAGTTGTTGAAAAAATGAATCTTGACATAGTTATAAAAAATTTCAATACATAAAAATTATATATTGGAAACTGATTCAATTTTCTACATTTAATCTTTGTTACTCAAAGCAAGATATTTTGAGTAAGTATCTCAAAAAATAGAATTAGGTCGAGGGATGCCTGATTTTTCAGTTTTTTAGTGCATCTAACTTGCCAAAGTGACCCTCATTAGCTTGCACTCGCATTGGTATATCTGAATACAGAATGAAACAAATCTGAGAAGGAATGAGATTTCACTAACTGGTGTAAGCAATGGACTCTCATTAAATGTCATTAATTGGTTGCTCTAAGATTGACTAAATAGAATTGTACGCCAATTGTTTACATGATTATTTACATAACTTAAGATTGGAGAAACAAATTAGCAATTTTAAAAATTCCTCTAGACTTGAACATTATTTCCTCTTTGAAATTTTTCTATATCTCAACATGGTCTAATATTTTTCTATATCTCAACAAGTTGGATTTTTTTAACAAGTTAAATTTTTTTAGCTATATTTTTAAAGATTTCTTAATGAAATTTAGTTTAAAATTGAGAAAAATTATTGAATTTTTTTTTAGCATATATCCATCTTAGCTTTAGATTTACTAAACTTAGAGAGGGATCCAATCTATTTAGGTGTAAACATCAAATTTAGAACTCTAAAATGGAATACATAATCCAATATATTTTCCATTATAGTTGTACAATGCTAACTATTCCAATTTGGAAATGTGTTGTAAATGATAACACATAAATCCTATAAATATTATGTAAAAATTGCACTCATTCA
This sequence comes from Pseudotsuga menziesii, assembly GCA_001517045.1. Taxonomy (NCBI): domain Eukaryota; kingdom Viridiplantae; phylum Streptophyta; class Pinopsida; order Pinales; family Pinaceae; genus Pseudotsuga; species Pseudotsuga menziesii. The sequence continues at coordinate 119,309 of LPNX010756240.1, read as the reverse complement.
TTAATTATGAAGTAAAATAGTTATTCTTGATATGCATGCAAAATAGACAAAAGTTGCATTAATTCTATAATTTGAAGTAAAATATTTATTTACCCAAAACCAATATTTACCTCAGTATTCTATTATTTGCTTAAGAATACATAATCCAATATATTTTCAATTATAATCTTCTAATTTTAATTTGCATTAATAGTTATTCTTGATATGCATGCAAAATAGACAAAAGTTGCATTAATTCTATAATTTGAAGTAAAATATTGATTTACCCAAAACTAATATTTATCTCAGTATTCTATTATTTGCTTAAAAATACATAATCCAATATGTTTTCAATTATATTATTCTAGGTGCTGGAATTATAAGCTTTTACTTTCTCTATAGACCGTGTCTCATTCACTTGAATTGGAAAAAAGCCTCTGACACAAATATAAATTATTCAAATTACACAATTCAAAACAATATATATTTAAAATTGCAATTTTATTAATACAAAAACGGCAATTTAATAAAAATATATATATAACGCCAATTCAAATAAATAACAAATTATATATAAAGTTTAAACTACAATTTAATATATTATTTATTACTTAATATTTAATTTTAGTTGATAACACTCCAATGGAACATAAAAGTGAACCAAAGATTAAATTTTCATTATAAAATATTAAATGTAGTAAAAATATGCTTGGCTATTTTTTTCACTGTATATTACTATATTTAAAATATATTGTTTGCTGCTTATTTTGAAGTATTTAATTTTAGTTGATAACACTTCAATAAAACATAAAAAGTGAGCCGAAGATTAAATTTTTATTTTAAAATATTAAATATAGTAAAAATATACCTGGGCAATTTTTTCCACTATATTATTTTATTTAAAATATTTTGTTTGGTGTTTGATTTTGAAGCATAAATTCAATATTAATAATTTGTAGTATAAATTCAATATTAATAATTTTTAAATAGTCGTGTCAAATAAAAGAAAGTTAAGTGTGGCTCCATAGTGTTGGCCCTTCAATCAAAATCAATTTGACGTTAGTGACTAATAAACATGAATTTTATAAATTGGACACAGTATAAAGTATAAACATCAGCATTCTAAGGTCAAATGACTAAATGAATGAGATGTGAAAAGAGAAAGTGGGGCCTGTAATTTGAGAACTTGGCCATTCACTTAGTGAGAACGGATTACAAATCTTTTCGAATCCTACCAAAGAATTTAAATAATTTAGACCCGCTGAGGACGGGTGGGAGCGACAGGGAGCAGACACAGGACATTTCATTGACTTACTTTGACATATCACGAGCATGCTAATGAATTTTTTCCAGTTCACCTTTTTAAAATCCAACCCAAAAATAGTCTTTAAGCAATTAAAAAAAACAGATAATTATAATTTAATGTTTGTTAAAAATTATGATTTTCCATATTCTAAATTAAAAATTTTAAAATTAAAATAACTCTTATAATTAATATTTTTAAAATTAATATAATTTTTATAATTAATATAAATAAAAATAAGTTAACAAATATATTTACTTTAAACAAATATAAAAAATAAATTTTATTTATATTTAAACATATATAAAAATTAATGTTATACATATTGAGATAAAAACAGATTTCTCCAAACACCTACTTTTTTCACATATAAAAATAGCTATTTCATTTATTAAAAACAATACTATGTAAATACTACAACTCAAAACAATACATGTAATTGCTCTTCTGTCTCCGTGGATTTAGCACTATCAACCCTCTCCATTCACGATCAATCTACCTTTTACAAAGTAACAACATCACCTTCTCCTCCCCCTAGGTGTAAGGGGTTTACTCCATTCTAAACTAGTCTATAGGAAAAAACCAAATTCAACTAAGCAAATTCCATAATATAGATAAGTGTAGTACTTTCTACCTAGAAATCAATGGCTCTAGTCAAAGACGAGTCTAGTTGATTTAATGTGATCAAATCCCTTAGAGTCCACTAAACATTATTTCACTCTATGTTGCAATACTTAGTTGCTTATGCAAGTCATCACAACCAATATACTAAGTTTACTGGAAGTTCAACCAACAAAACTTAATATTGATCTAGTGGTGGAACTCCATAGAATAGATATTATTTGAACTTATACGCTTCCCACCCTCGCAGTGCAGCCTTTTGGGTTGCGAAATCATCAAGCTTCGTCTCCCACTAATCTTGGATCTAGCCCATCAACACAAAAGAAATTATATAGTTAACAAGGTCCTGTTAAGAACCATGTCCCCGCAACGAAACCATTTGTTGGCACAAAATTTAGGCCATGGTTCTTGCGCAGAGGTCAACAAAAGTGCAGCGTTGAGTCTAATGTGCTGTCATTTTCAATCCCCTTATGGGGGAAGGTCTCACCTTAAGCAAAACCAGTACCAACATAAGATAAGGATTAGTTAATTGTATGGTTACAATTGGGGTTTCATAATAACATACATCACAATATCATTTATCCCAATATATCAAAACAACACTTAGCCATATTCATTATTCATCCTGAAAAATTAAAACAATAAACATAAACAACCATGTTAAATATAATCACAAAACATAAATTTACGGTGGGCCAATGATCCTTTTCATTACAACAAATAGATCTCCAATGAAACATCTTATATCATGTCTCTAGGAGTTACATTCACCGCGTAATTACGTGTTGCAGGATACACCCTCATACAATTGAAATCGAAAACTCAAATACATAACTCATGCTCGTGGATCTGACTGTCTCTATCTTCGACCGGTTTTGATATTCTAATGCTTAGGTGTTCTTATCTCTTCGCTTTTGCTCTCCTTTTTCTCTCTCTTCTTCTACTCATCCTCCACTTCCTTTTATACCTGCAGATTGGGTCCAAAAATGGTCTAAATGTAGTTTTGGTCGTTACCTCTTTTCCACAACTTTCACTTCTTTTCTACAACTTCCTTCTTTAGTCTTCTCTCTTTCCACCTTTTCTAGTCCCCTTAAAAAGCGAAGGAGCCAACATTATTCAAATTATTGGAACCCCAAAAATCAAGCCATGTGCACTAATCTCTTTCTTTCTTAATACCATGACCACACGTGATAAATAAGGGATGGGTGCACTGAAACGTATGAATCTAGCCTCCAATAGTTCATAAATGATATTTTCTATTTCATTTTTCTATGAAAAGGAGTTCCTATAAGGATGAACATTGGGTGGTTGCTACTTTGAACTATGGGGATACAATGGTCATGATCATCGCATGAAGGAAGCAAGCCATATAGTGTTTCAAATACCTATTGATGTTTGGTTAAGACTAACAACAAATCATGGTGAATCTCATGTAATGGGGTGTCCACTACTTATATGGCATTGAACTAGGAAATAATGCCCAAGTGACATTTCTTCAATAAAATATCCATACATTGAAACCTAATAATTTCAAGGGACTTGGATTCATGTCCTTTAAGGGTATGTTTCTTTTTTTCCTTAGTGAAACTCATATAAATATTTGAAAACCATGGTTAGGGATACCAAATTGTGTAACCATTCTACTCCAAGGACTATGCCACACATTTCAACTAAAACCATGTGACTTTTGAGATCATACTCCCCCATTTGAATTTCACATTTTCACATTGACCTCCACATTTCATCATATTGTTTCCGCCTTTCACACACCTAGGTTACGTGGAAAAAATCTTCAAGCCACTCGGTGTGTCCTTGGGGGCAAGTCTCAAGTCAAGGGTGTCACCTTATTCTTGACTCCTCCATTCAAGCTAACTCCTAACGAAGCCAAGGGGGATAGACCCTATTAAATTACTAAGGCTAATTACTTAGTGTGATGATGTTATATTGATTAAGTTGTTTAGGAGTTTTGAAATTAACCACTGGAAACAAAAGATAACAAGATGCAAGATTTAAAGCAAATAAGCACAGTAATGACACTCAATATATATATAATCGAAAGAGTTGATCAAATATATCACCAGTGCCTTAAATGGAGTCAATAGAGAAAATAATGTGCTTGCATACGCTTGAAAGAATGTTTTGCAAATGTCTCTTGGTAGATTTTAAATTAATGTGGAATGTGAATGAATTAAATTAGGCGAAAAGACGACTCCAGATATACCCAAGGGGTACTTGGAGTATGTCCAAAAGTGAACTTTCACGACTCCCTGCAAGGTGTTTGTGGGATGGAATGAAGTCGCGGAGACTATTGTTCATAATGCACCCGTCAGGGTGTGACAGAGATCGGTGCCTCAAGGTCACTTTCCAATTGTTCCCACTCCTTTGGGTATTTTGCACCCGCTTACAGTTTGTTCAAGGCGTTGGATTTTTTCCTGATGGTTTGTCAATTTGGGAGGTGAAGACTAATTAATCTAGTCACTCAAGTGCTTTTGATGCAGCTTGACTGATGGAACGAACCGTAGCCAAGTATAAAGCATACACACTGGAGTCTTTGTTATTTTTAGAAAATTTTAAAAGATGTGTTCTTATTAAAAAGAAAACCCTCCATGAACCTCTTTCGGTCCAAGTGGACCTCAATCGGGGAATCAAAGAAGGGTTGATTTTATTATGATTATTAAAACAATTAATGAAAATGGAATAAGAGATACACAACACCGGTTTTCTAATTAGTCCTACCACGCATCTCTTTCCCCTTACGGGTCAATCAGGAAGTCGTGGGGTAAGTAGTATGATTACTTTTGAATTTAAAACATGTAATAATGAAAAATATTATCAAAGTATACAATCCTATATATTATAACTACACTAGATTGAAAAAAGATGAAAAAATGTAAAAAAAGACACGGATGCGAATCCCCCCAAGGGGGATGGTGAATAGGCTCGAAAGAGCCTATTCGAAAATATTTTTCTTTTTATGAGCAGCAATTACAATATCATCAAACTGAAATTAATCCACTTGTTCCTTCTACGGAATGAGACCAAAGGTTTGCAAATTGCAAAATTTCAAAATTTTGGGAAGACGGAGACCCCCTGGGGGGTTTCAAATGGTCCAAAAATAATTTTCAAACAAAACCTCCTCCTCTTTTTTGTTATACCTACTAAAAACTAGCAATCTTATCACAGTTAAATATGCCCAAAAGTACTTTGAAATTACTTTTGGATGAACACACTTTTTACCCAAAAATTCTAAGTTAAAACTAGTTTTTAAAGAGGCGGAAAAAGAACCAAGGAAAGCAAGCTTTCCTTGGGATATTGGCCTGCTTTTGGGTCAGCCAATATGAAGCACTTAAATTTCTGAATATAACTTTTTATATTCTAAGGAAACAACCATGCATTCAACAAGCTTTAGATCTACTTTCACAGCCTTGAAAAATGACAATTTTCCCTAAAACTAGATCTAGAATGCTTGTAAATTTTTTTTAGGAATGAGATCTAGTTTATGAGCTTTAAGGCAGCAATTTCTATGTAAAATTAATTTTTAAATGGATAGATCTAAACAATTCTAAAGCTGCAAAACAAGTAACCAGACTGATTTTTAGAAATTTGAAGGAGGAAGAGGAACAGAAGAGCGCTTATTGCTGAAATGGATCTGCAAAAAAGATTAGTTAGTGGAATGCCGAGGGAAAATGCCTTCAAAAAACAGTCAGATTCCCAGTGGAGTCAAGATAGATCCATAGTTGATCCAAGCCCTGCTACCTGAAAACTAACAAACAATCCTGCACAAAAACCTTATGAGATCTGGATAGAGATATATGAAAAAAGAGAGGGATTACATGCAAATAAACTTATTTAAACATGTATAATTTGGATCGTCAAACATATATGCTATGAGATATTGAAAAACAAGTAATCTTACTTGCCCAACTATACTACTATTGATTCAGCTGAATCATTCAAGCCAAAAAAGCTTTAGATGCAGAAATTGAGAGAAAGACACCGGTAACAACAAAAGCTGCAAGACAATGTTAATTCCACACACATAAGAGCATTACACCGTTTTGGCCTCCAAAGCTTCACTTTATTCTAATAGAAAAATATATTACACAGTATTACAACAACAATAGCTCCTCAATCCAACTCTAACTAACTTGGAAAGGAGGCATCCATACTTTATTTATACAAAAAATTGAAACCCCAGCCCAGAGGGGGTGTAAATCCCAAGGAGATAAACAACTGCAGCTAAAGGAGAGTCCATCAATGCCTGATTTGAAGCTGAACTGAGCTTCTATTGAGTCTGAATGTCAATTGGGGGGATGATTGAGCTGACACATCAACCTGCTGAGTGAATCATCAACCACAGAGCTCCCAGAAGAGACCACACATGTGGAGGAGAGAGAGAGGGTGCAATTCCCCATAAAGGAGGATGAAGTTCAACTCTGGATCTGTCCTGATTAGCCCCTTCAGTCAAGAAATTGCAATCTCTGGTTAATCTGGTGCCTATGAGACTTGTTCCAATCAAATCGGTTGAGAATCCATTGATCTAGGATTTTGGATTTCCTCCATTATTCATCAATTTATTAATTAAAATAATCAATAATTGATTTTTTGGGGCTTTCTGACCTGAGTGATGGAAAATCACTCAAAACTTGGAAATAGTGGGTCTATAGGTTTACTGGGTGCTCTTATCTTGAAAATGAGCATGTACATGATTGAAACTGATGATTGAGCCCACTTTTATTACAAAACCAATTTTTCCAATTAAACTATTAAAAAATAGCCTAATTTTGGAAAAATTAAATTTTAATAAAAAACACTGAAAAAATTAAAAGACCTAGGGGGAATTAGACATGTTCATATGACTCAACCATAATGCCGAGCATGTTTATACATTGACACATAGACTCTAATAACCTCAATAGGCCTAAATGCCAAGCTGACCACCCCAACTTTAGAGGTATTGAGTGAAAAACTTAGAAATTATAAGTCATTTATTCAACAACCAATAATAACCAAGGGAAAAAACACCCTGGGCTGATCGGATTGACAAATAAAGTATATGATACCGAGTATTTTACAAACACTATCATGCTAGAACATTTATTACAACTCCCCCAAGGGGGCATGAACATGTGATATAGTACAACAAGCACTTCTAAGAAGCACTTTCGAAGGTCTTCTGAAGTCCGAACAAATCATCTTTGTCCAGCTCACCAGGCTCACTTGATAAAAACCACTAAGTACAACTTAGGTGGTAACATTTGGCTCCAACTATGGGACATGTGCTTGATTTGGTCATAAGACAAGGAGAGGATACGAGAACACCAGAATCTCTGGTTTATACACCGTGTAAAAACATCTCAACTTGAGAAGAAAACCTTAGTAGCACAAGCTTTATATAAAAACCAAATGAACAATTAAGCCAATTTATTCGAACAAAATAGATATAGCTAACTAATGAAAGAAAAGTTTTGTTATAGCTAAGTACAAAATAGAAATGCAGAAAGTAAATGCTCTCTTTCAAGGAGCTTATTTTCCTACTCTAAGCATGATATAAAAAGGGTTAAGCGTAATCAGAAATCCAATGTAATCACCTAAGCATTTTATTAACATGAATTTTTTTTCCTTGTCTTTGGTTACCAACCAAAGTAAGGATACCTTATTTAGAGAATGAAAACTTGCGTGATGATCTGGAATGGGCGGGATGGATGGGAAATCATAGGAATGAATAATGTCATCAAACTTCTTCCCAAACTAGTAGGTGCTTGCACAAGTTGCTTCTATCCATGACTAGATAGGGTTGATATACAAATCAGAGTGATGAGGCAGATTGACTACACCATCATACTGATCATCAAGGCTTATCAGATGATAACTCATTGCCTAAGCCCCAAGCGGCTCCAAATCATAAGGAAACTCCATATGTGAAGATGATAGTCGAGACTGATATTCCACTGACTACATCACATCTGTCTTTTCACAACACTGCTTCTCAATGTCTTTATTATTGATACCTTTGTGCGGCTCTGCATGATATGACTATGGATGATCATGTGAAAATTCTGAATGCTCCTCTTCCATACTAAGATTTTCCCAGGTATCCACACTCCCCTTGCTGAACATATCATGGATGGGATTCTCAATAAGATTTTCATAAGTTGGATTATCTATGAAATTCCAATATTCATCACTCCTATCCATGTCATATGTGAGAGAGTCTTCCTTGTTGGTATCACATCCTGAGATATAACTACCCTCCTCCTGTTCATAATAATCATCCTTCAAAGTTTTGGTTTCAAAGATATTATGAGAATTTAAACTTTCCTAGACTTCATCCTTAAGTGATGAACATAGAGGAGTGTCATCACACACATTATAAATTTCTTCATAAGTGCCGATCTCTGTAATGGTTTCCTCATGAGGGATTTCTGGACAAATATTAGCATTGCAACAATCTTGAGAAAGTCTGAAATATTCAATGTTTTCAGCTATGGTGACATGAGGAGAGTATTCAACAATGTGTTCAATAATGGGCTCCTCTTCACTTAAATGTTCAAGAAGTGATTCCAAGTCTTCAATACTTTCTATCATGGCAAAAGGTCCATCATATGTTTCCATGTGATACTCTATCCCAGATAGGTATAAGGCACATATATTTTCAAGGAACTTTTTCAAACCATTCATACTACCCCTTCCATCATGCCACTGCTCTAAAAACATCCAAAGGAAGCTTGGAAAAGAAGTTATACATTTATTAGGAAGGCCCTGATAGAACCAACAACAGGCCTCACCCCAAAAAGTACCAGCAAACATTTCCATCATATTGTCTTCATGAAACACATTGGAGTCAGCCATCAACTTAAGGAAATATTTGACATGCCAGATGGCCAAATCACCATAATTTCCATGAAATACTGGAAGCCATTTATATGCATTCCCCACACCATCACAACAGTTAGGAAAACCCAAGATGTTTGAGAAATTGATAGGCTGAAAAAGTCTGGTTATCTAGGCACCATATTTCTCCTTTAATTCATCCATATCAAAAATTAATAGTATGCATTTGATATAACCATTAAACCTTGTACTGAAAAGGTGGAGCTATCAAGTGATGAGCTTTAGAGGTTTTGATATGTCGCATGGGCTCATCTACACACAACAAAACTTCACAAGTTTATGAGATAACATGGTTTTATCCCTTCAATGGAGTCACCATGTGAGAATAAAAATATACATTCAAGAACTCTCACAAGAATTTTTTTTTGTTTTTCTTTGTAAAAATATAAGTTAGTGGAGTCACCAGATGAAAATTGAAGATATACTCTAAGCATTCATCAAACAAAGCAAAAACAAAAAAGGAAGAAAACAAAAGTTGTACTCCAGGAATAAAAAGATTTATCCCCGGCAATGATGGAAAAAAGTGTTGCCACCTTTCACTAATCCGGTGGATTATTCATCTTCAAAAATTACACTTATCCAATATGGTACAATGGTTATTAATCTATGTTTTTAACTCATATGCTAAACACCGTGCCGTTATAGCCCGTGTAGTTTTAGCCCATGCAGTTTAGCTGCGTAGTTTTAGCATAGCCGCGCAATGATAGCATGGGCCGCGCAGCTTGCACACCGACAAGTGGAACATCGCCTGGTTCGTGAAAAGCCCAAGCGGTGATGTAGGCTGCAACGTTTGAGGATGCTACGACATTGTGGATCCGCGACGTGTATGGATGCTGTGACGTTGTGGAGCTCGGTTCTACGCTGCGACGTTGTGCAGCTTAGTTATATGCTGTGACGTTGTGGGTGCTGCGACATGCTGCGACATTTGTGGCAAGCCCCGCAGATAAAATGGTAACATCAAATGTTTATTGCATTGGGTGCGCGGTTAGCTGGTGGTTACGTTATATTGGGTGGCGGTTGCAAAGTCACATTAAATGGTAACGTTTGGCAGGTCAAGAGTATAGCATATGAACAGCCTTTTGTAACGTTTCAGGGATATGGAATGTTGTGGTAACATAACACTTGTGCAGCGATTTGGTGGGATTGCATGGTTCAGTTTTAGCATATGGTTGTAACAATAATAGAGAAGATAACAACTGTGATGATAAAACAAGTCGAACCATTACTTATCCGGGGGACTGAACGCTTTTATAAAGGCGATTCTGGCCACAGTGAAGAGGGGAGACTCAGATTGTGTTAGAGCACAGAGCTTCGCTTTTCTGTTATGAGAAACTTGGGGAGTTGCTATGAAGTGCCCAGATGCTGTTCTTTTTTGAAGTCGACATTCTCTATTATAATTTAGCTTCCTTTGCCTTTCGAAGGCTAATTGTAATTTCCAAAAGAGAGGTCTTAAAGACTTTGTACAACATTCTATTTATAGTTGCTGAAGTTGATTCCAGAACCATTTTGTACCATCTTAAAGAGATTAATTGGATCGGTACCCATTAGAGAGGGACCCGGAGATGTAGCCCAGTGGAGGGGGTGAACTCCATTATCAACTTCTGTTTGTGACTCTCTGTTTCAGTGTTTCTCATTTCTATTTCAGTTTTGCTGTTTCATTTCCTGTTTAGTTTGCTGTTATATCAGATTTCAGAATTTAATTAACTGTTAAAGCTATTTGATGAATTCAGCAAACTGATTAATGCATTCTTTAAATAAACTTTTAATGCACTCAAGTTGAGATTCGACGGATCATATTATGGTATCAGAGCAGGTTAACTGCTTGTGCAAGTTTGTGAATGCTTACCAGGTTCAGGTTAAAGCATGGTGAAGGAGAATTAATTGAAGGAGATCCTGAGATTGACTCAAGGAGAACATTCTCAAGAACCATGTCTTCTCCACGAGGGGAAGAAGAAGGACATACAGAACGGGAAAAACCTGTTATTTCTGAAACTGAGTTTTTGGAGGCTTTTATCAGCATGAAAGCCATGATGGAAATTCTACTCGATGAGCGAGCAGAAAGGAAGAAGAAAGAAGAAGGATCTTCATCCAAAGATGCAGAAGTGAAGAAGGAAGAAAAGGGTAAAGGAGTAGGAGGTGATGGTGATCCTCCTGAAACTAATCAAGCTTTCTCTTCTTCCCATACTTCTCATTCAAATAATGCAAGTCCTAATATGCCTTATTTCAAATCGGATGTGAAATTTGAATTGCCAATTTATAATGGAGATTTAGGTGTTGAAAAGTTAGACAATTGGATCAAGTAGCTTGAAGTATATTGCAGGGTGCAGGGCATTAATGATGACCCTTCCAGGATTCAATTGGCAACTTTGAGGATGAGTGGTATGGCTCTTACTTGGTGGGAGAGCAAGATTCAGCAAGATCTTCAGAAAAATGGTAAAATTATTTCAGTTTGGAATGAATTCATTGAAGTATTAAGGAAGCAATTTTATCCTTTAGGACATATTCAACAATTAACCATGAGTTGGAAAATGTTTAGACAAGCTAAAGGACAAAATATTCAAGACTATACTCATGAATTCAGAAAAAAGGCTATTGCATTGAATGTTTCATTAGATACACAGGAAACTCTTCTTAAGTACATTGGTGGCATGCATTCTTATTTGAGACATACTTTGTTGATGTTTAACCCCAGTAATTTGGATGATGTATGTGTTCAAGCTACACATTTAGAAGCCAGGGGTAAGCATGCTAATGATACTTTTGTGAAGAAATCATTCAAATATGACAACAAATCAACAGGTAAAGATAAGGGGAAAAAGAAGATGGCTACTATTAAGAAAGAGGGTGAAAATCCTACATGTTCGCATTGTCAGAAGGGACATGATGTCTCTAAGTGTTGGAAACTTCATCCGGAGTTAAGGCCAAAGAAGTACAGAGGAAACAAAGATAAAGGCAAAGAAAAAGCTATTGCAGCAGTTATTCAAGGCTTGGGATCCGACTCAGGTGATGAAACAATGGTTACAGCTGTCGGAATCCAGGGTAAGAATAAAAGTATCTCACTTCCCATTGATGCAAAATCAAGTTCTAGTGCAAGTACAAATCTGCCATCTACTTCTAAGCAAAATGATAAAAATAGAAGTGCATTGTTTCATGTTCGTGTCATTGCAAATCACACAAAGATTGATACATTGTTTGATAGTGGTTCACAAGTAAATATGATATCAGAAGAAGTGGTTAATAAATTGCATTTAGTTACTATGCCTCATGAAAACCCCTATCCTCTTGGTTGGGTTACTAATGATACACAATTGCAAGTTACCAAGAAATGTGTATTAAAATTTGCAATCACTGAAAAGTTTATGGATGAGGTAGAATTGGATGTAGTACCACTTGACATTTGTGGAATTGTACTTGGGAGTCCATATTTTTATGACCGGAAAGCAGTTTTTTATAGAGAGCAGAACAAATATCATCTTTTTAAAGGTGGCGTGGAATACATTGTTCGTGCACATCGTATGAAAACAAATCTAGCAATAGTTTCTGTAGGACAAATGAAGAGGCTGGTAAATGCTAGTAAGAATTTTGTGTTAATGATGGTTAAGGTGAAAAATGATGAGATCTCTAAATATTTTGAGGGATGTGATCCTAAACATAAATCTGAACTGATTGAAATCATTTCTGAGTATGATGATTTATTTCGAGATCCGCAAGGGTTTCCACCAAAGAGAGAGATTCAGCATGAGATACATTTGCAGCAAGATGTGCCACTCCCGAACATAGCTATGTACTGGATGTCTGTAATGAAGAATGAGGAAATCAAGAAGCAGGTTCAGGAGCTGATTGAGAAGGGGGTCATCTGGCCAAGCACTTCTCCTTGTGGCTCTCCTATAGTCTTGGTTCTGAAGAAGGATGGTTCTTGGAGGATGTGCATCGACTATAGGGCCCTTAACAAAATCACCATTAAAAACAGGTATTCTCTTCCTCGCATTGATGATTTTCTTGATCAGTTGAAACATGGAACTTACTTTACAAAATTAGATCTGCGTAGTGGGTATCATCAAATCCGGGTTGCTGAAAATGATGCTTGGAAAACAACGTTTAAAACAAAACAGGGTTTGTATGAATGGCTTGTGATGCCTTTCAGGCTCTGTAACGCACCTGCTACTTTCATGCGGGTCATGAATGATGTCTTTCGTCCATTCATTGATGATTTTGTAATTGTATACCTGGATGATATCCTAGTGTTTAGTAAAACCTGGGAGGAACACATTGTACATGTGAAAAAAGTTTTAGATGTACTGAGGAAGGAGAAGCTTCATGTAAAAATGTCTAAATGTGAGTTTGCTAAAACTTCTTTAGTATATCTAGGCCATATTATTGGTGGAGGCCACATGCGAGTGGACCCAGCCAAGGTTGCTGTCATTGTAAACTGGCCGCGGCCTAACGCCATTACTGAAATCAGAAGTTTTCTGGGTGTAGTTCAGTATTGGAGGAAATTCATTTCTGGATTTTCTTCCATTGCTGCTCCATTACATGCGTTGACAAGCGTTAAAGAAATTTTCCAGTGGGGAGGCAAGCATCAGAGATCCTTCGACACTTTGAAGGAAAGGATTAGCACAACACCAATTCTGACATTGCCAGATTTGCAGTAGCCATTTGAGATCGAAACCGATGCCAGCGGGTTTGCCATGGGAGCCATTTTGATGGAAGGGAGGAAGCCAGTGTGTTACCATTCAGAAACGTTCTCTACTGCGGTAAGTAACTATCCGACTTATGACAAAGAATTGTATGCTTTAGTACAGAGTGTGAAGAAGTGGAAACATTATATCATGGGAAAAGAAACAGTCATACATACTGATCATCAACCACTTCAATATCTGCAATCTCAAACTAAAATACAACAAAGTAGGCATTTAAGATGGATGGGATTTTTACAACAGTTTCATCTTGTAATTAAGTACAAAAAGGGAATCCATAATAAGGTAGCAGACATGTTATCAAGGCCTCCTACAAATACTTCAATCATTCTTCAAAGCAGTTCATTAACACATGAAAGTTATATTGAGTAGTATGCAGAAGATAAAGATTTTAAGAAAGTTTATGCATCACTAATACATGGTAAACAAGAAGAGAACTATTATGTGCATAATCAACTCCTGTATCATCTCGGTAAACTCTGTATCCCAGAGAGAGAGAGAGAATGCATGTGATCCGAGAAGCACATAGTTCATTGATTGCAGGACATTTTGGTGTAAGTAAAACATTGTCTGTATTGCAGAATCATTGTTATTGGCCTCAGATGCAAGAAACTGTAGCTAAATATATACGAGGATGTGTTATGTGTGCAACAAGTAAGCCTAGCAATAGGAAATTGGGTTTGTACACACCTCTTCCAGTTTCTTCTCGTCCTTGGGAAAGAATTTCTATGGACTTTGTAGGGGGGCTACCTATGTCTAGAAAAGGGCATGATTACCTATATGTTGTTGTGGATAGATTCAGCAAAATGTGTATCTTAATGCCATGTAACAAATAGATCACTACTGAACAAACAGCTCATCTATTCTTTCAGAATGTTTGGGTACATTTTGGGCTACCCATGTCTATTGTATCTGATCGAGATTCCTGGTTCTTGGGAGAATTCTGGTCAACTTTATGGGAGCTTATGGATACTAAACTTAAGAAAAGTACAACTTTTCATCCACAGACCGATGGACAAATAGAGGTAGTAAACATAACAGTGGTTCAGCTACTCAGAGGATATTGTAGTAAACATCCTAAACTTTGGGATGAGCAGTTGCAGTATATACAACATGCTTACAATCATGCAGTTCATTCTTCCATGAAAAGATCTCCTTTTGAAACTTGTTTTGGTTATCTGCCAAAAACACCGATGGACTTTTGTTTTGGAAAAGATGCAGTGGATGGACATCATGATGTAGATAAAGCTCTAAGATTCATTCAAAGAATCCAAGTGGTGTAGCAGGCAATTCAGGAACAGTTGGAGAAGAGCCAGGCAAAGTACAAAGCCAAGCATGACAAGCATCGAGTTGATCATCAATTTCAGGTTGGTGACAGAGTTTGGTTACATATCACCAAGGAAAGAATGAAAGGTGAAGGTAAAAAGCTTAAGCCTATCAGGTATGGTCCTTTTGAGATCTTGGAAAATATATGTACTAATGCTTTTCGCTTGAATTTACCTCCATACATGCAAATCTATTCATTTGTCAATGTTGAGAATATTAAATTGTATGAGCCTCCTATGATCATGGATGAGGAAACTAACATACAGATTCCTTCAGTTGATGATATGGCACCTGAATACATGAAAGAGTTGCAGGATGATGTTATTCTTGACAGAAATGTAAGGACTTCATGAAGGGGGGATGCTGAGTACCTTCGAGTGGGGCTTGAAGGAATGCATCCTAACAAAGCAAGATGGATGGAGATTGGGAAAGTGAGGGAGCAGTACCCTCACTTACTTGTAGAGTGATTCAGGCTTTTGGTAGTCCAAAAGATCTCCAATGGGGAGGAATGATCCGGTGGATTGTTCATCTTAAAAAATTACACTGATCCAATATGGTACAATGGTTATTAATCTATGTTTTTAACTCATATGCTAAACACCATGCCGTTATAGCCCGCGCAGTTAGAGCCCGTGCAGTTTTAGTCGCGCAGTTTTAGCCACGCAGTTTTAGCCGCATAGTTTTAGCATAGCCGCACAGTGATAGCATGTGTCATGCAGCTTGCGCACCGACAAGTGGAACATCGCCTGGTTCATGAAAATCCCATGCAGTCACGTAGGCTGTGACGTTTGAGGATGCTGGGACGTTGTGGAGCTGCCATGTGTATGGATGCTGCGACATTGTGGAGCTCAGTTCTATGCTGCGATGTTTGGGGATGCTGCGACGTTGTGGAGCTTAGTTATATGCTGCGACGTTGTGGGTGCTGCGACATTTGTGGCAAGCCCCGTAGATAAAATGGTAACATCAAATGTTTATTGCATTGGGTGCACAGTTAGCTGGCGGTTACGTTATATTTGGTGGAGGTTGCAAAGTCACATTAAATGGTAACGTTTGGCAGGTCAAGAGTATAGCATATGAACAACCTTTTGTAATGATTCAGGGATATGGAATGTCGTGGTAACATAATGCTTGTGCAGCGATTTGGCAGGATTGCATGGTTCAATTTTAGCATATGGTTGTAACGATAATAGAGAAGATAATAGCTGTGATGATAAAACAAGTCAAACCGTTACTTATCCGGGGGATTGAACACTTTTATAAAGGCGATTCTGGCCAGAGTGAAGAGGGGAGACTTAGATTGTGTTAGAGCACAGAGCTTCTCTTTTCTGTTATGAGAAACTTGGGGAGTTGCTGTGAAGTGCTCAGATGCTGTTCTTTTTTGAAGTCAACATTCTCTGTTATAATTTAGCTTTCTTTTCCTTTCGAAGGCTAATTGTAATTTCCAGAAGAGAGGTCTTAAAGACTTTGTACAACATTCTGTTTACAGTTGCTAAAGTTGATTCCAGAACCATTTTGTACCATCTTAAAGAGATTAATTGGATCGATACCCATTGGAGAGGGACTCGGAGACGTAGCCTAGTGGAGGGGGTGAACTCCGTTATCAACTTCTGTTTGTGACTCTTTGTTTCAGTGTTTCTCATTTCTGTTTCATTTTTGTTGTTTCATTTCCTGTTTAGTTTGCTGTTATATGAGATTTCAGCATTTAATTAACTGTTAAAGCTATTTGATGAATTCAGCAAACTAATTAACGCATTCTTTAAATAAACTTTTAATGCACTCAAGTTGAGATCCGACAGATCATTCACACACCTGGGTTACGTAGCAAAAATCTTCATGCCACTCAGTGTGTCCTTGGGGGCAAGTCTTGAGTCAAGGCTATCACCTTCTTCTTGACTTGTTCGTTCAAGCTAACTCCTAACAAAGCCAATGGGGGGTAGACCCTATTAAATTACTAAGGCTAATTAGTTAGTTTGATGGTGTTATATTGATTAAGTTGTTTAGGAGTTTTGAAATTAACTAGTGGAAACAAAAGATAACAAGATGCAAGATTTAAAGCAAATAAGCACAGTAATGACACTCAATATATATATAATTGAAAGAATTTATCAAATAAATCACTAGTGCCATCAATGGAATCAACAAAGAAAATTATGTGCTTGCATGCGCTTGAAAGAATGTTTTGCAAATGTATCTTGGTAGATTTTAAATTAATGTGGAATGTGAATGAATTAAATTAGGCGAAAAGGGGACTCCAGATATACCCGAGGGGTACTTGGAGTATGTCCAAAAGTGAACTTTCACGGCTACCTGCAAGGTGTTTGTGGGCTGGAACGGAGTCTCAAAGACTGTTTTTTATAACGCACCCATCATGGTGTGATAGATATCAGCACCTTGAGGTCACTTTCCAGTTGTTCCCACTCCTTTGGATATTTTGCCACCGCTTACAGTTTGTTCGAGGCGTTGGATTTTCGCTTGATGGTTTGTCAATTTGGGAGGTGAATACTAATTAATCTAGTCACTCAAGTGATTTTGATGCAACTTGACTGATTGAACGAATCACATCCAAGTACAGAGCATACACACTGGAGTCTTTGTTATTTTTAGAAAATTTTAAAAGAGGTGTTCTTATTAAAAAGAAAACACTCCAGGAACCTCTTTCAGTCCAAGTGGACCTCAATCAGGGAATCAAGGAGGGGTTTATTTTATTATTATTATTAAAATAATTAATGAAAATGGAATCAGAGATACACAACACCAGTTTTCTAATTAGTCCTACCACGCATCTCTTTCCCCTTACGGGTCAATCGGGAAGTCGTGGGGTAAGTAGTATGATTAATTTTGAATTTAAAATATGGAATAATGAAAAATATTATCAAATTTACAATTGTACAAATTAGAAAAACACTAGATTGAAAAAAGATGAAAAAATGTAAAAAAGACACTGATGCAAATTCCCCCAGGGGGGATGGTGAATAGGCTCGAAAGAGCCTATTCAAAAAGATTTTTATTTTTATTAGCAGCAATTACAATATCAAAAAACTGAAATTAATCCACTTTTTCCTTATACAGAATGAGACCAAAGGTTTACAAATTGCAAAATTTTGAAATTTTGGGAATACGGAGACCCCTTGGGGGGTTTCGAATGGTCCAAAAATGATTTCTAGACAGAAAATCCTCCTCTTTTCTGTTATACCTTCTAACAACCAACAATATTATCGCAGTTAAATATGCCCAAAATTACTTTGAACGTACTTTTGGATGAACACACTTTTTACCCAAAAATTCTAAGTTAAAACTAGTTTTTAAAGAAGCGGAAAAAGAACCAAGGAAAGCAAGATTTCCTTGGGATATTGGCCTGATTTTGGGGAATCCAATATGAAGCACTTAAATTGATGAATATAAATTTTTATATTCTAATGAAACAACCATGCATTCAACAAACTTTAGATCTACTTTCACAGCCTTGAAAAATGACAATTTTCCCTAAAACTAGATCTAGAATGCTTGTAAAATTTATTTAGGAATGAGATCTAGTTTATGAGCTTTAAGGAAGAAATATCTATGTAAAATGAATTCTGAAATTGATAGATATAAACAATTCTAAAGCTGCAACACAAGTAACCAGACTGATTTTAAGAAATTTGAAGGAGGAAGAGGAACAAAAGAGCGCTTGTTGCTGGAATGGATCTACAAAAAAGACTAGTTAGTGGAATGCCGAGGGACAATGCCTTCACAAGATAGTCAGATTCCCAGTGGATTCAAGCTATATACACAGTTCGTCCAACCCCTACTACCTGAAAAATAACAAACAATCCTGCACAAAAACCTTATGAGATCTAGATAGAGATATATGAAAATAGAGAGGGATTACATGCAAATAAACTTATTTAAACATGTATAATATGAATCTTCAAACATATATTCCATGAGATATTGAAAAACAAGAATCTTACTTTCCCAGCTATAATCCTATTGATTCAGCTGAATTATTCAAGCCAAAAAAGCTTCAGATGCAAAAATTGAGAGAAAGACACAGGGAATAACAAAAGTTGCAAGACAATGTTAATTCCACACACATAAGAGAATTACACCATTTTGGCCTCCAAATCTTCACTTTATTCCAATAGAAAAATATATTACACAGTATTACAACAGCAATAGCTCCTTAATCCAACTCTAACTAACTTGGAAAGGAGGTAACCATGCTTTATTTATACAAAAAATTGAAACCCCAGCCTAGAGGGGGCACAAATCCCAAGGAGATAGACAACTGCAACTGAAGGAGAGTCCATCAATGCCTGATCTGAAGTTGAACTGAGCTTCTACTAAGTCTGAATGTCAATCGAGGGGCTGGTTGAGCTGACACATCAACCTGGTGAGTGAATCATCAACCACAGAGCTCCCAGAAGAGCCCACACCTGGGGAGGAGAGAGAGAGGACACAATTCCCCATCAAGGAGGCTAAAGTTCAACTCTGGATCTGTCATGATTAGCCCTTCAGTCAAGGAATTGCAATGTCTGGTTAATCTAGTGCCGATGAGACTGATTTCAATCAAATCGATTAAGAATCCATTGATCTAGGATTTTGGATTTGCTCCATTATTCATCAATTTATTAATTAAAATAATCAATAATTCATTTTTTGGGGCTTTCTGACCCAAGTGATGGAAAATCACTCAAAACTTGGAAATAATGGGTCTATAGGTTTACTAGGTGCTCTTAGCTTGAAAATGAGCACCTACATGATTGAAGCTGATTATTGAGCCCACTTTTATTACAAAACCAATTTTTCCAATTAAACTATTAAAAAATAGCCTAAGTTTTGGAAAAATTAAATTTTGATAAAAAACACTGAAAAAATTAAATAAATTTAAAAACCTAGGGGGACTTAGACATGTTCATATGACTCAACCATAATTCCTAGCATGTTTATACATTGACACATACACTCTAATAACCTTAATAGGCCTAAATGCCAAGCCGACCACCCCAACTTTGGAGGTATTAAGTGAAAAACTTAGAAATTATAAGTCGTTTATTCAACAACCAATAATAACCAAGGGAAAAAACACCCTGGGCTGATAGGATTGACAAATAAAGCTATGAGACTGAGTCTTTTACAGACACTATCGTGCTCGAACATTTATTACAACTCCCCCAAGGGTGTATGAACATGTGATATAGTACAACAAGCACTTTTAAGAAGCACTTCCGAAGGTCTTCTGAAGTCCGAACAAATCATCTTTGTCCGGTTCACTAGGCTCACTTGATAAAAACCACTAAGTACAACTTAGGTGGTAACACATACTATCATTTGCTATCATAATTTAAAAAGTATGTATGAAATGGAAATAACAATGGGTTTCTTGGGACAATCCTATGGATAAAATTATGGTTGATGTCACTATTAATCAAAACAATCAGATTGTGGTTATTGATTTAACCAATAATTTTAGAGTTAGGAGTATAGAAAATCGAAAAAAAAACATGCAAAGAAATTTGGATTTCCTCGCATGAAGCTTCTAAGTTTGTTTTTTCTTGAAGATAAGTGGTTGTTTCTTTGGATTTTATATGTAGAATTATTTCAATGAGAATATATTTTGAGGGGTCTTTAGGGGATACATACATTACAAGAAGAACACCTTTTAGAAAATATTTTTGCAGAGAATTTTACTGTTACGATATTGGGAATTTTTAAAAAAAAAAAACTATACTAAGACCTCTACCTTTGGTAATGGAATATTTGGTGGATGTCCTAACAGATTTTCAATATAGCTAAAAGAAGACCTATGTTCCTAGAAGTTTTTTAAATCAATGTCCATATACAAGAATGGAATTTGACGGGTAAATGCCCGTCATGGGTCAATTTACCTGTCAAATATAGCTAAGATTTTACTGACACTATCAAAATTTGGCTTAGAATACAAGAAACGTTTCAGATTTTGATTGTTACCAGCAATTTTGACGGGTGTATGCCATTTGAAATTCCAACCCTATCCATATATCACATGAACACACCATTCCATACAATTTAAATATGATACATTGGTGTTTACCATTTACATAATGTATTGATTGTATAATATGTTTTATAGCACTCATGCTTATTATCCTTGTTAACACATTGATGTAAAACATTCACAACTACACACTAGTGCTTATATTACCATCCACGCTAAAGTGTCCTATAAACTCAATGATAATGATAATAACCAATGGGCTCTCAATTTTTGTAGACATGGGTGCATTTACTATATATAATTTCTCAGTGCTAAGGTTATATATAAAGCACCATGTTAATTCTCAATTGAGAACTGTAACACCAATGCATTGATAATAATTAGAATCATGAGTGTGGTTTATTCGATGAAAAGCATTAGTGTGTTATTCCTCACAATGTAAAAAGCACCATCCAATTAATGATTTACATATGCTCAACACCATTCAATGTTCAAAAAAATACAATGCATCAATATGTTTATATTATAGTTTAATTAATGTTTTTTTAATTAATCATAAAAAAATAATTATTTTTTATAGTAATATCATAATTTTAATTACAATTATTCAGTTGGATATAATTATTATAATAATTTATTATACCATTAAATTGACATATGTTCATTGTAATATTTAATCATCCATATATAACATTTACATATTTAATTAACAATATCATATTTTACAACATTGGACAATGCAATAGAATAAGAAGATCATTTTATTATATATGAATGAAAGACCCTTCGCTATACAAAATGGGATAGCATAATCCTCCACAATAATAATAAATGTCAATATGTAATTATTACACTTGTTGGGAACATGTGGTTAAGACAAAGTATCTAGTACATAAGAAAAAAATGTTTGATTTTTTCAGAGACAAAGATTTCAAAACATATAACTTGCAACAATATTCAATTACATTGAACACCATTCTTCAATCCAACTATTGTCATTGCTTGATCTATTTACATGCCTCATTTCTACATCATGTGTGCATGATATACAATACTTGGGTTATTTGACAAAATGTTATGTTGATTGGATTTATTTGGTTCCTCCTCTTCATTTTACATCTACAAACATAGAAATAAGGTGCAATTAATATACCTACATTTATAATACAATATGAATGTTTTTTTAAATAAAAAATTGTATCAAGGAAAGAAGTGATTCATAAACAATACACAATCTTTCGAAGTCATTTTTCATGCCATCTCTCAACAACTATTATGTGTTGTAGTGTCTAAGTTTCTTCATGCATTAAGGTTATTCTTTAGCTCACTTTCCCTATGGATGATTTTCCTATTGAGGGCATGTGGAAGGGATTTCTCCCCAATAGTGTTGGGGGGGGGGGGGGGGGAGGTCCATAGAAGTTACCTATTTTAACTGTTGATCTTGTAATCCTTTAAGGTTAGGATTGTTGTATGGAGGAAAATTGATTGTAGCATTTTTGTGGCAGTGGAGCTATGTGGAGGAGGAGGTGTGTTGTATATTTGTAATCTGTAGTAATAAAAAACCATGATCATTCTTTCCCATGGGTTTTCCATGTAAAACTATATGCTCTGTATGCGCTTCTCTATTTGAGTTTTAGTTTTTTCTATTTATGTAACTTGAATACAAGTATGTTAGTCACTATTAGAAACAACAAATTGTATTAGAGCCTAGGGTAGGGTTTGCGGTGGTTATTTATTATTGAGATTTGTGTTGTAGGGTGTTAAGAGTTTCAAATGTAAATTTTTAAGTGGATAAATATAATGGTAAAAATCACTTTGATCTATGGAAGGTTGAAATGAAGGATTT
Source organism: Pseudotsuga menziesii (assembly GCA_001517045.1). NCBI lineage: Eukaryota > Viridiplantae > Streptophyta > Pinopsida > Pinales > Pinaceae > Pseudotsuga > Pseudotsuga menziesii. The sequence continues at coordinate 96,684 of LPNX010756240.1, read as the reverse complement.
ATTAAGGTAACATGGGTTGCATAAGTATTTGTCAAGGAAATCAAGCTTGCCAAGCACAATGACATAGGAGGAATGGGAAGAATTTGATGTGATTGTAGTGGGAACAATTAGGTTGTGCCTTGCTTATAATATCCTAACCATTGTTCTTAAAGAAATGAAAACTACAGGACTTGGAGCAAGTTGGAGAGCCAATACATGACAAATTATTATTAAATATAATATAACTCAAGAACCAATTTTTTTACTTGAAGATGAATGTAAATACATTACATACCATTTAAATACATGTAATCATCCTATTGTATGGTTGATGAGCATAGGGGTGAGGAAAAAGCTATACTATGTCATCTTTGCTTGTGTCCATGGAGAAACTAATGGTTATAGTAATATATGGAAGGGATGATATTGATGTGGATATAGTTATTGCATCAATTCTCAGTGAAGAGAAGAGAATGAAGGCCAATAAGGAGGTTGTAATACCTTTAGATGGTATGGTTGCAAGAGGCAGGTCCATGGAGAAAGGGTAGGGAAGATTCATATCTAGGAGAAAGTCAAAGGTAAGGAATATTGTTGGTACTGTAATAAATTTGGTCACATGAAAAATATTTTTTGAAGAGAAAAGAAGATGAGAAGAAGGAGGATGAGCACAGAAAAACAAAAGAAGCAAATGCAACTAAATCAGATCATAATATATAGATGAGGTAGGTGATGTAATGTTGGTAAGTAAATTTGGTCAGTATCTTAATGATTAGATTTTGGATATAGCAACTTCATTTCATATGTGTCCACACATAAATTGGTCTTATACCGATATATTCCATGATGGTGGAATTGTTTTAATGGGAAATTATATTTTTTGTAAGATTGTTGGGATAGGGTCAATGATAATCAAAATGTTCAATTGCATGATAAGAATACTAATGGAGGTAAGACATGTACATAATTTGAAGAAAAAACTAATTGCTTTGGGTGAGCTAGATGCAGTAGGTTGCATGTTTTATGGACAAGATGGAGTTATGAAGGTTTCAAAAGGATCTATGGTGATCATAAAGGGATAAAATACATTAAATATGTAAACTATGGTTGGAAACACAATTGTGGGTGTAGCTATAGTGGCTACAAAGGAGGATGAAGACAAGAAACAACTCTGGCACATGTGTCTTGGACACATGAATGAGAAGGGATTAAAGGTTCTTGAATGAAACTCGCCTAACCTAAAAAAAGTTAATTTAAAGTTATGTGAAAATTATATATATGGAAAACAATGTAGATTGAGGTTTAAGGTCAACATCCATAATAGTAAAGGAGTTTCAATGATTACATTTATTCTGTTGTATGGGGACCATCACCTAATTTTAAGTTGACGGATCACTATATTTTGTTACTTTTATTGATGATTTCACTAGAAAGGTTGGGATTACATATCAAAAATAAAATATGATATATTTGATAAATTTAAGAAGTGGAAAGCACTTGTTGAAAATCAAATAGGTAGAAAGATTAAGTACATTGGAGTTTAGATAATGAAGGTGAGTATACTTATAGATAATTCGAAAGTTATTGCAAAAATGAGTGGATTTCACACCATAAGACCAAAAAATGTGCACCTCAAAAGAATAGAGTGGTTGAGCATATGAACATAACCTTGCTAGATAAATCAAGGATTATGCGAATCAATCTAGCTTGGGTAAAGGGTTATTCAAATAGGAAGTGTGCGCTACATTTCAAGCTAGCTTGGGAAGTTTGATCTTGATAAAAAAAGGTGAGTCATAAAAAATTGTTCGATGAAGCATTACACATCATCCCCCAAACAATGCTAAATTGGGTGGACATAGATGATGCCAATGGATGTCAAATTATTGGTGGAAGTATGGGGGTATGAGATAAATGTGGTAATAATTCCAAACAACCTAAGCAATAAACACTCTAAAGTGTCTATTTCAGTGTGATTATAAAAGAATGCTAGTCACATAATGGAAATAAATTCTTCGTGACACTAAGATTATCTGCATGAGTCACCGAGTGGCCCACAATTCAGTACTAAAATGTGCAAAATGAGAGGTACCATAAATAAATACCATAACGGAAAACAATCCTCAATATGAGTCTTTCACAAACAAAAACATGTGATGTTTTTGTGTACAAGTGATGAATGATCTCATATTTATACAGTCTATGAAAAAACAACAATCCCATAGAGGTAAATGAAGGTGGAATGCAACCACACATTGGAAAGAGAGTAAAATCTCTTAGCAAAATATTAAGTGAAATGGAAAATTAAGACTCTAGTAAAAAATTATGGCAACAACTCTACTAATAACCTATTTACAACACAATATATTGATAAGAACAAAAATATGTTGACTAAAAATGTGAATAACCAAAGATTTGTTGTTCTCTAATCTCCTCATTTAAACACAACACATAAACCAATTCCCCCACATTAAGGCATGTCTATTCCATATATGCACAAACTTAGAGTAGATAAAAGTTACCATCCATTAAATGTGGCCACATGTAGAAGAAGAGCACAACAATGCACAATAGAACCAAACAATTATCCCCACAATGCAAACTTGAGAGAAAAAAAAATTATAGATCATGTCAGCCTCCCTGTAACTGGCTCCAGTTTGTTCCACTTTATCTAGAATACCATAATTTGGTTAGTCGTTATTTCACATTGAGACTTGAGATTTGATGAACAAATTTATATACTAGATCTAGAATTTGTAAAGGGGTATGAAAGTGAAATTCCCAATCTAATTTTGCAATCCACATGAAACTTCAATATTGTTGATACTAATACCAGACTGTAACTTTCATTCAAGTGTATCTCTTATGCATTAATGTTGTACGATTTGTGTGTCTAGGAGGTGTTAGTGGTTCAATTCTCCCTCAAATCCGTAGGAACAAAGTTCCTCAATAATCGAAAAACCAGAACAAGTAATCTAGAAAAGCCATAAATGGCTAAGTAGAAAGTAAACATGTAATGTATGATAGATAAGTGATTGATTTACAAGATATACTTTCCCATATATATAATTATTTAAAGGGTATCTAATGAAACTTGTCATAAAGAGTTACACCTTTTCACTAATTAATATTATATTATTATATTATTATTGTTTGTTTTTATTATATATATCTATATATATATTTTGTATTATGTTATATTTTTATTTATATAACATTGCCTTCCCCTTCGAGAATATTTGTCCTCAAAGCTTATAGAAGACATGGTTTACATTTGATTTTTTTCTTGAATGTTATCTCTCAATCTTTTGTGTTTAGCAATTGCGACATTTGATGAAATAAGGTGGTATGAGTTATGAATTCCCCAGAAGAACTGCTGCATCATCTCTAGTGTGGTCCATCCCAAATCTATTTTGATTGTACCTCTGAGATCATTTTAGGGAATGGGTCATCTCAATTCTTGCTTAATATGTTGAATTGTTTTCCTGTCAACATAACTCTTTTGTGAATGCTCATTCCGACCTTGTCATTGGTCAAGATGACGATTATAATTGGGATGTCTGTAAGGAATATGTGTTGTCTATTTTTATTTCTTTTGAATTGCGGTGAGGTATGCCTTCACTTCCTTGAGTTGATTTCTAGATGCATCTTCCTGGATTTGCGCTACATTGTTCTCTGGTATATTTTTATGACTTTGAATCTTTTCGAATCTTTCATCTTGCAACTTTTTGTCATTTTCTAACTTCTTGATTTGTTTCGCTAGTTCTTGAATAATATTCTTTTGACAGTAGTTTTATTCATGTTTTTCTAATATTCTTCCTTTGATGTCTTCACTGGAGTGTTCCCTTTTACTACCGTTTTTTTTTATATATATTTGTAATCAATGTTTTATTATGATTTCGTAGACAAAAAATTTCTTCTATATTGATAGATAACAGATTGTTGATTTTTGTCATTTCCAACTTATGTGTCTTCTTCATGTCGTCATACTGTTGCTGGAGTTTTTCTTTTTGCTGTTGATGATGACTTAACTCGGATTCTTGAATTCCTAAATTTTCCTTGACTTGCTAATTCATTATCTTTGTCCGTGATGAGTTATTTTTAAATCTTTATTTCTTCTTCTAACTCTTCATATCATCCATCAGTTGATTCTTTGTCTGTAGTTTGCGATACAAGAAATACCACGGAGAAATCATGTAGCGTTATTTTCTTCTTCTCATGGAAAAAGGTGATGTACCTATTTTTTGCATTAACGGAGAATGTTCCTAGTGTTTCCAACCAATTATAACCCAACATCATGTCGATGAGATGGTCTTCTATAGTTGCGGCGATGAATTGAGCTGCAAAATGATAATGATCGATTTGTAATGGTACTTCTATTTGATCTTCATTTGACTCATTCTTCATTGATTCTTGAACTTGTACTTGATTTGCGACATCAATGTTTATAAAAATTTCCTTGTTGGATGGACAAATACTGATGGAAATTGGACTTTCATCAAATATCCCATTAACTTTTAGCATCGCCATCGGTACTTTTGTCGAAACATTGAGAAATCTTTTCTCTGTTTTATTAAAATCTGTCTCTTTTATTTTTTCTTTGTCTTCATTCCTGATTTTGATTTGTTCTCTTTTCCCTTTGTATTTAATAATTGTAATTTATTACAATTATTAAATATTAAATATTAATATTATTTATTAATAATTACTTCTTAGTAGCAATTATTATGCACTTTTAGATTTTTTTCCCCTTGAGTTTTGTAAAATGGTGTAGATTGGGTGGTTGGGAGGAATGAGTGTTACCTTCGCCACCCAGGTTCAATTCTCGTTTTTTTGTTTGTTGTTGGAGAATAAACCCAAACCCACTTATTAAGAAACCACATGTTTAGGGAAACCCTAGAATAAGGCTACAAGCCAAAAAATCAGACAAGGTATGAGAATTAAGGCCAAAGGCCCAAATCAACCAAGCTAGGCTCTGATACCACTGGAGGAACAAAGTTCCTCAATAATCGAATAACCAGAACAAGTAACATAGAAAAGCCATAAATGGCTAAGTAGAAAGTAAAAATGTAATGTGTGATAGATAAGTGATTTGTTTACAAGATAGACTTTCCTGTATATATAATTATTTAAAGGGTGTCTAATGCAACTCTTCATAAAGAGTTACACATTTTCACTAATTAATATTATATTATTATATTATTATTGTTTGTTTTTATTATTATGATTTATATATATATATATATATATATATATATATATATATATATATATTGTATTATGTTATATTTTTATTTATATAAAAAAATCCATAATATACCCCAAGTATGACTTATGGAAGACCACCAACATGATTTAAGGGTGCAATTTGGAAACTCCACAGCCTATACTAGATTTGTGATATGCTGGTGAGAGAGCCCACATAGATTGCAAATAAAAGGATTAGTGGAGACAAAGGGGTGGGTGCACAAAGTTGAGGGACCTTTTAGATGCAATGGTAGATTGAAGTCAATCACTCTTGATCCATAAAATAGAAATCATCCCAAGTGATACCGGCCTTGACAAGCCTAGTCCCAAGGCTTCCAACATGCATTCCAATTAGAATAGTAAACAAAAACGTGCCCCCATTTTATTAATACAAATCATGCTCCTGTTTTACTTTGTTAAAACATGCTTTCTTTTACTAAAACCTGTTTTACGGTTAAAATGGGTAGAGCTCGTCATTTTCGCCACAATGTCGTACTAATTGGAGCTTTGACAGACCAGAATGAGTGAGGGTGAACACATTTTGGGTGAGCAAAAGGAAAACAAATCCACCTTGGGATCAACCTCTTCTTTGTGAGGTATTTTCTTCAAATCCTGTCATGCTATTTTCCCTATATTCATTATTTTCTTTGCCCTAATTTGAAATTAAACCAAAATATTTTAATTTATATGGCCAATGGAAACCAAAACCCCAATGGAATTTACATGGCCAATGGAAAACAAAATCCCAATGTAATTTACATGGCTAATGGAAACCAAAACTCCAATGGAATTTACATGGCCAATGGAAACCAAAACCCCAATTTAATCATAAAAACCAAATAATTTTGACTATTTACCAAAATTCATACCCAAAATTCACATGCCCAATGGAAACCAAAACTCCAATTAACTCATAAAAAACAAATCAATTTCACTATTTCCATATGCATATTCACAAGCATCCTTGTGAATCCATATGAAAATTCACAAATATGCAAAGTTTGTCAAGCACATTCCAAGTTTGCATAAGTAATTTACATGCCCTTTGTAAACCAAAACCCCAATTAACTCATAAAAAACAAATCAACTTCACTATTTGCATATGTATATTCACAAGCATCATTGTGAATCCAAACAAAAATTAACAAATATGCAAAGTTTGACAATTATATTACAAGCTTGCATACAACTAAAAAAAAATCAAGTAGAATTCATATCTTTGTTGATGTATTTGTAACTTTGGAATGTATTCACTTATGTATTTCATATATTGTATTTGATTAGTCCCCGATGTTCCTATTGGGAGAATCAATATTGTAAACAAGTCATGTAAATTCATAGAGGTTAACCATCCTTGTTGATTAGGAGTTAAAATCCCTGCAGTTGTGGGGCACTAGGGTTATTAGAATCTCCTAGAGAAGTCGGCCCTAGTAAGTTATTGTCAAGTCGAAAAATAGTATAAATAGAGAGTGAGCCTCTCTATTTATCACACAGTCACTCACACTCAGTGGTAGCGCATGAGTGAGAGAGAAGGAGCTGGGATAATAGAGAGAGAACAATTGTCGGAGATCATCTTACTATCTTTGGGTTTTAATGCTGCCATTGGTGCTTATTCTATCTCTGAGGAAGTTGCGAGGTTTTATCCTTTATGGTTTCCCTGAGGAAAATATTTGTGTCTATTGTCTCTTGTGATTGATTGATGTGCATGTTATTATTTTAGATAATATCCTAAGATAATACTGTCTAAATTGATGAAAATCTAACATGGTATCAGAACTAACCTGAGAAGAAGACATTGTGCAGCTGCAGAAGCTAGATTTTTGGGTCTCTCTCCATAATTCATCAGCAAAAGGAGGCTAGGCTGAACCTCCATTGAAGGGCGCATCTTTCTGCCGAAGCAGAATCTAATTCTGAGCACTTTTAGTTTTTGGCCTACCACTCCATCAAGAAATTAGGGCTTTTCACTAAAGAGGAATTTTTGAGTGAGCCCAAGCTAGGATTGCTCTCCTCCTCAAAATCAAAGTGTAGAGACAAAAATTGAGGTTTTTGGTTGAATAGAACTCCGTGAAAGTCAAACCCTAATATGCCCTAGAACCAACACTACAGAAGATCAGCTCCAGATCCAGTTTTCAGCTTCTCAAGTTGGTAAGTTCTAAGTATTTTGTATTTCCATTTGAGGTTCTCATTTAAGATGTCTCATCACACCAAGCTTGATGAAAATATTGAGGGAGCTGATAACTTCCGAGCATGGAAGTATAGGATCTCCCTAGTTCTTGAAGAAAATGAGTTGGACTCTTACATCAGTGAAGAGGTTCTAGTTCCAGAGGGAGATGAGGATAAGGCCTTACACAAGAAGAACTTGATCATGTACAAGAGGATTATTACTGATTCAATCAAGGATCACCTCATACCACAGGTGTCCTCCCTAAAGACACCTAAAGAGATGTTTGAAGCCTTGACCAAGCTGTTTGAAGGAAAGAACATATACCAGAAGATGACTTTGAGGAACTGGTTGAAGAGTGTGAAGATCCAGAATGCAGAGACCGAACAGTCATACTTTACAAGGGTCTCCCAGATCAAAGAACAACTTGAAGTAGTGGAGAATGTAGAGATTGTGATGACCACCTTGAATGGTCTCCCTAAGTCATGGGACTCCTTCATTCAAGGTATTTGTGCTAGAAGAAAGCTAGTCACCTTAAAAATACTATGGGAGGAATTCTCACAAGAAGAATCTCAAATAGTAGCCTGAGAAGAAAAGATGGGAAGTGAAGATCAAGCTCTCATAGTACACTCCAAGAAAAGTAGAAGGGACTATCATCATCCCAAAGGTAAGCATTCTCACCAGAAAGATAACCTGAGAAAACCTAACAGAGATTTATCTAAAATCAGATGTTTTACTTGTGATGAGAGAGGACACTTTGCCAGAGATTGTCCTAGAAACAAAAGTGGCTCTCACAATAAGGGAAACAAAAGAATACATCATGCTCATGTTACAGAGGATGATGAACCTTCCACAAAGAGAATCAAATAATAAAGTGAGGTTCTTCAAGTGATGAAGAATATGTTTTGATTTCTGCTCTCACGGGAACTGTCACACATGGAAGCAATGATTGGATTATAGATAGTGGGGCTTCCAAGCATATGAAAAGATTCAAAGAATCCTTTGTGAGACTGTCCGAACATGAGTCACCTCACAAGGTGAAACTTGGGGATGACTACCAGTATCCAATAAAAGGTAGTGGTGAATCCTCCTATAACCTAGACTTTGGCAAGTCTATGAAGATGAAGGATGTCTTATTTGTACCAAGACTAAAGAAGAATATCCTCTCCATATCTGCATTGGATACAAAATGCATAAGGGTTGCATTTGTAGATGGCCAAGTTCTTATGTGGCCAAAGGGAAAGACTATAGATGATGCAGTAGTGATTGCGGAACAAGAAGGAGGACTATACAAACTGAAGGGACAACCAGAACAAGCCTTGGTCCATGACTCAGTAGAGCCAAATGAAATTTGGCATATAAGGCTTACACATGTGCCCTATAGAGAACTACCACTTGCGAGAAAAGATATTGAAGGTATTCCAGAAATACACACAAAACATGATGGTATCTGCAAAGGATGTGCGAAAGGAGAGAACGAAAAGAAGACATTTCCAAGTAGCAAGAGCAAGGAAAAAAGAATCTTGGAAATCATCCACTCTGATGTATGCAGTTCGATGTCATCTAGTTCATTGAGTGGGTATGTATACTATGTTTCTTTCGTTGATGATTTTTCTAGGAAGACATGGATATACTTATTGAAGAACCAAGATGAAGTATTCAGAAAGTTCAAGGAATTCAAAGCCTTGATCAAGAACCACATAGAAAATAAGATCAAAACCTTTCGATTAGACAATGTTGGTAGGGGTATTGGGTAAGTGAGTTGCGCAGCACCGCAGAGGCTGCACAAGCTCACATGCCACCACAAAGGTCCACAACAGCGCGATAGGCGGAAGAATAATCATTTTTGGAATTCTTTATGCAATTTTGTACCAATTGACCACATTTTGTGGATATAGGTCACTAGGTTGTTAGAAGTTAGTTAGAAGTGGACCTTGGATATAAAGGTGCAAGCCTATACATAGAGTTAGAATCCCAATCGATGAGAGACCATGGATGAAACAGATCATGCGATCAATCCTTTTTGTGACCCAAGGTGTGTCATTGTCAATTCATTTTGTCTTTGAACAGTTTTGGCTTTGTCTATGTTGGTCAGTTAGTGAATCTAACCAGTGATCATTCTCCTACTATCGAGAAGTATTGTATAACTTGGATCTATTGCGCAGAAGTAATATGACATGACGGATGTTGCTCTGAAATGATCTTATTTATTATGTATTTTCTGTCTTTTCGATCTACAATGACTATGATGAATGTTTTATGAATGAATGTGATTGCTGCAATGAATGAAGTAATGTGATATGTTAGTGATTTACTAGCTATGCAAATAGATCTATAATGTATGAAGCAATTTAGATAAACTATTCTGGAATATCTGTTGATTATGAAGTTCAATCACTGAGAACGTACCCTCCCTTCCCACTTTCGGAAACTTGGTTCCGATAGCTTTCCCTTGACATCTCAGGTGAGACTTCATCTACCTTGTGGGTGTTTTTAGGTAGGTTCAAACCTATCTAGGCTGGTGCTTAGGGAGATCATGCTGGTTGTGTGTCAACAGAGTGGGAACCCCTATTGATGAGGCTTTGTTGGTGGATCGCACCAACAAATGGTTTCGTTTCCAAGACCTCGTCGTTACTGAAGGGAGGATATGGTGTGGCATCCGACAAAACCCAAGATTGAAGACTGGTTTGATCTAAAGTTGCAAGAATTCACTGAAACAAAGAACCAAAATCCAAAGTTGTCAACACTGAGGTGGCTGAACAGATATATCTAGGTAGTCCCTATGAGTGGTTCTATTTTGAATTTCTAGTCATACTGTACGAATGTCTAGCAAAGTTCACTTATAAGAAGAATAACTATTAAGGGGGAGAGACAACATCCTGGACCCCTAAACTGATCCAAGAACTGAAAGAAACCAATAACAAAGCATCGTGAGCTGTCGAAGTATGGTTGGATAGTATTCTGGAAGGATACATCACTGAGTTTGCAGTTGATACCAATAAGGCATACATCGAAGCAGAAAGAGAGTTTTTCAACGGGCCATGAGGTAGGTTCTTGTTGGCTCTACAATTATCTATTAAGATGCTCATCTGCGAGAAGGGTATTCTAAAAATGCACCTTGAGTAGTGGAACTCTAGTGTATGGAGGCCATGGAAACTGCGACGAAAGGGGAAGGCAAATGGCAAGGTAAGGGGTAAATGGGTATGAGTTCTGACAAGATGGCGAGGGTCACTGAGGAAACAAGTAGTTGTACGAGGGGAGGAACAAGGTTTAGACAAGAGAAGAAGGATAGGACAAGGGAAGTTCCTGCTGTGATCAAGATGCAAGACTGCGAAGAACAACCACACAGGATTAAGAGATCTTACAGTGATGATGAGGACGACCAGACCCAGACTACACCTAGGATAGCAAGAAGCTCAAACCCTGGCAGTAATTTGTCCACACCTCCACGCACTACTCCATCGAAAGGTAGAAAAGCGCTATCTATGTCACCTTGTCTGATGTGCTAGTAGTTATCTAGCAATAGAGCACCATTTGTGGGAAGAAGGCCCAGAATGGCAGGCGACGAGATGAAGTTACCTATATTCCATGGAAACAGGACTGATGACCCAGGGCAGTACCGGTTCTTAGGTGAAGCAGTTTGGACTGCTAGATAGAGTGTGGATGATGATCTCAAGAAAAGCCAATTGGTGACCACCCTCAGGGGTCGTGCGCTTGACTGGTACATGAGGTTCATGCAGGTTCCTTGAGGAATCCTAGAGAAAACACTAAATGAGATCTGTGAAGGAATATTAAAGGAATTTAAGAAAGAAAAATATGAGGCCCAATATATTACAGAACTCAAGGAGATTAAGTAGTTTTCGAATGAAACTATTTTGGATTTTGATCAACGGTTTAAGATGTTGATGGCTCGAGTTAGCTTTAAAATGAGGGATGTTCAACATAAGGAGTGGTTTATTGCTGCACTGTCTCCACATATCAGACAACCATTAATGCAGCAAAAGATCATGACACAGAATGAGGACCTGGAGATGGCAATGAAGTTAGGTGCTTCACCTATTGGGGAGAATGTAGTTGACATGAACTAGATTCAAGCGCAGCTAGAAAACTTGATGCTCCAGCTGCAGGATATTAAGAAGGAGAAAGAAGAGCATGATGATCTCTAGTTCACACGATGTTGCATGGATGACCACACCAAAGACACCTGCCCGACTTTGCGAAATTATTTTCTATCAGGAGTGCCGAACCCTTTGAGTTGTGCTGGCGTGCCATGGTGTCAAGTATGTCAGGTATATGGACATCGACATGAAAAATGTAGCTACATGCAGAAGATGGTTATGAAGGAAGAAATTTTGTATTGCTCCTTTTGTCGCTCAGTAGGGAACAAGGATAAAGATTGTCGAGCTTACGACCTACTTCAAGAGAGAACATATGATTCATATTTCATGGAGGGTGAGGATCCTAGCATGGTCTAGCTGTCGCAACCACATATGGTACAATAAACAGTACAATACGCACCACCTCCGCAAGTGCAGTTTATTCCATTGCAGCCACAATAACAGTTCACATCGCAATCACAGTTCATAGCACAACCACAATTTGCATCGTGACCGAAGTATAATCATTCTCTGATTAATCATCATCAACAAAAGTATATTCAAGCAGTGAATTACATTCAGTAGCAACCGAATCCCCTACCACATCTAGCCCAACCATAGTATCAGCAAACTGGAGGATTTCGAGGAGGATTCTGAGGAGGATTTAGGGGACGAGGAGGAGGCTTCGGACGAGGAGGATGAGGTTAGGAATCCATCCAGTGTTACACTTGAGGGGTATTTATCCATTATAAGAGGGAGTGTCCCCATGCACAGTGTAAATACTATGCAACAAGCAAGCATAACATCAAAATTTTCCCTCTGTTGATTGCAAAATGGTAGGTCGGGCACATCCCTCAGTTGCAAAATCAGTTCCAAAACCAAAATCAAGTGTAGACCTAGCAGCCGTTGTAGAATTATCCTCAGATCCCATAGTAGAATCAGAACTAGCTGATGAACCCGTTGCCAATTTAGAATCCACCCTTGAATCTAGCTCCAAATATGAATCAAGGATCCATAGTTGCGACAATTCTAGCAGAATCCAGAGCCCAAGTTGTCGATGTTTTTGTTGTCACTCATGCAGGTGCGATGATTGGAGAATACGGACCCTGCCCACAAGTTCAGCTTGCAGGGAAGAAAAAGATAGCCTTTTATATTGCGACAAAGAAGGAGATTTTTTTTCAGGCCAAGCATGCAATCAGGAGGAATCTGGGTAAGTTACCTATTGTTGAAATGCCATCTTCTTTTGATCCTTCTGTAGAGGCAGAACCGTTGCGACAGCATGGTACCTTGCAAGAATTCTTTGAGAGCTATCTTTCGTTAGCTAGAGATCCCAAGGCTCTTGGTGAGATTGAGAAGTTGTTGAGCTAAAGGGATCAGCTGCTGAAGGATTCTGCAATAAATTCCCTACAGAAGAGAAAGACAGGTAAAGAGGTGAGGATGAACATCCAAATAGGGGACTATGAAGTCGATTCTGTTATTCTAGATCTAGGATTGAATGTGAATATTTTTCCCAAGAAAAATTGGTATTTTATGAGAAATCCAACCTTGGGGTGGTCCCCTATGCAATTGTGGCTAGCAAATCAAGCCAAGGTTCAGCCCGTTGGCCATGTCTCAAACCTGGTTGTCAATGTCGAAGGTATGAAGACATATGCCTATTTCGATGTTATTGAAGTAGTTGATGGTGGAGGCTCTTATCCTGCACTGCTATGGATTGGATGGGCCAATGATAGCATGGTAGTTATCAATTTCAAGAAGTGATTTATGACATTCGAAAACCTATATATCAGAGTCATCGCTCCCATATAACCTCAGGAGGGATGACGGTATATTGAACCTATCAAGGATGAGGTTGGTAGAGGTTGGGATCATTCCTACAAGATCTTCGATGACTATATCCACCCTACTATCAATGGTGAACTTGGATGGCACATCACTAGCTCTGCATCCTCTGATTCTCATGATGCTTTAGAAAATTGGCAAAATCAACTTCATGAGGTGTCTTTTAGGAAATGTGTTCTAATTACACAATCTCTACATCATGTTGCGACTGAGATCATCGAGCTGCCATTTTATGAAGGGATACCAGATTTGACTAAATTTCTCTAAGAATTTGAAGAGAAAGGATTTGAACCACAGAGATTGTTGGCACTGGAGGAAGCTTTGAAGGCTACCCCAGCAGGTTGGTGGGTGGCTCACAAACCGGCAATCCATGGATGGGCACAATGTCGACGATTGATGATGGTGCGCTTCGGTGATTTAGAGACCTATCCTGCTGGGAAATATGATGGGCACAATGACCCCACCAGTCATTTAATGGAATGTTAGGCTTTGTGGGCATCACGAACCAAGGATGAGTGGGTCCATGCTTTGTTCATACTTTGGATGAAATGCCTAGATCCTGGTATCTAGCGACAGAGCTGGGCAGAACCATCACTACCTAGGAGGAGCTGTCGATTTGATTTGCACAGAATTTTAATTTATGGGATGCTAACCCTGAGGTCCACAATGTAGTCCTGAAGGTGGTGCCACCCGCATACTCGGTAGATTGACATGTTCAGTGTCATATGCAATCTCTGATGACCTGCTATAATCTATCTAGCAAACCTAAAGATGACGACGACATGAGGAACGTCAATATTCCAGAATCAAAAGGAAGTTGCAATGTCATAGCACTGAACATACCAATAGACCCCATGAGTCAACCGCTGAAGATCCGCAAAGTTAACATTGGGACAGAAGAGAACCCAAAGTTTGCTAATATTGGGGACTATTGGGATGATAAAACAATGGAATAGATCATGGATCTGCTGCATGAGTTACAAGATTTATTTTCGATAGAGTTCTCTAAAATGAAAGGGATTTTAGGGGATCTAGGGGAGATGAAGATACCATTGAAACCAGATGTGAAACCTGTGCGATAGAGGATGTATCGACTGAACCCATGATACAAAGAATGGGTCAAAGCTGAGCTTGACCGGATGTTGGACGCCAGCATCATTGAGCCTGTTGAGGAATCAGAATGGATAAGCCCTATGGTGGTTCAGGATAAAAATACTGGAGAAGTTCGCATTTGTGTTGAACTGCGGAAGTTGAATGATGCCTACTTGCATGACTCATTTCCCACACCTTTTACAAATGAGATCCTTGAAGGGGTAGGCAGTCAAGAGATGTACTCATTCATGGATGGCTTTTTGGGGTATCACCAGATCCAAATCGCAAAGGAAGATCAACATAAGACCACAATCATCACTGAATGGGGTTGTTTTCAATATACAGTCATGCCTTTTGGGTTGAAGAATGCGCCAGTGATATTTTCTCAGGTGGTTGTCACTGCGTTCAAAAATTTCATTCGAAAATTCCTACAGGTATACATGGATGACTAGATAGTCTATGGTTTGGATAGAGATCATTTAGCAAACCTGTGATTGATGCTGGAAAGGTGTCAACAGCATCAAATTGCACTAAACTCAAAGAAGTGCATTTTGTGTGCACCATTCGAAATGCTGTTGGGACATATCGTGTGCAAGCAAGGGCTATTGGTTGACCCTGCAAATATTGCACTTATCCTTAGTCTACCACCATCAATGAATGTGAATATGCTTTAGGTGAAGCTAGGACACATCTGTTACTATTGTAAGTTCATCAAAGGATATGCCGTGATTACGGTCCCCATGGAGAAGCTGCTAAAGAAGGATTCCGCATTTGAGTGGTCTCGAGTGTCAGGGGAGTTTCGACACATTAAAGGCTAAGATGGCCTCAGCACCTATCCTTGTATTCGCTGATTGGAGCAAGGAATTCCATGTCCATGTCAATGCCTCTTCTATTGCGCTAGGGGTAGTACTTGCACCGCAACCAGGTGAAGGTGACCTGGATCATCCAATTGCATTTGCCAGTAGGAAGTTGTCTTTTGCAGCAAAAAATTATACAACCACCGAGAAAGAGGGATTGGCCATGGTTTATGTGCTACAAAAATTTTGACACGATCTATTGGGAGTTCACTTCAAGATGTTCACGAACCATTCTGCTTTGCAATACCTGGTCAATAAGCCTGTGTTGGGGGGGAATATCTGTTGATGGCTGCTACTTTTCTAGGAATTTGACTTTGAGATAATTGTGAAGGCAGGTTGGTTGAATGTTGGCCCCGATCATCTGTCTCGCATTGAGATAAGAGAAGACCCTACTAATATTGATGATGGATTTCCTGATGTGTAGCTGTTCCGGGTAGAGATCGTGAATGACCACTTTGCTCCAATCATTCAGTTCTTGGCAACCGGAGTTGTTCCAGAGGACCTGTCGATTAATCATAAGAAATAGTTGGTAGTGAAAGCTTCGGATTTCTAGCTGATTGCAGGACAATTATACAAACTTGGACCAGATGAAATCTTGCGACGCTGCATCTTACCACATGAGCAAGGACCTATTCTAATAGAAGCACATGCAGGAATTTCGGGAGGCCACTATGGTGGCCAGGCTATTGCGCGTAAAGTGCTGCGCACTAGGTTATGGTGTCCTACCTTACATACTGATGTGGTGGATTATGCATGAAGCTACGATGTCTATCAGTGTGTTGGCAAGCCATCACGGTGGGATGAGATGCCATTGGTGCCTTAGGTAACTCTACAACCTTTTGATAAATGGGCCGTGGACTTTGTGGGTCCAATTACACCACCAGGAAAGAGGACTGGTGCATGGTACTTCATTATAGCAACTAATTATCTGACCAGGTGGGTGGAGGTTGCGCCAGTTTTGGATTGCACTATTGCGACAGCCGCCAAATTCATATTCGAGAATATTGTGACAAGGTTTGGATGCCCCAGGATATTGATGAGTTGCCAGGGGAGTCACTTTATCAATCGAACCGTGAGAGCACTAACCAAGGAGTTGCAGGTACAACATCAGAAAAGCAAACCCTACCATCCGCAAAAAAATGGAACTATCGAGGCCTTCAACAAAATATTAGAAACCGTGCTTACAAAGGTATGCAATAATAATCGCAATGATTGGGATTTGAAAATTCCAGTGGTACTATGGGCATATCGCACCACTTGTAAAAGATTGACAGGACAAACACCATTCAAATTAGTATATGGGCAAGAAGCAGTCATGACAATGGAATACCTTGTTTCTAGTCTACATATTACCACTGCAACATGCATGGATGACACTGAAGCATTAGAGGAGTGCATCGTGCAATTTATCCAGCTAGAAGATGACCTCTTTGTCGCAGGCTTCCACCAACGTGTTGAGAAGGATCTCCAAAAGGCGTGGCATGATCGCCATATTAAGAACAAGCAGTTTACACAGAGAGATTTAGTACTGGTATATGATAGTAAGTTCCTCAAGAACCCAGGTAAGTTACAGATTCACTGGTTAGGTCCATACATTGTTCATTCAATTACTTCTAGGGGTGTAGTTCAATTACAACAATTGGATGGTG
The DNA here is from genome assembly GCA_001517045.1 of Pseudotsuga menziesii. Classification (NCBI taxonomy): domain Eukaryota; kingdom Viridiplantae; phylum Streptophyta; class Pinopsida; order Pinales; family Pinaceae; genus Pseudotsuga; species Pseudotsuga menziesii. The sequence continues at coordinate 79,769 of LPNX010756240.1, read as the reverse complement.
TGGTGCTGCCAAAACTTGTGAATGGCAGTCGCTTGAAGCCCTATAGGATAGTGCCTGAGCCATGCAATGCTTGAGGTACTGTGCAAGTAAAAAATATACATATATATACTGTCGCTGANATATATATATATATATATAATTTTTCATAGGTATATTGCAGTGAAGCGAGCGCAGAGGAAGATGCTGGGCAAGGATAGCGCTCAGTAGTGTTATGAGGGAAACCATCAGCGACAGCTGTAGGACTATGGGATGGTCAAATCAATAATAAATATAGACAGTTAATACCAGTAGCTGGCGGTGCTTGATGAAGAGACGTGCATTTATGACTAATCCAACCATTAGTAAGATGGGATCACTGGTGAATTTAGGGTTATTAATGTTAGATTTGGGCATGATGGATACAATAGATTTGGCAATGATGAGGTGGATCAGGTGATGGGTTATAAAAACACGTGGGATATGGACACAAGGTCTTATGCAGTTGAGTCGAGTAAAGTGTTGAGTTCAGTGTAGGAGTAGAAGGGAGCATGATAGGCAAGGAATGAACTTTTAGCTACATTGTGAGCATTGTAGAGTGTGGCATGCCGCGCACTCTCGACACAGTTGAGATTTTGAGCAAGCAGGAATCCCCCATCCAACCTACGCGAATTGAAGAAGAAGTCATGAGCATGCCAATTGGGTCCTCTCTGATCCCTAGAGCGAAGCGGAAGGCCTAAAATCCCAGTACCACACCAACATAGAAGAGATATACGTGCACGACTACTAGGGCGCAAGAGGAAGAGACCAAACCATCAAGCTCGGGCATTGTTGAGTTTGTAGCACCTAGGGGTGTCTCTGTCAATGATATCCTTGGATATGTGGCCCCAACGTGGCCAGGGGCAAAGCCTAGGAAGCTAATAAAAAACAAAGGTATCCACCGAAGTTGTCGCCACTACCAGAAGGGATGACTTGCTTGGGGGATATCATATTCTCCTTGACCAAGATGAAGTATGAAGACCACGATTTTCTACTGTTAAAGGATGTCATGGATGAACCATATCAGTCAGTGCCTACAATACCTAGCATGCCTATTCTTCGGATTCCTCACCCATGGACACAGGGATTGGACAGGTCTGGGTTGTTGGGGCTCATCAACAAGCCTCATTTTGGGAGATTGAACGAAGCGAACACATGCGTCAAGAAGCTGTTAGCATACTTTCATGGTGGGATGCTCTGGTTGAATGAACCTATCTAGGTCACGGTTGACCTGATTGCTGACATTACAGGGTTACTAAAGGCTAGCAAAGATCTGGCACAGTATTTCAGAGGGCAGGATAATGATAAAAAGATTTCCAAGTAGTTAAAGGAGAGGTTTGGGTTGCAGCGCAATGGCTGGGCCTATCGCATAGACAGTATTTTGGAGTGAACAATGCAGATTCGAGTGTGTATTTTGTCCAGAAAGATCGTCAAGAAGAATCGGCCTGTCCACTGTAATTCGGGGGTAGTTGCGTGTGTGCAAAAATCCACCAAAGGGGTACAAATGAACTGGTCCCCATTTCTGCTAAACCGTTTGTTAGAAGATGTTGTCCCCACTCAGGCTAGGGAACGTAGTTTTTCCTATAGTTGGTTATTAATTCTCATTGCCTTGGTCGCATGGATGGATCTGGAGGACTACCTACCGATGTCAGTCGATGCGAAAAGAGTATGCAAAGGTGCCTGGTATCAGAACTTATGGTGGGTCGCAGAACCTAGTCAACAATAGGACTATGCAATCCATTTTTGGGTCTATTGGGAATCGCTACAAGCTGTGGCCACCAAGGTTTCTTGTTTATCCAACGATGATGCATCCAAGTATAAGTGGATTATTTGGTTTTCTATCAGGCCTCATTCCATTTACATACAGGCGACGGGATCCTGACAAAAAATGGCTACCTATGCCCTATAAAATTACCGATGCGGAATTGGAGGTCGTCATTCAAGATTGGCCAATTGATTAGCGTGAACCGATGAGTGCAGAGGAACTCTCTACAGGGCCAGCAGTAGATGCTCCTGATGAACTAGTCCAAGAAGGGAAATATCTCCATGACTCTGATGGCAAGTCATCGACGAACTCTGATCCAATAGACCAGTGCATGGTGGAGGAGATGCGCACTAAAAGACACATTGAATTTGAAACTGGTAGCAGCTCCCACTCGATGATGGAGAACCAACTACAACAGCTCATCAAGGCTGTCACCAACGCATCTGATGTTGCGATGCAAGCTATGCGTGTATCCGGTCAAGAAGGGTTTTCTGCAGTAAGCCTTCAAATTGATTCTATTTTTGCTGTTGTTTCAAAAGAAACACTAGAGAAGGTTGTGATGCAGGATTTCCCACCAATTAGCACTGAGCCACGAGATAGGAACGTGCAAGTTCCCCTGACTGCAAGTGACGCGGGAAGTATGGAAGTCAACTCGTTACTACAACCATTGCCGAGCATTGCTATCAATATCAACAGGATACTTACCCAAGTCTTACTGTAGCTGCAGCAGGGCTCCGGCCAAGAATTGGTGGACTGGCAGAAGGAGCTTAGTGAGGGGTATGTGTAGTCGAAGGCCGCCGCAAAGAAGCTACAGGAGGAAGCTGATGACCTATAAAATATCATAGAGTAGCTTGTAGAATAAAAGGCACGGGAGATCGCTGAATTGAAGCGAACACAGGAGGAGTTGTAACAGGAAGCCACCGACGAAATCACTGAGTTAAAGAAGGTGCAAGATTACCTCATTGTTGAGAAAGTGTAGCTCTATGCTAGTTGCGGTGAGGTCAAGCAAGCTATTGATGAGGTCTGTCAACACATCTATGAAAGCACGACAGAACTCACCACTGTACCCAAAGCCAAGTGCCTTGGGTAGGTGATTTCCCAACTCCAGTTAACAAACAATCTGTTGAATTCTCTGGTTTACCTTGGCATGCCACTTGAACACATTGCCAAACGAAAGACTATGATTAAGGAGCTAGCAGCATAGCTTAAAGCTATGGAGAAGGAGGCAAAGACGATTGCTGAAGAAATGACACAGTTCTGGAAAAGTGTTGTCCAGGATGACCAGCTGCAGTAGTTGTCCAAGAAAGCGCGAGAAGCAGAAACTCAATTAGCGACACTGAAGACGTCGTTGCGCACAATGCTTCTTATGATTCAGATTATGCACTTGGAAGAACTGAAGGACCTGCAGTAGTGAGTCACCCAAGCCCAAGAATGTCAATGCAAGCGAAGCACCCAGCTCAATGAATTCCAGGACTTTGGTGGGAAGTTGGTCGTGAAAGCAGTCGTTGCGCTGCAAAAGGTTGAAGAAGGCAAGAAGATGGTAGATGGAAAGGTTGGGGAGGAGCACCCACTAAAGCAAGACCTAATCACTTATCAGAATGTAGCCAAATGAGTTTGGCTCTAGCTCCATGAAATCTCACAGTAGTTTGCAGACTTCAAGACTAAGATGACGAAGTACACCCTGTCGACCTGATGTGGCTTGAGGAAAAGCCACAAGACTATGTTGGGGGGCTATTTGCAGGGGTATTGCATAAGTGAGTTGTGCAACACTGCAAAGGCTGTGCAAGTTCACACACCACCACAAAGGTCCACAATAGCGCGATAGGTGGAAGAATAACCGTTTTTGGAATTCTTTATGCAATTTTGTACCAATTGACCACGTTTTGTGGATATAGGTCACTAGGTTGTTAGAAGTTAGTTATAAGTGGACCTTGGATGTAAAGGCACAATCCTATATATAGAGTTAGAATTGAAATTGATGAGAGAACATGGATGAAACAGATCATGCGATCAATCCTTTTTGTGACCCAAGGTGTGTCCTTGTCGATTCATTTTGTCTTTGAGCAGTTTTGGATCTGTTTATGTTGGTCAGTTAGTGAATCTAGCTGATCATTCTCCTGCTGTAAATAATTATTGTATAACTTGGATCTGTTGTGTAGAAGTAATATGACATGACAGATGTTTCTATGAAATGATATTACTCCTTATGTATTTTCTGTCTTTTCGATCTACAATGACTATGATGAATGTTTTTTGAATGAATGTGATTGCTGAGATGAATGAAGTAATGTGATATGTTAGTGATTTACTAGATATACAAATAGATCTATAATGTATGAAGTGATTCAGATAAACTATTCTAGAATATCTATTGATTATGAAGTTCAATCACTGAGAACGTACCCTCCCTTCCCACTGTTAGAAACTTGGTTCCGACAGCTTTCCCTCGACATGTCGGGTGAGACTTAATCCATTCTATGGGTGTTGCCGAGAAGGGTCAAACCTGTCTGGGTCGATGCTCAGGGAGATCGCGCTGGTTGGGTGTCGACAAAGTGGGAATGCCTATCGATGAGGCTTTGTTATTTTATCGTGCCAACACACAATGGTGGAGAATTCACATCAAATGAATTCAAAGAGTGATGCAGAGATTCCGGGATTAAGAGGGAGTTACTCCATATAATCCATAACAGAATGGGGTTGCAGAAAGGAAGAATAGAACGATCATGGAATATGCAAGGGAAATGCTTCATGATCAATATATTCCCATGCATCTATGGGTAGAGGCTTCCAGAATAGCAGTGTATGTATAGAACCATACTCCACACAGATTACTCGAGAACAAAACACCTGAAGAAGTCTTTTTCGACAAGAAACCAGAGGTCAACCGTCTCAGAATATTCAGCTGGCCAGTGTACATACACATTCCAAAAGAAAAGAGGACAAAGTTATATCCTTCTGGAAAGAAGAGCATATTTGTGGGATATAATGAAATCTCAAAAGCTTATAGAATATACTTCCCAAGATTCAAGAATATCGACATTAGCATAGACATAACATTCAATGAAGACTCATATTACAACAAATATAGAAAGAGACCAGTTGAAGATTCTGAAGAAACAGAAGTAACCAGAATTCAAGATACAACTATGAACGATGCAAATCAAGATGAAGATTAAGAAATAGAAGAACCCCAGGAACTTTTAGATCCACCCCAAGAGAAGAATCCTCACAAGAGGAAACCTGCATGGGTACGAGAGGCTATCCAAAGTGCAGAAAGATATGGGGCTCTAGAATAAATGCACAAAGAGAGGAAAAGAACCAGGTCCTGCTCTAGTTATATAGCCCTATTATGTGAGATCATTCATAAAGAACCTTCCAACTATGAAGAATTGACAGAGAAGAAAGAATGGAAGGATGATATGATCGAGGATTACTAGTCGATCATGAAGAATCATGTCTGGAATGTTATCCCTAGACCAGAGAGGAATTCTGTTGTGACTTCCAAGTGGATCTACAAGATCAAGCATCCTGCAGATGGTAGCATAGAGAAATATAAAGCAAGATTTGTGGCTCGTGGCTTCTCCCATAAAGAAGGAATATATTATGAATAAAATTTTGCACCTGTAGCTAGATACACTTCCATCAAATCAGTACTTTCTCTGGCTGCAGTGATGAAATGGAAGATACACCATATGGATGTCAAGACTACTTTCTTGAATGGTGTAGTAGAAGAGGAAGTATATGTTGAGTAGCCACTCAGTTTTGAGACACATGACAGGGAGACTCATGTGTGTAAATTAAAGAAATCCCTGTACGGTTTGAAGCAGGAACCCAGGAGATGGTACGATAGAATTGATAGCTTCCTATCCAGTTTGGGCTTTACCAAGAGTAAAGCAAATTCCAACCTTTACTACAAGGTTGAAGAAGGGAACCCAGTGATACTCCTACTATATGTAGATGATCTTTTTATAACATGTGTGAATGGGTTGATTGTTAATACAAAGAGGAATCTTGCTACCGAGTTCGAGATGAAATAGTTGGGTATGATGCACTACTTTCTAGCATGGAGGTGTGGTATAGTGCAGATGGAATCTCCCTAGGATAAGGGAAGTATGCAGTAGAGATCCTGAAGAGGTTCGGGATGATGGATTGCAAGGCCATGACCACACCTATGACATCAAACCTGAAGCTATTGAGTGATGCTTCATCAGAGATGGTTGATGCTACGATGTATCATCAGATGATTGGGTCCTTGATGTACCTGATGAATACAAGACTAGATATTTGCTTTGCTGTGAACACATTGAGACAGTTACTGATGGATCTGAGACATGTTCACCTGATTGCTGCAAAGCATATTTTGAGGTACCTGAAGGGTACAGTTGATTATGGGCTCAAGTATGAGGCATATTAGAAGATTAATCTAGAAGGTTATGTTGATTCAGATTGGGCAGACAATGCCATCGATAGGAAGAGCACTTCAGGGTGCTGCTTCAGTATGGGATCAGGTGTGATCTCTTGGTTTAGTAGGAAGTAGTCCTATGTGGCATTGAGTACAGCCGAAGTAGAGTATGTCATAGCTTGCTTGGATAGTTGTGAGGAAGTGTGGCTGAGGAAGCTACCATCTGATTTGTTTGATCTCCAGATGGATGCTACTTGTATATATTGTGATAACCATAGTTGTGTGAAGTTGTCAGAGGACCCGATGTTCCATGACAAGTTGAATCACATCAAGATCAAATATCACTATATTAGGGATATGGTGCAGAGAGGAGCAGTGAAGCTCCAGTATGTTGCTACGGACGAGCAGATAGCTGATGTATTGACCAAGCCATTGGCCAGAGTGAAGTTTGAATACTTCAAGGAGAAGCTTCGTGTTCTCTAGATCGAGGTTCCTTCTAAGAGGAAGTGATGAGTCCGTGAGCCTTTCTGACATGGTGGTAGGTGGATCCTCCCATGGTCAGATGTAAGTGCGGAGCCCTTTTGACATGGTGGTAGGCGGGTCCTCCCATGGCTAGATGTAAGTGCTGATCCCTTTTGACATGGTGGTAGGTGGGTCCTTCCATGGTCAGATATAAGTGCAGAGCTTTTCCCCAGATGATGGATGGTGTGTCCTATCATGCCGAAGAATATAAGTGCTAAGCCTTTCCTTGGATGATAGATGGTGTGTCCTATCATTCTAGTGGCATAAGTGTAGAGCATTTCCTTGGATAGTAGATGGTGTTTCCTACTATGCCAGAGGATGTAAGTATTGATCCTTTCTGACTGGGTCAGATATAAGCGATGAGCCTTTCTGAATCAGTCAGATATAAGTGTTGTGCCTTTCTCTGGATAGTAGATGGTGTGTCCTACTATGCCAGTAGATGTAAGTGCTGGGCCTTTCTCTGGATAGTATATGGTGTGTATTGCTATGCCAGTAGATGTAAGTGTTGGGCATTTCCTTGGATGATAGATGGTGTGTCCTATCATGCCAATGGATGTAATTTCTTGGCCTTTACTTAGATGGTAGATGGCGTGTCCTACCATGTCGATGGATGTGAATGATGGACGTGCCTTTTTGACATGGTGGTGGATGTGCTCCTCCCATGGCCAAATGTAAGTGTTGAGCGTTCCTTTCTGACTGGGTCAGATATAAGTGCTGAAGAATATGAAGACCCACATGGAGTCTAGGCCTACAACCAGCATGAAAAAGGGATGGCTCTGTAGAACTTCCTACAATGAGAAGAATTGAGAGATAGCACCAGTTGCTCGAGATAACAAAAGCAATGATGATGATGATCCAGTGATGATATAGCTTTGATGATGATTCAGTGATGATCAAAATTTGATGATGATCCAATGATGATCCAGACTTGATCCAGAGAAGAAGACTTGTGCTGATGAATTGTGTCTAGAGAATACCTTCCCAGTTAAGAGGGAGTGTTGATGTATTTGTAAATTCAGAATGTATTCACTTATGTATTTCATATATTGTATTTGATTAGTCCCTGATGTTCTTATTGGGAGAATCAATAATGTAAACAATTCATGTAAATTCATAGAGGTTAACCCTACTTGTTGATCAGGGGTTAAATTCCCCGCAGTTGTAGGGAACTAGGGTTATTAGACTCTCCTAGAGAAGTTGGCCCTAGTAAGTTATTGTCAAGTTAGAAACTAGTATAAATAGAGAGTGAGCCTCTCTATTTATCACACAGTCCCTCACACTTAGTTGTAGCGCATGAGTGAGAGAGAAGGAGCTGGGATAAGAGAGAGAACAATTGTCAGAGATCATCTTACTGTATTTGGGTTTTACTGTTGGCATTGGTGCTTATTCTATCTCTGAGGAAGTTGTAGGGTTTTCTCCTTTATGGTTTCCCCAAGGAAAATATTTGTGTCTATTGTCTCTTGTGATTGATTATTGTGCATGTTATTCTCTCAGATAAGATCCTAAGATAATAATGTCTAAATTGATGAAAATCTAACAATCTTCCCTAAAATACATAAACAAACATGGTAAATCCCTTGCCTCTATCCAAAATATCAAATTTGGTTGTCCAAGAACATCAACAAAACACCGTATAGTTTTGATGAAACGTCCTAATCCAAGTGTTAAAATAAGGTATAGAATCTTCCCATGATTAACAAATATTTTCTCTTAACTCAAGGGTACTTTTTGGTTAAGGTCAAGACAACGAAGTTCAACAATAGGCTCTACGAACATCAAGATACATAGGGAGGTTGATGTGTTTGATTATATTCCAATAAAATACTATCATACATGATAGAATACAGTGGAAACCTTGCATCCATACAAGCCACTATACACAATTATGCATTTATTCTCTCATGGGTATATAGAAAGAGTGCATATAACTAAAATAACATCAAGTGGAATCCATACATGCCCCAAATTACATATAAACAAAGATTTGCTAAATAGAATTTGGAGTTTGAAAAACATCACGCTACAACAAATAATTACATATCTAAAAAAATTATTTCCTATACTGGGATTTTATTCATCAATATCACATTATGCCGCCTCTTCTAGGCTCTAGTTGTTGCCTCTACCCGCAATCTGGGAGCTAGTCCTGAAAAGGAATTAGTATGCACCTCACAATTTATATGAAACTTCATAATCCAAGCCTTAAAATAAGCTAGAGGAGATTCCCAATCAACATATGCACATAGGACATTTTATGTACACATGCATATGGAAATTGGAATTAATACTTGAATTTAGGACCTAAATTTAAAATGAAAAAATGTTAAATGTTTATTCTTTACTGTAAAATTCAAGATCAATTTTCAAATTTAAATAATAGATTTAGTTTATGTTGTTATTTGTCGTACATTAGTTTTACACTCTTCATTTCTTAGATATGTCATTATATCATGTGTTTATTTTTCTAATGATATTTTATTTGTATTTATGATTGCAGTGGCTACTATGGACCACAATGTCGAGATATTGAGGGTTATAGGGCATCTTAGATAGACTGGCTCTATCTGGAGGGGTGGAGATGAGCTCCACCACTCCTTGTTAGCCTCATTGCTGACAATAGTTGATACGATCTCTATATTGAACGATGATTTGTATAGCATCACATCCTACAGGGAAAGAAAAAGACAAGAAGATGTTGATGGTTTGAGCTACAATGAGATAAAGAAGCTAAAAATAACCAAAGATCTCATTTATACATTGTTTAGAGTGCCTGGGATGGATAGCATTCTGAAGAGATCAAGGCCACATATTTCAATTGAGTGGTGCACCTTTCCACCCAATAGATACCATTAGATGGATAGATGGTACATGGTTTTTTACATTCCCCCGCACAACAATAGGGAAGTGCCATTGTACTTTCTCCAGAAGTTGTATGCAGAGTTTGTGATGGGGAAACATGTCAACTACTTTGACATGTTGGGATTCCAGGGAATTGGTAGGGGGATGCCCCAAAATTGGCCCAATGCTAGGCATATAGATGCTAATCAAAAAATACCTGCACCCCATGCCCAGCTACCGAGGGTAGACATCCCTCTTGCACATGATATGGTTTCCAAAATACAGGAGGAATTTCTTACTCTAGCTGAGATGGTTTCCCGACACACGACAACTATTGACCAGGCAGGGCCCTATTCCTCTACTGGGGTGCAACTACCAGCTTTCGATGGTAGAGGACCATCTATTGGTGGGGATAGACCAACATCCCATGTGCCTCAAAGTGAGTCACATGTGTGGTTAATCCTGTTATGGTCTTGGACCAACACATGGTACCTCTACGATGACTGGTGGTCAGGTAAGGACATTGTTAAAACTCTATTGTTGTTCAATTTTTAATTTTTCCATATTGTACACATATTAAAAGATTCTTAATATATGCAGTTTTTACTATTGCAAGAGATTCATGCCTCTCAACGGGGTGGTAGTGCACCCAGTGTGGTTGTATCCGAGGGCCAAACAACCAACACCGAGGTAATATTTCAACATGTGTCATTTTGTTAATACATATAATTTTGTTAATGCATGTGTTAGTCTTGATTAATTTGTTAAATTGTCTAATATTTACAATTTTTGAAGTTGCAGGAACCCCAATTAGAATTGGATGTTGGAGACACTGATCTCAGCTAATTACTCCCAAGTGGAATTTATGATTACCTGAAGAATGTAAGTACATGGTTAATGACTGAATCTTATTCGAAATATTTAAATTTCTTACTGTACACTCCTTTATAGATTGCTAATATTTATAATTTTTAAACTTGCAAATGCTATTTGGATCTAAAGAGGGGAAAGAAATTGCTAGAAGCGGTCCCTCCCATGTGGGAGATATGTCCCAGGTAGGGGTAAGTATATGACAACAAGTTAGTTTTTCATTACATATTATTCCATCCATTCAAGTCCATGTCTAACTATGGTAACACTTTATGACTGCAGACATCATCGCAAATCCCTGCATCTCCTCTTTGGTTTGGATCTCCCTATAGTCCAAACGTAGATAAGTGGGTTGTTTACACCTGTTGATCCCAGTTCTTTTACTGTTTTTGGCTTGTAAATTACACCTTTTGACATCTATTTTTCCATCTCTTTGACATATTCCTATCATATAGCCTATCATTCATCGTCAGGTATGAATATCTTTGGGATTTATGCAAATTCTGGTTTATTATTATTATTTCATGATTTTACTAAACAATTATGTGATATTTGAAAATATATTTGATATATGAAATTATTTTGCAGGTTATAGTCTTTGCACCAGCTGATATTGGACATGCACCATGCTAGATATGCGTAGATCGTGTCCAACTCACCATTTAGCCTGCCGATCAAACCGTGCAATGTTTGTTGGAAGATTCCCAAGCGTTAAAGGAAAGAACGGTTTTAGTTGCTCTGCATCCACGCATCTGGATGTGTGGATGGCCCTCATTCTAGAAGAATCACCACCTTACCTTCTCTTCTCGAAACAATGTTAACCAGTCCACATCAAAGAAAATCCTCATGCTACAGCACGCGCAAGGGAGAACCACCGTGCGAGGAAAAAGGAATATGACTATGTGTTTGCTTATAGTCGTTTGTCTGTAATAATAGTTGACTATTTTAGGAGTGGTTAACAACTGAAAGGGTCGACCCACTCGTCCTTGTAAAACACTATATATATTTGCCTCCAAGCAAGAGTGTAGTTAGCTAGTTTTACATTCTGTCAGTCAATTTTGAAATCTCTGTAATACTATTCTAAATTTTAATATAAGTTACCTTCATGTTGTGTATATGATCTTGTCCATGTGAGTGTTTAGTGAAGCACCACCCTGATTGCTGAGAGGGCCCCTCATCAACTAATGGTTTCCATTCTTGTGTGTATTTTCATCATCTCTTTCCTTGCAGCTAGTATAGTTTCATTTCCAGTTTATTTATGCAATTGAATTACTATAATAATTCATTTAATTGTTTCCTGTAGCGTATGTTTTGTTATAATGTTGTGTTGTTAAAATAGTTTCATTTCCTAAATCAAATAACCGGTTGTGTGCATAGTTATTTTTATTTCCAGTTGTTTTACAGTTTGTTGTTCAATTTCATATTGATAGTCACATAGATCTGAATTGCTTTAATATCTTAGACTCAATTTGCAATAGGTTTAGTTTTGTTAAGTCTTGTCTTGTTATGAATTTGCTTTGGTCATATTTTTAAGTTTGTTTGAAAATGAAATAGATAATAATTCTTTTCTAATCTTGAATTAGCTTATTCATTTTATTGTTATTTCAATTATTGAATAAGTCTACTTACTGCCCTTTATGCATCTTGTTTTCATATGCACGAAATAAACTAATAATTTGATCATTTAGGCCATTTTCTATTGTTTTCTTTATACAGATTATCATTCAGGCCGCCTGTTTAGTCTTTCATTCAGTCCCACCTTCCAATCTGTTATCCAGCCCTTCGTTTAGCCTTTAGTTTTTCCTATTTTGTTGTAAGCCTGTTTAAAGCTATGTTTCTTTGGTTTTCTTTGATTACATTCTATTTTGATAATGGTTATGTTTATCATTATGACCTTAGGTTAAATTATTTAGAGTCTTATCAAGTTCCATCTTTATTGTTTCCACCTTCTCTCACCTTAGTATGCTTTGACTTGTGCTTTGTTTTGTTTCTTTTTGTCTCTAATTTCCTTATCCAATACTGTTATAATGTGTGGTAATTATATCTTTAGTTTGGTTTTAATTTATCTTTTGTATATTGAATTTAGGGTTAGACATGTTGATTTCTGGAGAAGCACATAAGTACTTTGTAGGTTGATCATAGTATCGGACCTGTTTCTTTCACTGTGTGGTTACTGAAAATGTTCATAGAATAGAAGTTAGAGAAGTTATCTTTATTAAGTTTTCTACTTGCTTTCCCTATGAAGTTTTCTTTATTAAGTTTTCTACTTGCTTTCTCAATAAAGTCTTCTTTATTAAGTTTTCTACTTGCTTCTTTCATTAGGTTTTTACTTGTTTATAAGTTAGATTTTTCCCTTATATTTGTTTCATATAAGAATTATTTATTTATAAAAGTAAACCTTAAAAAGAATCTTGTTTCTTAATAGATTAGTTGTTTATAAACATCTCCTTTCTTAATAGTCCTTTGCGTATGGAATAAATCACCATGTTTACCATCACCTGTAATTGGACATTCCTTAGTTTGCACATATTTGTAGATGTTAAATTAGATATTTTGTGTCAACTCTAAGTTTACCAACCTTGGTCAATAATTGAATATTAGGTGGATTATTTAAGACATTATAACACCCAAATATTTTAGTGCCTTTGCAGGGGAGTTGTTCTGTAAGGTAGAATAAGTAGAATCCCCTTATGAAGTTTAGCAATAGGCTAGTGGTGGGGGATTGGTAAGACGAGAGGTAAGAACCTGCACATGTGTTATAACAGGCGCCCCCAAATCCAGCAGTAGCAGTACTAGTAGCCTAGGTTTTCTTTTAGTTTAGTTTTTCATGAACAGACCTAGAGATTCTAAGGGTAGGTACGTTCGAGCTAATTCTCAAAACCTTATTAAAATTCCTGCTAACCTTTATGGGGGATGAAATACCCCAACCACTAACTCAGTAGAAAGGTATCGGAGAACCCACATAGGAAGTAGTTCTACTTGGAAACCAAAATACATTATAGGAGAAACCATAGACGGTGAGGAAATCCTGGTGAGAAGTCCTAAGAATCCCATTGCTAAATAAATTCAAGAGGGTCAACTTTGGAAACCCTTAACCCTCCATTAGTGTAGAAACCTAACAATACAACTTTTTGATTAGTAGGGGATCCTAAATTTGTTGATTTTATTGATCCTTCCCAGGTACAAGCCCTCTTTAGCGGCTCAACAAATACAGTTATTTCACAGATAGAAACGTCCATAGTAGCACCTACCATCCCTATAGAATCTAATAAAAACATATTTGATCGTAGGAAGATCTCCCCTGAAAAGGAACATTGCGATGCCCCATTATCACCTCGAAAGGGGCCTCCTAGGTACACACTCTTTAAAAATCAAACCTACATGGAGAGACAGGGAGAGAATGAAGAACATGAAAAGGTTATAAATGATGAAGGAGAAGGAGAAAATTGAATTGAGACTACCTTCGAGTTTCCTATTTTAGACACTGCACAAGATGTCAACATGAAGAACATCCCTCCTTCCTCCTTACCTACTTTCCATGGAAAAAGTAATGAAGACCCGGAGACATTTCTGTTTGAGTTTGACATCCTCTATAGAAGTTATAACTATCTACAAAATTCTCACAAATTAAAATTTTTTCCTGCCACATTGAAAGACTATGCTTTAAGATGGTTCATGGGATTAAGAGAATCTAGTATCAGGACTTGGGAAGATATGAAAACTACATTCTTGCGGAAATACCAAGAATACAGCAACTTGAAGATGAGATCTTGGAGGTCTCGAAAGCTTTATTTATACACTACACAAATCTAAACATAATGATATTCGAGAGAACACAGTACAAAAAATATTCCTTAAAGGAATCTCAGAAGACCTGGTAGAAAGACTTAATCTCATGGCATTTGGCAATGTCTCCCATAAATCTTTCGCACAAATTGGGGCGATGTGTAGAAATTACTCTAGAAGTAGGGAGAAAGTCAGGAAGAATCTTCCAGAACATTATAATAGGAATCTAAGACTCCCAGTTCAGGATGAGTCACAAGGATAGAGTTAGGAAACCTATTGGAGAATTTCAAAACCGATATTTTAGGAGCAATGGGTTCCCAACTAGATGCGTTTCAAGCAAAGAAAAGACAAGAAGAGGAACGAGAAACGATGAGTATTTTTTGTCCATGATGCAGAACATGCCATCCTTAATGGGAATGACCATTAAATAACATATCCGTATGTCATATATATACAGAAGAGCATCCAATAGACGATTTCCCATCATTACCAGGGTTACAAGCCATATACAAGAGTGTGGATGTTGGTGAAACATCTAGGAGGCCTCCTTGGAAACCAAGAGACTAGCCACGATATCAAAATTCACCACATCCCCCACCCTATTATCAACCCTACCAACTACCTCAATAGTGGAACACTTCAAATTGGCAGAACTGGCCACCCTAGTATCCTCCTCCTCCTCCTCATTCTACTCAGCATCAGTATTGGACACAGGGATGGATAGGACATGCATATCCCTAGTCACCACCTGTCTCTATACCTAATCATCCTTATCCTCAGCATTCGACCAATGCCCAACAATTTTTTCCTAGGTTCATACCTCCAGTTCCCCTTCTCACACAACAGCCTCATCATTTCCAAAATACGAACCCTCCATGACCTACATTATTACTTGCACAACCGATACCTTACCCAAATAATAAACCAACTCAAGCTCTTAACAACATTGAGTTTCAGACTCTTCCATCCTATGTTATTTCGATTGTGCCTATGCACGAGATCCAATTGCAGTCTAGAAGAGTTGTAAATGACAAAACCAAGTCATCATTCGTCATTCGTGAAGAGAACAAAGAGGAAGAAGATTCCAATGAAATCATGAATGATGCTATTCTACAGGATGTTCCAAATATTTTAGTGCATACCCATCTGTAGTAAGAACCCATTCAGGAACAAAGGATTCCTCCATTTCCAAAATGATTAGCAATAGAAAAACCTGTAGTCCATCCTGAGTATGACATTTTGCATGAACTAAAGAATATTTGTGTCAAAATTCCTCTATTGCACGCTATTAAGGATATAGCAATTTACAGTAAAGCAATAAAGGAACTTTGCATTAAACGCCTGTTACACCTAAATCTTGTCATCAACATGTGATGAGATCCCAAACTTTAGTGTTTCCCTCAATCCCAATTTGTGAAGCAAGAACAATGGTCTAGATATCAAATATCTATGTGAAAATCCAGCACCGCCTCATCTATATAGTCAAAAAGCGGTACCTTCTTCATCACCTCTTATAATGTGTTGGAAGTAAGGGGTGGCACCACCATTACCCTTTGAGAAAGATGTGGTTCTACCCTGTCACCGCTCTGTCATGGTGGGAAAGGAGTGGTGCCCTTCGTAAAAAGTGAAAAAGAGAGGTTCTCATGAAGCTTCTTGAAAGAAGGCTTTGCAACACCCTTATCCATGATCACTATGGCTAGTTGGGCTCAAGATCCATCCTTGTAGGATCTCTTATCCACCTCACCCAGAAATTTCTCAACCATCTCTATCCATTCCAAGCTTATAAAAGCATACTCATTCTCCATGGTTGAGGAGAGAGTAAAGTTATGTTGTTTCTTTGATATTATGGCCTAAATCAGTGAAGTGAGCTTGAGGGAGCAAGTTGGAGCTATTGGGGACGAGATGTTGGCTTTGTGAAGGAGTACATCGACACTAAGGCATAGGTTGTAAACTTCTTCTCTATTATCTAATGCAAAATTGGTTTTCTTCCCATAAAATATATTGTGCCATTATCGTATGTTTTATTATTGAATTATTTAGTCATCAATATAGCATAGTGGATTATATTCTGGTTCTACTTGATCCTCGTTTGTTGTTTTTCTTGTGACTATACAGTTACATCCATGAAGGATCGTCTTTACAGGAAATAACTATACCATTGCATCAAAGAGGAGTGATTCCAGATCTCCATCTATTCTAGGGAATGTTTTCCAATCTTGTCATACCATTTGTTCTGGATATGAATCATTCAGACTAAAGGAACAACTCCTATCCGCAGGAGGTCCAAAATTCCTAACAACAAATTTGGCGACTCCGATTGGGAAGAGCTTCAGCTGATCTGATATTCCTTGGTCTTTTCAAAACACTTGTCTAAAATGCAAGATCCCTTTCTTTATCAGTTCAATCAGCTCCACTAGCCAATCTAGTGGTTATTGGTTTGGTATCTTCAGATATGTTCAGATATGACTTTTATGACCTTCTGTGCTCTCAAAATACTGTTAATTCATGACTTAAATGCCAGCTGTACAATGATTTGACTTTGCTTTTTCTCCATCTTTTTGTTTTGGAAATCTATAGGGAATTGCGTATGCACAGTGGGAAATAAGCGGTTCCATCGCTTGAACTCAGTTAGTAGGAAGCGGTGCCACCGCCTGTGATCACAAAGCAAGAAGCAGTGCTCATGCAGAACTGCTCTATCAATAACCCTTTGGAAGCGGTGTGAGGTAGGTTTTTCCAGACTTCTTTTTTCAAAGTCTTTTGCAAAAATTTTGTGTGTTTTTGCTTTCAGTTCTGAGTGTCTGGGCGTGTTAAAGAGATCTGAGTGCTTGAATCTTGAATTTGATGTGGTGAAAAGCTTGTTTCATTGAAATCAAAGAGCTAGGATAGTTTCATCTTTTCATTTTGCTTGCATGCTTGGTTTTAAATTTTTCGAAAGGAGTGTTGCTTGAGAGCTTAGCATCAATTTAGATCTCATTCTTATTACTAAATAAATATGAAAAGAAAGACTTACTTGATTAGTTTCTTGTTTCATTTTTCATTAAAAGTTTGTGAAGGACTTCTTTTTGCTTTGAAAAAGAAAATTTCTTGTTGAGACTTGTTCATATTTTTGCTTGAGGATGATATTTTGGACCTTTAATTATCCTCATAAGCTTTCAGATCTCCATTTTTCTTCTCTTTCTTTATATTTTGATCTCATCAAAAGAGAAAATATTAGTATTTTTAAGTTAGATCTTTCTCATTTTAAAGGAAAATTTGAAAAAGAGTTGGTTATGCCTTTGAGTGTGTTTTGTCTTTCTTCTTAGAAAAGAGATCTTACCTATTTTTCTTTCTTTCAAAATACATTTGATCTTTCTTAGTTGTTTGGGAAAATTTTTGGTTTCAAAAACGAAATTGAAAAGAAATACTCTCTCCCTCCCATAGGTAGGCATGTCTTTAAGAGTAAAGTGAAAATATCTACATTTCATATTTGCATTGCTTTACATTTTTGTCAGAACCTCATGCATTCACCTAACCGCTCAAGTTAAAATTAATAGTAGTTATAGGTCTAAAATTGTATAGAAATTTGAGTGATAAGTTAGTGACGTGTTCGGTCGTCGTAAAACTTGGGAGCTGTTGTCATTTTAGTACACTGCAACTCGGGACGCATGTGGTTCTTCCACGTACCATCGATATATCGAACAGCCTTTCACGTACCCTTGAGTTATATAGAAAGGTACTTCACATACTTGATTGTATATTGGAAGGCCCCTTGTGGACGGTTGTGCATTGGACAACACTACTACCAATTTGAGCTCCCATGTACCTTGCATATATCAGGAGACCCTACTAGGATTCCTTGTCCAACTGAGAAAAACCCTTTGGTTGTCTTGTTTGGAGCAATACACTGAGAAAAACACTCAGGGATATTATTACACACGTGTCGTCTAGGTAGTCGGTATTCAGGTGAGGGACGGTTGATCCTCCTTGCCGTGTTTTACTGTTGGACCCTGTGGTAAATCGTGAGTTGCACCTTCTTGACAATCCTGGTGAGATACCAACTATTTTGAGCTTGTCCTATCACTTAAGTTTGCTTGTGGCTTGTAGCTTGAGTAGGAGAAGCCTTTGTGTGATTTTTATTAGTTTTTCAAACCCTAGGTTAGGTTTTCATGACTTTTCCAATCTGGCTAAGTTTCAATTGAGATGATCTAGAAGGAACCAGGGCTTACCACCCGACTTTCCACCTGCAATAGGGGAAGGCCCTATGGAAGCCACTGACAAAGGATCTGCAACTTCCTCCCACATGGGGGAAAATCCAATTATAGAAAGTGGAGATCAATTCACTTCTTACACATCTCTCTTGGTCCAACAATCTCCTGTGGCTGAAACTTCCTTTCATTCACCAATAGAAGGTCGAGTAGATGATGTTGGTGCATCTGAGTATGGCCCTGATGCTCCTTTTTGGAGAACCTCTATGGTTCAATCCATTGTTGAATTTGGGGTTATTAGACCCTCTTTTGAAAACCTTCCTCTAAATGAGGAGTCATATAAAATATTCCAAGAGTCACTCAGTCGTGCTCATAATTTTCAAGAGAGAATAGATAGGGTTTTGTCTACCCCTGTACCTCATAAAGAACCTATGTTAGCTCTTTTACCCTGTTTAATTGACCCATGACCTGAAGGATAGTGTCATATTTTTTATGATGTTCCATCTCGTAGTTTTTCTCCTCGTAATCCAGGTCAAACCTCCAACCCTACAGTTTTAAATCCTAGGCTAGTTGCTAGTCCTCCCGTACCCTCTATAGCTGGGGGGAAATCCTCAGCTCAAGTGGTGTCTATACCTTCTAATGCTAGAGGGAAACCCCTGGTGCAACCTATGTTACCAATTAATGGAGTTGTTACTAGTACTAGGCAGACCTCTACTGCAAGGAAATCCACAGTGTATGTTCCTCCTACCCACACCAATTTGGTAAATCCTCTATCGAGTTTAGGTCAACCCTTAGGGGTACAACCTGCAGTTAACCAACCTTCTTGGGGTTATGGTTACCCAGTAAATCAATTACCTATAGTAAACACAAATGATCACCCTACATCTACAGGAACTGTGTATTCTGGAATTCCTTACCCAAGAAATACCTTTACACCTTGGGGGTTACCTAATTGGTCCTGCATGCCAGCAATGGGGGGGATTCCTATTCTTACTACTAGAGGTACTGGACGACCTCCTTATGGTGGCACACCTTTTGGGGGTCCACCAATAGGGGGCCTACCTAGTGGAGTTCCACCTTACGAAGGACCATCAGCCGGAGGGTCACCACCTGGAGGCCCACCTTCAGCAGGACCACCACCTAGAGGACCACCTTCTGGAGGTCCACCACATGGAGGACCACATTCTAGAGGTCCACCACCTAGAGGACCACCTTATGGGGGTCCACTTCTTGGAGGACCACCACCTAGAGGACCACCACCCAGAGGACCACCTCCTAACAGACCACCTCCTGGGGGGGCACCTCTTTCAGGTGGATCTTTGAGAGGTACATGCTCTAGAAAACCAAGTCAACAACCCATATATCAGTTAGATTATGGTCCTACTGGTACATATATGCCTTGTTAATACTACCAGTATGTGGAACTAAATCGACAATTACCTTTCCTAGCAACTTTGGACTTACCTGATTTGTCCAAGTTGATAAATGATCCCATTCGACACAGCCCTTCATGACCTACTATTTCGATAAAATTGCCATCAGACATTCCCAAGTTTGATGGAAAGCAGGGAGATGATCCTGATAACCACCTTATGAACTTCCTTCTATGGTGTTCCTCGAACTCCTTGATGGATGATTATGTTCATTTGAGGCTCTTCCAATGCACACTGACCAATACGGCTCCGAAGTGGTACATTGAACTTCTACAACATTCGTTTATGGATTTTTTCTCTCTAGAAACTTTTTTCCTTTCACATTTTCAGCTACCCATTCATTATGAAATGGGTATGTATATTTTGACTTCACTCTGTTAGAACACATCCACACACATTTCGGACCATATCCATGAGTGGAGACAGCAAAGGAGGCTTATTAAAGCTCCCATCCCAGACCAACTGCTAGCTGATTGGTTCACTAAGTCATTTTTGCCTCCTATTGCTCGAGATGTGGCTATGGATGGTGTTTTTACTTAAGAGTAGGCTATCATATGCACTTAGTATCTGGATTTGGTCTATTCCCAATTCAAAACTTTGTATGACCTTATTCCGCAAGCTTCTCATCCTAGCACAGACCCGGCAAACCCACTTGCAGAGACACCTATTGATGGGGTTGTTGGTTCAATCCAACCTTCGTCAGTAGCTAAAAATACCAAGCAACTTATTGCTTATGTTACTACTCCTTCAACTCCTATGATTTCAGCCGAGGTAAATACCATTCAAAGTACACAAACCCTTGGAAATAAGAAAAAAGGAAAAGGTAAAATAAAAATCCTGGAAACCAACAAGAGAATACCAAGACTACGGCCCCAAAGAACGATAACAAAGGGAAAATAAAATCCAAGTACCCTTTCTTGTTATGTAGGGGTGATCATTTCATGAAAGAGTGCCCTCGTCGTGAAGAGATCAGTAAATTTCTAAAAAGAAACCCTACCCCCGCGGTGCTTACCAATCCTTTCCCATCTCAACAACAATTGATAGACCATATGTCTAATCAAGGGACTTCTGGTTCCATGGAAGAAATCAGAATGATGTCTTCAGACACCATCAACTTGAACACTCGTAATAAGTCATATGAAAAACCTATAGAAAAGAAGGATGAAAATCCTCCTTCCGAAAAAGTTCCCGCCACTATTTCCCCTCCCTCTTCGTCTAATGGTCCCCTAGTGATTGAGAAACCTAATATTGATTTTATTTTATGACCACCTAAAGCTACCCTTAGGAAGGATGTTTTCAATCCCAATGCCTGAGCTATGCAATTCTATAATGTTGTTGAATATTTAGCTCAAGCACCTTCTGCCATGTCCACCCTTGAGGTCCTCCAAAGTTGTCCAATGCAACATAAAAACCTGCTAATGGCTTTGGGAGCATTAGACCCAGATAATTCCAACTTGATTCATTTTAATGTGGAGAACTATAAGTCCATATTACCTCACCAGCTTGCATTTCAAATTGCCTCTAGATTACTTGGGAGAAAGGTATATCTGACTGTTTTGGATGAAGGAGCTTCGACTTCAGTTTTGTCTATAGCCTGTTAGAGAGCCATTTGTTCTCCTGAGCTTACAAAGTCTCCTATGACACTAAAAGCTTTCAATGGACGAGGTTTCCAGCCTCATGGTTTTTTACCATGTCTTTCAGTCGAGCTTGGGGGAAAGACTATTTCCATTCAAGTGGAAGTGGTTGATGCCCCATTAGATTACAATCTCCTATTAGGGAGAAACTAGTTTTATGCTATGACTACTATTGCATCAACAGTTTTCCAAACTCTCCAGTTTCCTCACTTAGGAAAGATTGTGACTACCGATCAACTCAATTTTTGTTCACCAGATGTTACCGCTCCTACCGTGAATAATTTCCCTATGCTAGGTCAGTCCCCTCCTCTTTATAAATTGATTGGGGTAGGTATGCTAAAAGATTCAACTCTCATGGGAATATTCCCTTTAGCCCCTCCTAGTACAAAAACGACAATAGTGAACATGATTTCCACAACTGGTTATACCACCAAGGGAAAATAAGTTGTTGATTCGTCCTCTCTGAGCCTGTATGAAGTAATGTATGATGTTGTCCAATTGATTTCCGATGACCATATTGATGACCTTCATCTTGTGGCCTCGAATTCTTACCACCTGCCTTACTGGTTAGAACCCTCTCTCTCTACTCTGGATTATCTCTCCCATAATTTCCCATCGAATGAGTCCATCATGGAGATTATGAGTACAAATGAACTGTATGGGAGGATCATCATCACCAATCCTCGTTCCTCCCTAATGCCACTTCTACATATTTTGATCTTGTCTCTTTATTTGGTAGTGATATTGTCGACACTTTGCAAACGTCGGTATTGTTGCAAAATACTGATTTCGAAGGAAATCTATGCAACATTACTAAAACAACCCCCATAAACATATCGGTTAATCCTGGAACCATTGAGCATGTTCACGTAGGGAATAACTGCTCGATGGAAGAAAGTGAAGCATATAGAGCATTATTTAAAGAATTCCAAAATAATTTTTCCTGGACTTACGACCAAATTCCTGGGATAGAACCATCTATTGTGGTCCATGAAATTAAAACCTATCCCACATCTAGACCTATTAGGCATAAATTGCATCAAGTCCATCCTTGGAAAGCTGCGGCTATTAAGGCCGAAGTTGAAAAAATTCGGAAGGTAGGATTTATTTATCCTATACCCCTGGCGGAATGGGTATCGAATATTGTCCTTGTGAACAAAAAGTAGGGCACCATTAGAGTATGTATCGATTTCTGAGACCTGAACAAATATTGTCCTAAAGACAATTTTCTGACTCCGCATATCGATCAGATTATCAACAACTGTGCTGGAAGTGTCATCTTCTCATTCATGGATGGCTTTTCTGGCTACAATCAGATTGAGATATTGCCTATCGATCAGCACAAAATAGAATTTATATGCCCATGGGGAACCTTTTCCTACAGGAAGTTACCCTTTGGTCTCAAGAAGGTCGGAGCTACGTTTTAGCATGCCATGTCCTATGCATTTCACGATATTAAGAACATTGTGGAGTCATACCTTGATGATCTCCCAACTCATTCACATCAATGGGAAGACCACCCTAGGCATCTGAGGAACATTTTCCTGAGATGTCATCATTATAACATATGGCTTAATCCACATAAATTTGTTTTTTGCATTGAGACAGGACGTCTTCTTGGCTTTGTGGTTTCTAAGGATGGCATCCTGATTGATCCACTAAATATTTCTACTATATTAGCCCTACCTGCCCAACAAACATTGTTGAGCTCCAAAGTTTGCAAGGGAAGGAAAACTTTCTCTACCGTTTCATTTGCAATTTCGTTGAGAAAAAACATGGTTATATGCATCTCCTAAAGAAGGATACCCCATTTTTCTAGGATGACCAGGCCCAACGAGCCTTTGATAATATTAAACACACTCTGACTCATTCACTCGTGATACATCCCCAATATTTTTCAAAGGATTTTCTCTTGTATGTTGATGCCCCCACTACTACCATTGGAATGGTTTTAACGCAATAAGATCCCAACAGTTAGGAACACGTGATATACTATGCCAGTAAGAATCTCATTGTTTCTAAAACCCGATAGTTGTGTGTGGAGAAGTTAGCATTGGCTACAATCATTGTTGTTCAAACATTTTGTCATTACATCTTGCTTCACACTACCATGGTACTTGCATATCAAAACCCTATGTACTACATCCTGACTCGTCAGGTGCTAGGGGAAAAATATTCCCATTGGATTGTTATCCTACAGGAATTCAACCCTGAGTTTTCCAAGGCTACTTCAAAGAAATCCTTGGTCTTTGCAGAGCTAATGTGTGACCTTCCCTGTGCTTTGACGGGTACTGATCCTAGTGATTCATTTTTGGATGAATTTTTGTTCTTGATAGGCACAACCAACCCATGGTATGGAGATTTAATCATTTATCTCAAAACTCAAATATTTCATCCCAATATATCCCGTGACGATGGTCTTCATATCCGTCACCACACGAAGTACTAACTTATCCTAAATGATACATTGTACAGACATGGTATCGATTATATTCTCCAATGATGCCTTACACATGACGAGGCTGAACAAGTCCTTAATGATTGCCACTTTGGAGCATGTGGCAGTCATCTTTTTGGGATGGCTATAGCTTAGAAAATCCTTCGCGCTGGCTATTTTTGGCCTTCAAATTTTCAAATATTTTCATGAGGCTATTAAGAAACGCCCACCCTACCAACATTTCTATCAGAAAAAGTGCACCCACCCTGCTCCTTTACACCCCATCATTACGGTTGGCCTGTTTTCCAAATGGGGTATTGACTTTATGCATTGTAAGCCTACGTCAACCAGGGGGCATGGTTACATCATAGTAGCTGCCAAGTATTTCATGAAATGGGATGAGGCTATGCCTATGTATGTAGAGGATGGTAATACTATCACCCTCTTCTTATCTAACCACGTGATATCTAGGTTTTGAGTCCCCCATCTATAATCACCAACCATGGATTGCATTTTCGGAATTAGATGATGACCGAGTTAAGTACCAAGCTAGGTTTTCTCCATGAAAACTCAACTCCTTATTATCCGCAGGCTAATGGTCAGGTTGAGGCCATTAACAAAGTTATAAAAACTATGTCGCGAAGGATTGTTGGAGATCATAAATCCAACTAGAACCTGACTCTCTTTTCTTCTCTTTGGGCTTACAGGACTTTAGTAAAAACAACGACTGGTTTCACACCTTTCCAGTTAGTTTATGGACTAGAAGCTGTCCTTCCTATCCAATGCCAGATTCTGTCACTGAAACTTGCCATAGAACTTCTTCCAAACACTTCCACTGAGGAAGAAATATTTTTATACCTGACTAATATTGATGAAACTACAAGAGATGTTTCCTTGGCTAATGCGGCACATAAGAAATGTGTCAAGGCACAATACGATAAATCTGTTCAGCCTCGTGTTTTTAATGAAGGATACCTAGTTCTGACCTATGACTAGAGACACGATAAACTAGGTAAAGGGAAGTTTGAGTCAATGTGGTATGGTCCCTTTGTCGTCATCAAAGTTTTATATAAAGGAGCTTACAAGCTTGTGGATTATGACGGGATACCCTTCGGGAAACCTCGCAATGGGTTGTACCTAAAGAGGTACTATGCTTAAAATAATTTTTGTATGGTACCGTGTCTATATGTATATTTTGGATTTTAGTGTGTTGAGTCTTGATTTAGTATGGTTTTGATAGTGTCCAAACTGTTTATACCATGTTTTAGTTATGCAGATCAGATGGATTTTTATGGCTTCGCTGATGGTGCTTGTCATCGTAGCCTGAACCTTGCTTCAACTGCTTGGGTTCTCTATTCCCTGGCTCATGAATTGATCAATTCATGAGTGGCTTGTATTGGTCCTTGTACCAACAATATTGCCAAGTATTAGGTAGTAATAGGTTTATTGGCTGAGGCTTCATCTTGAGACATTCATAATTTGGTAGTGTTTATGGATTCGCAGTTAGTGGTTTGTCACCTAAACCATGTATATGCCATTAGAAACCTTGTACTCCTCCATTTATTTCGGAGGGTACTTTTATTAGAGAGGTCATTTGAGTGTATCACATATAGGCATATCCCTAGGTAAGATAATACAATTGCTGATTCGTTGGAAAACTATATCCTAGACTGGTATATTTCCCATTCATAACTTATAAAATAAACATGGTTCATTGTAAAATAAACTGTAAATGACACATAAAAACTCATGTAAATATGATTTCCATTTGAGAAATATAAACACCGATAATAAATATGTATATATATATATATAATTTTTTTACAAAAATGTGGTCACGAGACCTCGTCTGAAGCACTGTGGCTTTCAGGAAATACAAAATCATACAAAAAAACTGAATCTAGTTAGATTTTAGTAGTATATCATGCAGTGCACCATCTAATGATGCTCGTGATAGCACATGATCACCCGTGCTACCCTGGGAAGTAGTCGGCTGAAGCAGCCTGGCATTCCTGCAGTGTGTCTCTAATACCTCATGGGGAGGTCATCTATTGCCGCGTCAGGAATGTTGAGAGTCATCCTATCTAAGTTCTCCTCCAACTCAGTGAGGTGGTCATCACCTCTATGAACAAACTGAGCTCTAGCTCATCTATCCATAGGAGAGGATCCTCTAGGTCATGCACCACCAACGTCTGCATGTAAAAATTTAGGTCTTGTTACTACCCATAAAAATATAAAAATATAAAAAACATGACCAACATTTTAGGGTTTTTTCTTCTTACCAATGTCTCCCCACTGAGCACTAGGTGGTAATGGTAGATTAGGGTCACCTCTGAAATCTGTCCCTGCATAGGCATAATCCTCTATCATGAGGATCTGGTCATGAAGCCATCGAAAGAAAGCGGCCTCGAATTTCACCTTGGCTTTGCTTCCTCCTGTACGGACCATGATCTCAACCCACCTCTGCATGTGTGGGTCTCTATCCCTTAGCTCAGTAAATATCACTTGGGGTCTCATGAGAGGCACCCTCTCAAAGAAGAAGCAGAATAAAATGGACCCATAACCAAACTTCTTTAGTTCTCTTAGCCATCATTTTGTTAGACGATCCTTTTAAACGGGAAGAAGTGATTCTTCCCAGTTGAAGATCGTAGGTTCCATAGCTTCCAGGGCATACAACATATGTTCCCAGGATGCCTGATGAGGCCCTTGGCTTCCAGCCAGCCTCTACATGATTAACATAACAATACAAAGTGGCATATCCACCACAGCCTTGACGAGGATCTTCTTACCTGACATTTTCATGCCAGGATGACAATGATGATCTATCAGCTCCTGAGTAGTCATGTCCCCTCCTCGGGAACCAGTAAGAGAGATAGGGGCCCCTTGTCTTGATAATCCTGTCAAGAAGTAGATGTCTTCCACCTCTATGGTCAAAACATGAGGTCCTACCTCAAAGTATTGCTACTCTGGGTTCCACATTTGTATGATATATTCCAGTAATCAGGGATGTGAAACCATGCCGTAGGTCTAGAAGAACATTAGAAGGCCACAACCCTGTAGGGCAGCAACGCAACCCACATTTATTGTGGTGGCATCATCATCTTCATCATGTTTTTCGTTCTTTCTAAATAACCATTTTCTGATCCGTTAAACCTACCACAAACAATTCAAAATCCATTTAGAATCATCCCTAATTATTAAAATTTCTTAAAAACTTTTGTTTTGGCTGTCCCATTAGTTTCTTGAAGCTCACGATCGGCACCACCTATGTCTAGTTAAGATAGAGCGGTGCCACCACCTGTGTCAAACTAAAGAAACACAGTTTCTCTCTAGCACCGCCTTTCCCGTAAGAGCTAGGAGCAGTGCCTGCATTTCCTAATTTAGGTTTGGCCCATGAGCTCAAAAAAACATTAAAATTAAAAATTGGAAACCATGAAAGGAAAGAGGATGGTTTTAGCTATTACTTGAAACTAACAGTGTAAAAAACGAATGGTGGATGCTCCTGTAATCTCAAGCTGAAGTTTTGGCTCTAAACTACCCAAAAGGCTCTCCAAGATTGGTAAAATAGTGAAATGAATTTTTTTTTACTATTTACCAAGGCTTTTATAACATTTTTCTAGGGTTTTTTATATTTTAAAAATCATTCTTTATAAAATTACCCTTTTATATAGTTTGTAAAAGTCATTTTTTCAAATATTTTGGGAAACTAATGGTCATTTAAGTCTTACAGGGACAGAAATAAGCAATAATGTCTATGGGAAAGTTTGTTTTTTGACTTTTTCGTACTTCTCAAAACGGAAAAAGTCCATGAGCATTTTTTTCGATACTTTGTTCATGCTCTTAAAAAACCTAGTATCAAAGTTTTGAGTCTTTTTTTTATTCTTTTCAGACTCATAAAACCCTTCATCGTGAAAAGAGACCTAATTGAGTCTCCTTTAAACTCTTTTCAAACTCCTTAAATTTGAAAAGATTGTGAATTACTTGTATTCTTCATACTCGTAAAATTATTTGAAGATTCATCTTTCCGATGGTAGGTTATCTCTTTTTCAGTTTGGATGGACTATTTACGAAAAAAGGAACACTCTAGACAATCATGACTAGAATATTTTTCTTGGGTATTATTTTATACCTTTTCGGGCCCTAGAGACTAAATTGTACAAAAAAGGACCCTTTGGAGTCTTCTTTTGTCTTCATTTAGACTCTCTAAGCATGAACGATACCGACTTAAATTTCAATGGACTCGTTAAACTAAACACTGAGAGACCCTTTTTTGGGAGCGAACCCCTCCTTTATCAGGTTCATAAAATGTATGATAATGGACTTGTCTTCGGATGAGTTACAATGAGTGTTTGTTACCCTCTTTGAACTCGTAAAAACAAAAAAGGCACTCATCAGTCATGATGGGGAAATTAAGGGAAGGGAATCAATTCATTTTGTGAATAATATGGCAGTTTGTCATCACCTTTGAACATGGCACTTGTCTGCATTTCATTCATTCATTTGGGTAAATTAGCTTGTCTCTGATTTGATCAATTTTCATGAGTCATGTCAATCCTTTGATGTATTTCAAAGAATGCATCATCTGTTGTCGTATTGTGTTCCGCCTCATTAAGTCAATGCTACCAAGTCTTTTGTCATGCCACCTGTTGTTCAAAGGGAAGTTGAAAGTTTACCTCTGTAGTTAAAATAGCCTTTGTGTTAGTAATTTTGAGTTAGTATGATGGTTACATAATCTACAACATTCCAGAACTTTGTTCTAAGTTTCATGTCGTCGATGTGGGATTCAGCATGGCCCTCCTTCGACAAGACTATTCCTATCGACATCAGCTCATCATCCGGGATTTATTCTTAGAAACAAGTTTAGTACCTTGAGATCTATATGCCTCAATGACAGATTCCCTCACTCTTGACATAGGTTCATATCATTGACCTTTGATCAAGAGATTCTACTGAGTGTTCGACATCAAATCATCTATTCACATTCAGTAGGTTGTACTAGGGCACCTTGGGAATCATTGAAATCAATGGTGATCTCCCTCGCACTTAACGGTTCACATAATTGACGGGTAATCAAGTGGTTTCTACCATGTTCAACTTCATATCATTGTAATCACATGGATAGAATCATACTTTGTGGAAGACGATACGAAGACCCTGGGTATTTGTTGAAAGCACTCATATCTTTCACCCCAGGTTGCGATGGATTATATTGTATGAAGTACCAGCATGGATCCACATTTGTATGGTCGTGACTATGCTCAAATTTGAGTTTGTACGACATTGATCTACATTGTATATTTGGTAGCTATGTCCAAGTTTGAGTCCTTTATCACATGGATCTACATTGTATTCTAGTAGCCACGGTTGTTTATCTCTCTCATGGATCTGCCTTGTATTGGTCTACAGCCATGATGAAGACACATTTGTTCATGAGTCAAAAGTATTGATGTATTGCAGATGCCTGCTTGATGATCTCTAATTAAGCTGATTCTTGTCTTGAAGTGATAACTTTCTCTTTTAAATATCCCACCTATCATATCCCTTTAGCTTCATGCTTTGGGGGGAATTCTGTTACACCTAAATATCATCATCAACATGCGATGAGATCCCAAAATTCAGTGTTTCCCTCAATCCCAATTTGTGAAGAAAGAACATTGGTCCATATATCAAATATCGATGTGAAAATCCATCACTACCTCATCCCTATAGTCAAAAAGTAGTACCTTCTTCAGCACCACCTATAATGTGTTGGCAGTAAGCGGTGGCACCTCCTTTACCCTTTGAGCAAGGTGTGGTTCTACCCTGTCATTGCTCTATCATGGTGGGCAAGAAGCGGTGCCCTTGGTAAAAAGTGAAAAAGAGAGGTTCTCACCAAGATTCTCAGAAGAATGCTTTGTGGCACCCTTATCCCTGATCACTAGGTCCAGTTGGGCTCGATATCCATCCTTGTAGGATCTCCTAGCCACCTCACCCACAAATTTCTCAACCATATCTATCCATTCCAAGCTTATAAAAGAAGGCTCATTCTCCATGGTTGAGGAGAGAGTAAAGTTATGTTGTTGCTTTGATATTCTGGCCTAAATCAATGAAGTGAGCTTAAGGGAGCGAATTGGAGCTATTGGGGATGAGATGTTGGCATTGTGAAAGAGTACATAGACACTAAGTCATAGGTTGTAAACTTCTTCTCTATTATCTAATGCAAAATTGGTTTTCTTCCCATAAAATATATTGTGCCATTATCATATGTTTTATTATTGAATTCCTGAGTCATCAATATAGAATAGTGGATTATATTCTGGTTCTATTTGATCCTTGTTTGTTGTTTTTCTTGTGACTATACAGGTACATCCATGAAGGATCATCTTTACAGGAAACAACTATACCATTGCATCAAAGAGGAGTGATTCCAGATCTCCATCTATTCTAGGGAATGTTTCCCAATCTTGTTATGTACCATTTGTTATAGATCTGAATCATTCATACTAGAGGAATAACTCCTATCTGCAGGAGGTGCAAAATTCCTAACAACAATGCCCAGGTAAGAAACAAAAAGACCCCCTTACAATTCATTTTATAGGAGAAATGTCTGAATGTATGACTAACCAGTCTGGGATTGCATAGTATAAAATCTAGGGACCCTATTAGTAACTGTGATTGTAAATAATACTGCCATAGATAATACACTTATTGATTTAGGATCAGCTATTAATATGATGACCACTGCAGTCTTAGAAGTTTTACAATTGGGAAAATTTCTTCGACCTACCCCTTTGATCCTAGAACTAGCAGACCATACTACGGTAAAACCTGCTGGCATCTTGGATGATATTACTATGTCAGCAGCTTCATGGGAATACCCCGTTGACTTTATGGTCGTATAATCAAAATATCCCTCTAAAGGGCATCCTATTATTTTGGGAAGACCATGGTTAGCAACTCCTAATGACTTTATAGGATGTAGGGATAGGGTAAAAATCCGTTTCGAATGGGTTGTCCACACAAATACTTGTTTTATACCCCCCAGGACAACCTGTAACTGAGAACTTATGGTGGTTAGATTATCCCTTTGGGGATGAAAATATTGATAACCTTTCCCTTCTAGGTGATTACTCCTGGGCACTTCAGGATTAGACTACTGAGAATGTATTAAACCAGTTTGTTTCCTCAACAACTTGTGTAGAGTTTCCTCATTCCTTTGCTCAATTTGATCAAATTTTTGGAGATGAGTTTTAAGAGAATATGTCCCTCTCGAGATTGGTGGAGACACCATGTTTCTTTGCAATTGAAGAGCATACATGACCCTATACCATACCTTGTGAGGTTGGTCCTGAAATATTTTTACATATAAATGCAGGGTTAACCAAGAGTCAACAAAAACAATTGCTTAAGGTCCTCAAAAGTCAATCTGGAGCATTTGCATGGGAATACACTGACATGAAAGGTATACACCCCGAAATTTGTATTCACCATATTTACATGGATACCAGTATTTCCCCCATAAGGCAGCCGTAGAGGAGGATGAATCCCTCTTTGAAAGATATAGTGAAAGAGGAGTTACAAAAACTTCTCAATGCTGGTTTCATCTATCCTATCTCTGACAATAAATGGATGTCTCCTCTAGTGTTAGTCCCAAAGAAAGTCACAAAGAAATGGCGTACTTGTGTTGATTTTAGAGAATTGAAGAAGGCCACTCTTAAAGACTACTTCCCTTTACCCTTTATTGATCAAGTGCTAGATACTCTATCTGGTAAAAAATATTTTTCCTTTCTTGATAGGTATAGTGGTTACAATCAATTTTTAATAGCACCCGAGGATCAGGATAAGACTACTTTTACATGCACTTGGGGAACATACACCTATAGAGTTTTCCATTCGGCTTATGTAACACACCTGTCACTTTTCAACGAGCAGTCTTAGGGATTTTTGCTGATTTTATACACGACTGTGTAGAGGTGTATGTGGATTATTTTATATCCTATGGTAATACCTTTCAAGAGGTCCTTGATAACCTTGAGAAGGTTCTGATTCGATGTCAAGAAACAAACCTAGCCCTTGGTCATGAAAAATGTAAAATGTTGTTAACATAAGGTATAGTCTTGGGACATCATGTTTCTTCCCATGGAATCAAGGTAGACCCTGCTAAAATAGATGTGATTTTCGGTCTCCCTCTCCAAAAACTCAAAATGAGGTAAGGATATTTCTTGGTCGTGAAGGACACTATCGTCGTTTCATTGAAAATTTCACTAAAATAGTTGCACCAATGTTTAAGCTGCTTACAAAGGATATATAATTCCAATGGACTGAATCTTGTCAAAGTTCTTTTGAAGTCTTAAAAGCTAAATTATCAATGGAACCAATACTTAGGGATCTCGACTGGTCCCTTTCTTTTCATATATCCACTGATGCTTCTGATACGGCCATAGGAGGAGTCCTAGGCCAAAAATAAGTCCAAGCATCTTATGCCATTTACTTCATTAGCAAGAATTTAGCTCCAGCTGAACTAAATTATACTATCACTGAAAAATAATTCTTGGCAGTAGTCTATGCCATTAATAAATTTCATCATTATATTACAGGATACATTAGAGGAAATTTCAACTCAAAATGGGCCTCCTAAAAAGAATTAATAAAATAATAGTTAAAATAATAAAATAATATTTATTAATTTTTGAGGAAGAAAAGAAAAAAACTACTTTTTTGTTTGTATTTTTGACATATATCCCCATGTTTTTACTCAAATTTCGATCAGGAGAGCTCATTGGATGTGGAATTAAATTTTGCATCCAACGAGCTCTCCCGATCAAAATTTGAGTAAAAACGTGGGGAGATATGTCAAAAATACAAACAAAAAATGTAGTTTTTTTATGATACCTATCCCCAAATTTATATTAAAAAAGTGTTTAATACCTATACGGTATTTCAAATTTAAAGCAAATTCATTGGCTAACACATGATGACATGGAATTTGAATAAAAGTTAAAAGGCCCATTTTGAGTTGAAATTTCCTCTAATGTGAAGTTTTCATGCATAGGAACCATTCTTCCATCATATTTTTTATGAATAAACCAATTACCAATGGTATAGTGACTCGGTGGCTTCTTTTATTACAAGAATTTAATATCAATGTCGTCAATGGACCTAGTAGAGAAAATATGGTAGCAAATTTCCTCTCTTGTATGCAACATGATGATGGTGCTAAAACTGTTGACGATACTTTTTCTGATGAACATTTATTTGTTGTATATATTCAAACCCCTTGGTTTGCAGACATTTCCAATTATTTAGCAACTAGAAAATTACCAAACCACCTGTCCCCACACGAGAAATGTTGCATTATAGTACAGAGTAGTAACTATTCTTGGGTCGATAATGACCTTTTTCGCACTCGTCCAGATCTTATTATTAGACAATGTGTACGACAGGATGAGATGACATAAATACTCCATGCATGCCATGATGGGCCATGTGGGGGACACTTTTATGATAAGCGGACGACATACAAAGTGTTACATTCTGGTTATTACTGGCCAAGCATTTTTAAGGATGCTGCCAAATATGTTAAAGGATGTGATAGTTTCCAAATAATAGGTAGACCTACGTCATCCGATCAAATTCCCTTACAGCCTCAGGTCATGATTTGGTGTGCCTAGAGAAATCGTCACTGACCAAGCTTCACAATTAACCTCTAAATTAATGACGGAGCTTACCCCAAAATATGGTATACGACATTGCAAATCCTCACCTTACCATCCACAGGCTAATGGCCAGGTAGAATCAACCAATAAGGTATTAGAAGCTATCTTAACTAAAACTATTCAACTACATCATAAGGATTGGGCAGATATACTCCCAAAGGCCTTGTGGGCCTATAGGATAACATGGAGAAACACTACTGGTCATACCCCATATGAGATAGTATATGGAAATCAAGTCCTTTTACCTATTGAGTTCCAAGTTAAGACCTTTCGTATGGCCGCACAGTTAGGCATGGATTTGGATGAGGCACAAAAACAACGAGTTTTACAGATTAATGACCTAAATGAAATTAGTCAGGATGCACTCCAAAGAACAATGTTAATATAGAATCAATCGAATAAATGGCATGATAAATTTATCAAGCAAAATAAAGTTAATACTAGACATTGGGCATTACTATTAGACTCCAGGTACAAAAAATTTAAAGGAAAATTAACTACCCGTTGGATGGGCCCATATGAAGTAGTTACAGCTTTCAATAATGGGTCAGTAGAAATTAAGACAATTGATGGTTCACAAATTTCCTTTGTAGTAAATGGACACAGACTTAGAATTTACCACCAACCAATATCTAAATAGGATTTTGTACAAAATGTCTTGCAGCAGAAGGAGATGGAACTGGTTGATGAGGAAATTATTCCTCCTCCTCCTGATTCTTAAAGTTATTCTGGGTTGTCATTACTTGTATATATGTAAATATGTTTTTGTTTGTTTGAATAAATAAGATTCATTTCAAACAAATTAACTGAATTTATGTAGAAGATTCATTCCCATGATCACCGCTTGTCAATTAAAACAGGAAGACTCTTTTCCTTTTTCTCATTTTTTATGAATTTTATAGATGCTTTTGTTATGAATAAATATGAATCATCTAACAAGTGATTTTGCAGTGTGATTACAAATGCTTTATCTCTATAAGCAACTCATGAGGTATCATCTGAAAAAGGAAGTGCACTAAAAGACTCATAATGTATCTTAACTCTTTTTGGGTATTTTTGAAAATTGAAGTTTATAGTGAAAATTAAAGAATTCTTTGTATATCATTTTCTCTATGATTCGTTAAGATTGTATATATGGTATTTTGGTTTAGACATGTACATTTTTTATTTATTGGAATAGTTGGTTGAAAAACCAAATTTAATCATCATGTTCTTCAGATTCTCATCTTACACCTACGGACTACTAGTTCATCCTATACTTATTATCAAAACTTGTCTCTTAGGCATTTTTGTGGTAGCTAGAGAGTAAGTGGAATTTCTGCTTGTGGGGAACATTATTGATCTTTTATGAAGGAGATAGAATGAGAGGTCAAGGGACATATTTAAGTTATTCTCTTTTGACGTGACCTATGGTTTTGGCCATTATAAAAAGTTACTCATAAGGTTTGATCTAGAAAGTTGAATTATGTGTTTAGTAGGATTAATACGCTCTTGTACCAACCCACTTTCATATATTTAAAATAATTATACAAGGCAAACCCGTCGGAGTATTGAATAGGCCTGCTGGTAGTAGGTCAATGCTAAGTAACATTTTAAAACAAGGAAGCTCGGTAAATGTAAGTAAACTCGTCGGGCTA